>VDFB02107559.1:63391-576024 GCA_007258455.2 Sequoia sempervirens | reverse complement strand
CAATTGAGGTGTCTCAAATTTAGGTGCTTCTAGATCACTAGGGAAATGCCTTGTACACTATGGCTTAGGTTCCCTCTTCATGGACCTCCTCCTATAGCTAGTTACCCTCTTAGGGCTAGTGACAAAATGGTTCTACTCACCCTTGCTCCCAGGCTTCTCCTTAGTGTGGCTCCCACCCTCTATGGGCTAACCTAGGGTGGACCTCTATAGGGGTGGTAGGGAGAAGTGATAATTCTTCTAAGTGGCCCTTTGGTAATGCTCCTGGCAATAGCTTTGGTTTGCCAGACATTGGTAAATTTTTTCCACATTTGACACTTGCAAGCTTGCCTCAATGTGAGGAAAAGAATGAATATAAAGGAAAGGAAGATGATGATGGTTAGGGTCTTCCTAACATGATTCCTAAACCTATTATTGTATGGGGGAAAAGAATGGATAACATAGACCCACCTAGCTTTGCTTGCATTGCTTTGGCCACATAATGGCCCTTTTTATTTACATATGTTGGTAATTATGGACGCTTGTGCTAGGCCCATATGACTATCCTTTTAGTTTTTTGGGCACTTCCCATGTGACTCTCAAGGTGTGCCTTCTCACCACCAATCTTTTTGTGAATATGTATTTTATCTTTATAATTAACATAGAGATAGTTTCCTATTCATAAAAAAAAATTAATGACCTAGGAATGAATATAAAATAGAACAATAAGCTAAGAAAACACAGACATGCACCTTTAAAATTGAATGTGCTTGGAAAAATCTCTCAAATATTGGCAATATTGATTTTAGGGCACATTGAGACTCATATGCAAGGATGGGCATATTAGTCCTAGTCTAGGGTTTCTAGGTTGAAATAGGAATTTGGCAATATTGACTTGGGATATTTAGAAATCTCAAAAAATTCTTGTAATGGGACTCATATGCCACTCTTGGTGTATCAGTCATGTTCTTCTTTTTTAAAAATTCAAAGTTTGAATCTGCTCTATAATCTCTACTCTTTCTTTTTGACCCAATTTCTAGATCTAAACCTATAAAAAGACCCACAAAATAGAATATAACTATTAAGTGTTTATTTTATTATGGGGGATTTCCCTTGGTCGAACCCCTAGTCCAATAATTAAAATTTTATAGAAATAATGGTTCTTGAGAGTAAATGTAAATACAAACCTTAATCTTAAGTGTTTCTAATATTTGGAAATATGAAATGCAATGCAACCCTATTCTAATTTAAATGTGTAAAATTGTAGGATTTTCTAAGGTTTAGGACCCGGAATAACAATCTTCACTCTCTCTCTCATTCAAGAATAAACTCTAGAGATCTCATTGCAAAGGAGGAAGAGATCTTTCTATAGGGTTGTCCTGGGGGCTGAATGTAAACTAGTTAGGAGCTCACTACTAATTTTAGACTTGGAAAGATAAATGAAATGCAAGATGAAATGCTAAACCCTATTTCAATGCAAGTTGTGACTAAATGACCTAAAAATGCATATAAAAATGAAAAAAAACTGTAAGATGAATTGTGTGCACCTAGCAATTTGAAGATGAATTGAAGGGAGTTTGAAGCCCTAGAAATTTTGACTTGAATGTTGACTAGTACTCATTCACCAAGTTGGGTGAATCAGTCCAAAATCTAGGTTTCTATGTAGGAATAGGAATTTGGAAAATAGATATCTGAATCTACAAAAATAAAAATTTTGACAAAAACTAGGACTCATTTTCCAAAAGTGGTGAATCGGTCCAATTAGGATTTTCTAAAAAATTTAGGACCTAAATCTACTCTTCTCAGTTTGCTCAATCCACTTCTTCAAGTTTCTATATCTGAATATGTGTAAATCAACCTATAGGTGTCATCCAATGTTGTCCAATGCTTAATGACAACTTTGACAACTTATAGGCACTTTGAAAACTTTCTCCAAACTTGCTTTTAAATATTTCTTCAATATAAACCTAAAAATCACACACTAAAGAGAGGGAAAAATGTTCTTTTGTTAGTGGATAGGGGTTTTCCTTGGTCAAACCCTATTTTGGTAATCAAACCTTGAAATATAATGAAATATGAATGGAGAAAGATGAATGAACAAAATATGATGTTGCAACTCGCCAAACAATAATAATGAAGTGTGGCAAACATATATCAGATGGTTCCAATGGATGTAGATCTTGACTCTTTCTTGAAGGTGATATATATTAAATAAAATTGTAGGTTGCATAATGAAACCCTACATCAAAATTGTTAGCTCAAAAACAAACATGATGCATTACATCTTTGACATGACACTTGATTCATGAAGAATGTTCTTAAATTCTTGATAATCTACCCTTGAATTCTCTTGTGAACTCAAATTTGCTATAAAAACGCTCATTAAACTTGCTAGGTGTAAAATGAGTGAAAGAAACTTGTACTTATACCTATTTATGCAAGAATTACCAAAACTAGATCACTACAAGCCAACATCAAATCTTGGAGGATAAATTCCACCAAAAATTTGAATAAATTTTTATTTTGGGCCACACAAGACTAATTTGACCAAGGTGACGAATGAGTTCCATCAAGCATAATTTATGGTACCATTTTCAAAATTACATAGAAAGGTGTGAAACTAGGTTTGAGACCCAAAAACCTATGTGGGAATCATTCGCCCAAGGTGGTGAATGAGTCTAAGATAACTAAATATGTGGCCATTCAACCTAGAACACTTGAATTATGATTGGCTATTGATTTTTGTCAAGATTATCCTCAAAAAGATGTATTAAATGAGGCTTGTTGATGTAAAATAAAACTAATTAAAGCATAATAAATCCCAATTATTAATTCCAACCCTAAAAAAGTGTGAAAGTGTGTTACAACAATTCACAACACTCTAAATAAGGTAGGATTAGGCTTATTTAGTTCACAAGGTCCCAAGACCTACTGTGACTATGTTAAACACATTACAACACTAGGTCAAGGCAACATTAAGCTCAATTTTAAAAGGAGGGACCAAACAAGTGTAAAAATGTTACTAATGACATTTTTTGATAGTACACTAATGTGTTAGAATGAGTTGCATGAATAAGGCATGAAGATGAATGGCTTACTTAGAAAGATCTCTAATTACCCTAAAAATCCATAATAATGCATGTGCCTTCATTTACACTAAAAGTGGAATGATAATGGAGGATGGAACCACTTAGGAAACAAGTCATTAGGCTTGGCTTGATGGATAGTTGCATCTCCCCAACCTAGAATTCATCATGATTCACCGTAGGCAACCATCATCAATCTTTGAAAATGTTAGATCTTGAATGAAAGTAAGATTGAAGACCTACAAAAACACTATTATGCTACTCCAAGACTTCAAATTTTCTTGCTACTTGCTCTTGAATGCTCTTATGAAAGAATAATTGGGTATGTGTAGGATCATAATGGGCCAAAAGTGGTGATATGATGGGTATGTGTAGGGTATGTTCTTGGTGAACTTTCTTTTACCTAAAATTGATGAAATGAAAAGGGTTTTTAAAGGAGATTATCAACTTCCCACCAATATAAATTATGCATTACTTTGAACTTAATAATGTGAGTACCAAGATTCCAAACCAACATAAACACAAGAAACAAACACCATATAAGATCAAATGCAAGTTAGTATCATGATTCCCCAAGAAATCCATTTGAATTGCAAAGAAAAGGAAATGAAATTAATATAAACAATCATAAACCAAAGATGTTAAATCCTATCTAAATACAAAGAAAACTCTTAATCTCTTGGGGGACGTTGTGCCAATTTGATGTGGAAATTGGCTATTTCCCAACTCCTATGCAATATTTTGATGATTTGATGATGATGTGATCCACTATGTTGATGATCGAAGTATGTTCCAAGATGAAAATCTACATAACCTAGCTAAGATTGGATAAATATGGATGAGAATTGCTATGGATTTGAGTATAATAACTTTTCTCAAATTGTGGATGATCAAATGAGGAAGGAGAGATAGGATGGAGAAATGCCCAAAATGGAGCAAGGTGGGACTAACATTTAACCAATGGCAAGGTGCCACTTGTCCAAATGTGAATGGATGGAGGATGTGCACATTTTGATGAATGTGCCCATAAATGCAATTAGGTAATATTTGAAAATGTTGAAATGGTTTATGTAAGAGAGAAATGAAATGTCTTAAATGCCACTTGGCTCAAGGAAAAAGGACTTATTAGGTAAAGTAAATTCCTTGTTGGAAGGACAAAGTCCACTTGGATTTTGAATTCAAATTTGAGAGAATATTTCTCCATTATGCCATGTTGAGAGAAAATAGAGATTTAATAAATGAATTAAATTTATTTTCATGTGCAAGTGGTAAAAGCTAGAGGATGGGACATGAATGAGAATTAAATTAATCAAAGGTTAATTAATTTAATGAAGGATTAGATGATGTGAAAAAATTGACTTAGATTTATAGGTTAATTTAAATCAAATATGAGAAGAAAGTGATTTTAGACTTAAATAAATGTTTTGATTTATTTAATAAAAGAGGGTGATTGGTTAACTTAAATTAAACAAGGTTTAATTTATTTAATTTAATAGTTAGACTTTAGAGATTTCATCAAATAAAGTGAATTATTTAATCAAATATGGATATAGGGTTAATTAGATCAAAAAGATTGATTTAATTAACAGGAGAGAAAGACTTAATTAGATAAAATTATTTATTTAATTAAGAGAGGAAAATTGATTAATTTAATCAAATAAGGGTATTTAATTAAATGGTTAGAGTGAGGGATGATTTGGATGAAATGGAATTAATAATCATAATAAAGTATGTCAGTATATTCTCCATGTCTACAAATAAATAATTATCATTCATTTTCTATTTGTATTACAACTAAAGTCTTGATTGATGGGCTGATTGAAAAACATCTATAGCTTTCAAACAGTATCACATTTTTTGAATCTGAAATATGTGTCAAATTCTATGCTTTGAATAATACAAGATTAGAAAAAATAAATAAATTTAATGATGTTTTGACCAAGTTAAGTTGGTCATACATACGAGTTTTTATATTTTTTAAAATTTGTAATAAAAAATTCATAATTAATTATTTACTTAGAAAAAAATTACAAAATAGTATGCATCACAATAGGACATAAGTCCTCTACTTGTATCTAAAATATTATAAAAAATTATCATTTTATTGTGGTTAGGGTGGTTAGACAAACACCTACTTCTTATTTTTTCCCTGAAATTTAAGTACTACTACATTGAAATTTTAAATTTTCACCAAATAGATTTTAAAAAATAAAAATAAACCTAGAAGTTTTAAAACTACATTCTATTTTCTACAGATTCTATTCTTATGTATTTTTCAAATAATATAGATAACTTATTCAATTTTTTACGTCAAGTTGCCTAACTCTGATTTTTCTATTTTTTTGCCACTTAAGGGCCTAATTTTTCCATGATGATCTTGCATATACCCACTTGAATGCTTGTGATTGCTTATATCTTGAATTTCTTTCTCCAAATAAAAATAATGACTTGAAAGCTTGTTTATATAGGCATTGTACACCTAATTTATCATTATTAGATCTCAAAAGTTAACATAAACTAAAATTTTGAATTAAAAACTTTAATTTCTCCCTCAAACCCTAAAAAGGGGCCACACAAGACTCATACACCACTTGTCACATATGGATCCCACCTTGTGGGACTCATAGGCCCAAGGTGGCATATGAGTCCCATCCTAGTTTTTTTGGGGTGGGCCAATGATGTGTTGTTATAAAGTTTAATACTTTTGTTATTTTGTCAAGATTTTAGTTGAAATAAGCCTTGGGATTTGAAACAAAGGGTCCTAGGGGCCTATAAATGATGAGTTAAAGGGGTCATGAATACAAGGGTATCAAAATAGGTCCAAATTAAGTGAGAAATTGTACCATCTCCAGTAAGGGGTTACAATTTTTGTTACTACAGAGGGCCAAAATACTATCTAATTTTTCATCCTATCAACTTCTATAACATGTTCTATAAAATCAACTCCAATTTGCTCATTAATCCCAATAAACCTTGTTTGAAAAAATTGATCCATCCTACTAAAAAATGATTTGCTTTAGGGTAGAAAATTATTGATGCTATTATGTCAATACATGTACAAAACCCTTTCGTACATAGGTAAAAGAAAAAAATTAAGTACGGCTCCTAAACTAGATGTTTCCAAAGCCCATGACAAAGTTTCATGATTTTTTTTATTTGAAGTTCTTCTTAGGCTTGACTTCTCTAGTAAATTCTTGAAACTCATCCAAGGTTGTGTCACCTCCCCTAGGTTCTTTGTGATTATCAATGGTACCCTACAAAGTTTTTTCTTAGCTTCTAGTTGTATACAATAAGGGGACCCTTTGTCCCCCTATCTCTTTATAATGATGGCCAAAGTTCTTTGCTATAATTTTGAATGCAAAGTTTTAAATTGTACCTTGACTGGTTTTGGACCCTCCTCAATGTCTCAACTAATTTCTCATCAACAACTTTTTGATGATATGATTTTTCTAGGGTTTCCATGCTAGCTAAGGATAAGGGTTGGATTGATATCCTTAAAAAAATTATGGCCTTTGGCCAGTGCATTAGTTTCACTAAAAGTACTATATTTATTCTAAATGTTGACCGTACTCTTCAAGCTAAGATCTCTAGAATCCTCAATTATCAGATCCTCCCTCTCCCCTTAATGTATATGAGCAAGCCACTTATTGTTTGAAAGGTGGACAATTTTTTTCTTTCTTTCAATCTTCTAGAAAAAGTTCAAATAAATTTGTGCTACACTCATCTACCCTTCAAAGTTTTATAGTCTACCTTATGTCTATTTTTTATGCTTGATACATGGTCAGAGAAACTTGAAAAAAATTAGTAGAGATTTCTTTGGTCAAGGAATGAAGAGAGGATTCGATTCTCTCTGGTGAATCGGTAAACTATGTGCTCTAGGAAATGTTCTCGTGACCTAGACCTAAGAAAATCAAAATAGATGAATATGACCCTTATAACTAAAATTTATTGGAAGCTTCTAAACAACCAAGTAGAATGGATATTCATTCTTAAGGTAAAGTATTTGAAAAATTGGTACCTTTGTAAAGTATTTGTAAAATTGACAGCTTAGTAAAGTATTTGTAAACAATCAGAAAAATTGGCGTTAGGAAACTTGACGTAAAAATTTGAATAAGTTATCTATATTATTTCAAAAATATGTAAGAATAGAATCTGGAGCAAATTGAATATAGTTTCTAAAGTACTAGGTTTGTTTACAAAAAAGCAAAAATCTATTTGGTCAAAATTTGAAATTTCAATGCAGTAGTACTTAAATTTTAGGGAAAAAATAAGTAGGTGTCTGTCTAACCACCCTAACCACAATAAAATGATAATATTTTTTTATAAGATTTTAGATATAAGTTGAGGACTCACGTACTGATGTGATGCATAGTTTTTTATATTTTTTTTCCACGTAAACAATTAATTATGAAATTTTTATTACAACTTTAAAAAATATAAAAACTCATATGTCTGAAAGCACCTTAACTTGGTCAAAACTTCATGAAATTCATTTTTTTCATTTTTTAATCCTATATTATGTGAAGCATAGAATGTGACGCATGTTTTTTATTCAAAAAATGTGACACCATTTGAAAGCTATAGATGTTTTTCAATTAGTCTATCAATCAGGACATTAGTCATAATTTGAATAGAAAATGAATAATAATTACTTATTAAATTCAAAGTAAAGCATAATTTATATTGGTGGAAAGCTGAGAATCTCCTTTAAAAACCCTTTTTGTTTCATCAATTTTGGGTTAAAAAAATGTCGTCAGCTACATACCCATCATATTGCCACTTTTTGGTCCATCATGATCTTGCACATACCCAATATGGGATAATATTTCTCATATCCCTAGGCATGTGTGTGAATTAATTAATCATGATGCCAAAGTACAACTAAATTGAGATTGAGTGAGATCCACTATCAACTCTCTTTTATGATTTTCCATAAGTTTTACTTATGAAAAAATAATCCCTTTAAGAAATTTTTTCATAAACTCAATTTATATGTGGCTCTGGTATATTTATTGGAATTTCTATAAATTATATTTCCTTGCTCTATATCTTATGAATTCTACCATGAGAGGTGAACTAGTGTAGGAAGAACCTACTAATTGCAATATGTGGAAACAAGACAAGGAACTTTGACCCATCATTCAATGGGGCAAGCTAGCCTCATATGTGGAAGGAATGTTGGTGCATGACCCCAAGCTCCCTATGGCGTTTGCTACCTCCTTGGAAAATGGCACTGCCATTGTTAATGGGTATTCCTTCATGGTGACTACTGACCTTATTGTGGAGGTGATCGAGATTTTTTTGTAGGTGTTTTCATTCCCTGTAAGCCCAAAGGTCATCTATCAAAAAGACATGGACCACTTTTTAAAAGAGGGTAAAATTTTGAACAAACTCCAAAATGGATTCAATCATGATGACCCCCCTAATGTTAGAGTACGGTTGTGGAAGTCCTCATAAGGTATATTATGCTCAAGGGCTAGTTCTATTGCTTTCATTCTAATTTGTTTCCAATTCTTAATCAACTTCAATATAATATAAAGATGAACTTTTCTATTTGGATTTTGTCCTCTAAAACAATCAATTAGAAACTTCTAGGGTAAAAGTAAGAATTTACCCATTGAATAGGGCCTCATCTTTTATCTTTGTCAATATCATACTATTGTATTACTCTCCCCTACCACTGTTAAAAAGAACACCTTGATCATTCGTGACCCCACTTTGGATCCCAATCCCTCCATTACCCTGGAGAAAACCACTCCCACTTCTCATCACTTCACCCACACCCATGGTAAAACCCCTTTGTAATGAGAAGCCCCCCACCCCCCCATGACCCCATTAAAGTTGCTCCCCTATCCAAGCCTACTCTTATTTCTACTTCTAGGTCTAATGAGTCAAACATCTTGGATGACAAGTCATGGAATCCTACCCCCGGAAATTCCTCCATGCACTCCCATATTCATGCAAAGGATTTTGATGTCCCTAACACCCTCCTATTTTTAACCCTATCCATCAAAATTCCCCTAATTTTTGCATGAATTTGGAGGGTACTCATGTTGAATGTAGGGTGGGTTTTGACATTTGTGCTCCTTGGAACCCCCTTTCCAATAAAATTAATGTCCAAAATGACATTCTTAAATGGCTCTTGGGTTAGTTGGTTATTTCCAAAGAGAAAATCCAGATTCTAGAAAATAAGGTGTTGCAACAAGTTTCATGGCTAGGGAAGGTCAAGGACAAAGGCCATTAGGAAATGATAGCCTTTCTAGATAAATCATTTGAGCCTTGGGCCATATGGGATAAGGAGCTGAAAGGGATGAGAGTTGTAGTTGGCATAGAAGAGGACAAAAAAAATTACAAATGGAGGTTGATGCTATACACAAAAACTAGGAAGAAACCACTCAGTGCCTCCAGGACATAACTAATTATAGTAAGGCGGTAGTGACGAACACTAGCCTCATCATTTAGATTTTTCAACAAGAGTTTAGGAAGGGCCAAAGGAAAATAGGTGGTTGAGGAAGGGTGGGATGATGGTCACAAGTAGAAGAAAGGTAAGGTAGTGGAAAACTCAGCTTTGGATGTTGCGGTGGATACTCGGCCTATGTAGAAAGGCCCTCTATCTTTTGAGGAGAAGCTCTAGTTCCTAACTCAGGAGTGGAAGGCAATTAGTGGTCTCAAGTTGCTAGGATACTTGTAGGTGTTTTGTGGTCCCGTGTTGATCTTTATTATGATTTCTTTATTTCTTTTTACTAGTCAGACTGTTTATGTTTTAGTTTATTCTTTATTTTTCTAGGCATTTCACTTCTTGTAAGCCCCTCGTTTGCCTTAATGGTTGTTTTGTAATGTGTATTGACCCTTCAAGTCTTAATCTAATCAAAAATCTTCTCCTAAAACATTGAAATAATAATTTATAAAACAAAATTTAAATATTAATGTACTAAAATAAATAATGAATGAATAAAAACAATTCATCAAAATAATCTACTATTTATCAATATCTAACTAAAACTTTAAATATTATTCTTTTCCCTCCTAAAACTTTAAATATTGTTCTTTTCCCTCCTAAAAGTAAGACAAATATATAATAGATACTTTTAACTTATTGTATTCTACTTTAAATCAAATTACACTATAAATTATCTTTGTAGTCATTTATAATTCTATTCCAATTAGAATTCAACATAGTCACCAAGTCAAATATATTGAATCACTCTATGCCTAATAAAATATCTTATATAGAAATGTTTTAATAGTTGTTGCTAAGAACATCAACTTTACGTCTCCAACCATCTCTTAATATTTTAAAGCGGTGAGATAAGTTGAATGTGGACGATAGTTTCCACTCGACGCATTCCTCTAAGAGACGTAAAGAACAATTTAATTTCTTATTCATTAATTTTACGACCATTTTTTGATGGACAATGCGGAAGTGGAGCTCAATCCGAATAAAGAATTTCGTTTCTTGTTTTATACTAGAAAATTTCCAAGCTAGGTTTGCAAGTGGAGGAAAAAATAGACTGCTGTGGTGGAACTGATTATGAACGTTACGGAATCGTTATAATTGGTCTGTTGTTTACTGTGGGCACAAGAGATAAGGTTTGATATCGTAAGTCGATGTTAAAAACGGAGGTCAAAGTTGCCGACCTGAATGCTCAGTCGCCATTGTCGCATCTTCGACGGCTGCGATTAAAAAAGTTGAACGATGGTCTTTTTAGCCCATTATACAACTGTCTCGGAACGTTTTCGCAATAATGGGTCTCATAAATGACACGTTGTTTTCCTACACAAATCGCATCCGTGGCGGCTAAGATTGAAAACTTAAACAAAAGTTTCCACAATAGTCGGTCTAATAAATGACAAATTTTCTTCGTACTCATATCAATTGACTCGCGCAATTGCCGTTCGTCAAACGGCGAAGACTGACTTGAATGATCGACTGAACGTGAGTTTTGCTGTCTACAAATACAGATCGTGGTTAGTGAGCATTCATATCTTTGGGCGTGAAGAATTTTCCTGTTCTTGCATATCAGAATGGCATCCCAACAAGGAATCAAGAAATGCTGTGCTTTGGCACTTTTTATCGTCGTTTCTTTCTGCATAACCCATGCAGGTAAGATGGACGCTAACTGAAGAATGAAATTAGAATTCTTTTTTTCATTACTTGTTTCCATTATTGTTGCAATCAGGGTATATATTAAGAAATGCGTTCTCTAAAAATCTATAGAAATGTTACCAGTTTATCAACATTTTAGCCAAGTTATTTTAATGTCTGTTTAATTTATATCTTGAGAATATTCCAAATATATAATTAAACTGAATTAATTTTAAAAATTGTCAAATGGGCAATCTATATATCCACTGAAAGGATTATTAGTTGTAATCAAATATTCTCTTAACGATGATTATATAAAGAGAAGTTTAATGATGTTGTACAAAAGATAAGTGTTTGAATTCATATTGATAAAATCTTCTATTAAATCGTTTCCATTTTCTGTTCAGCAGATGGTGAGAAGATAGGAGTATGCTACGGAATGCTTTCAAACAGTTTGCCTTCTAAAACCGCCGTGGTGAATCTACTGAAGTCGAAAAACATAGGGAAGGTGAGATTATATGAAGCAAATCGGGACGCACTGCAGGCACTGAAGGGTTCTGGAATTGAAGTGATTGTGGGAGTTGGCAACAATGAGCTTCAGAAGATTGCTGGTGATCAGGCTGCAGCAAACGGATGGGTGAATGACAACATTCGCCCATTCTATCCTTCTGTCAACATCAAATACATTGCGGTAGGAAACGAGGTTTACGCAAATAGACAATACCTTACGTATCTCCTGCCAGCGATGAACAAAATTCAGACGGCAGTGCGCAACGCCAATCTGCAGAACATCAAGGTCTCCACACCACACGCAGCGTCCGTGCTGTCTAAATCATATCCTCCCTCCGGTGGAACCTTTGGCGAGGATATGGGCGGTATACTGAAGTTTCTGTCAGATAATGGTTCCCCTTTCATGGCCCACGTCTACCCATACTTCAGCTACAAAGATAACCAAGGCTCAATTTCTGCAGACTATGCGTTGTTCAGATCGACAAATACGGTCGTGAACGACGGCGGTCGAACATATAAGAACTTGTTCGACGCTATGGTCGACGCTTTTATATCCGCGATGGAAAAGCAGGGGTACTCCAATATTCCAATTGTGATAACTGAAAGTGGGTGGCCTTCTGCTGGCAGTGCTGTGGCTACTGTGGACAATGCCCGGACATACAACAATAATCTCATCAAGCATGTTTTGTCCAGTGATGGAACACCAAAGAGGTCTGGAAGGACAATTGAGACATATATTTTTGCGCTGTTCAATGAGAATCAGAAGGGCGGGGCAGAGGAGGAGCGCCATTTTGGGCTCTTTGAAACCAATTTAAGTCCTGTCTACCCTGTGGCTTTCTCACCTTGATGTGGAACTAGGATACCATTAAGGTATAGGTCTAAAGACCATAAATAAGATGGCATTTGCAGTCCTATTCGCTCTCGTGTTTGAGCTACACTAAAATAGGATTTGTCAGGCGGCCATCCTCATCACTCTGGAGCAAATAAAGTTTTCAATAAATGTTGAATTAATACCGTATTTCTTCGTTGAGGTAGGCTTTATGGCCTTAGAGTATTAATCAAACAATTTCATATTCTAAAGGGACTAAAGTAAACCTTATTAGATCTTCGACAACCTTTTCTTATCATACAATTAATGAATAACTTAATATGGTGAAATTAGTAAATTTCAACAAATGTTAAATTAATAGTGTATTGTGTACTTAGTTGAAGTAGGTGTATAGCACTATCTAGCATTGATCAATAGTAGAAATAAATTAGATTTTTATAAAAAAAATATATTTTTATTGTTTAATTAAATGAATAAATCAATATGGTGAAATTAATATGTCAATAATAGTTTTTATTTAATTTTGTGGTTTTTTAATGGGTTGTCTTAATCTAATAACATATTAACAAGTGGTAATCTCTTGTACTATATTTGGCTTATGCGTCATTCCCTTCTATCATCATTTAATTTAGATTGTATTAATATCTATATATTATACATTTTCTCTTTGCCTTAATATCATCACATTATCCTAAGATCATTTATGGGTGACTTGTAACTAGTCCAAGTCAATCGTAATGAGAAAAAATGAATGACAAATCATAATGCTTCAAATTGACAATCTACCATTCCCATTCCCTTCTTGCAATTATGAGTCAACTTCATGACCCATTTAATATTATATATTGCTATTTAATTCTATTCAAATGTATTCACTATTCACTAAATTTCTTAACAAAGATAATTGGTCATACAATGGATTGTTATAACACATCTTAATTATAAAGTGTAATGAATGAATTAAATCTACATCACCATCATATAGGTCATTTGCATGTTTTTAAATGTTGTCTTTGATCTTTTTCATCATTAGTGATCTGGTCAACTAAGGGGGCTTTCATATCAAATCTCATTCACCTAGATCAACAAGCTCCTCATTTGTGTCTTCAATGACCACCCTAACAAATTTAGATATATTGGAAGTGAAAGTAAGCAAATATTTTGGAACATTTTCTATTAGATTAGCTTTCTGCTACTTAGAACAAGTCTATATGTTGGATTAGTTTCATGTTAGTAAAGGTGTAACTTGAAGGGATTAAGATCAATATCTATATTTTTTATGGCAAGTAAAACTTTTAGACATTCATTACACTAAAGTATTGAGTTTTCTAACATTAGAAAATGATAAAAAAATGGTATCGTGGTGATTATTTAAACTTAATCCTACAAATAAGTAAATATATCCTCATATTTAATTATCACGTCTCTTTTAATGCTAATATTTGTATTAGCTCCATTATATAAGTTCTTTTTTTTCATACTAGACAATATATGTAGAACTTTTCTTTTTTTCTTTACTTTTTGATGAGGCTAACATTGTTTAACATTATGTAAGGTTTCTTGTTATGGTTTCTTTTCCTTCATTAATATTTTCAAAATAAAAAAATTGTTGCTTGTCTCTAATGTAATATTTTCATAGGGATTTTGTTATTCTCTCATGTGATCATTTGTTGCTCTGCTTCCTTTAGGTATTTTCTTGCCTTTACTTGATCTAACAATTCTTCCATCCTATTTACCATTTCTTTTAATTTTTGGATTTAATTTTATGCTTATTTTAAATCTAATTAGCAACATTTTTTTTCCTAGGGCTTTTCTTATTCTCTCATGTGATCATTCGTTGCTCTGCTTCCTTTAGGTATTTTCTTGCCTTTACTTTATCTAATAGTTCTTCCATCCTATCTACCATTTTTTTGAATTTTTGGATTTCATGTTATGCTTATTTTATATTTTGGGGTGTTTAGAGCTCTTTGTGATGTACAATAATCTCAAGGATCATGGAATCTTACATAAATAAAATTATTTTTTGTGTGCAGGTTGTTTATTTGTGTGCATGGTTTTCTTGTTCTTTTTTTGTTTTCTTAGCGTAGTCAAGCCTAGGGATCCCACATAAGGGAAGCTTTGACTCATAACCTAATTATCAATATGCATAACAAATGTGACACACTAATACAATACAAAAGGAAAGCTTATCTTTCATTGACTTAGGAAAATTCTTACAATTTTATAATTGAGTTTGAGGTTGAAATTATAGTGGATCCCTTAGAATTTTTCTTTATCTGCAACCTAAAGCCTACCTATAGAGAAGCTAACTATTTTTATTTGACCAAAAAAGCTTTAGACTCACTCACTATTTTGATAGAACAACTAACTCATACCTCTCTCTGCATAAAGTTTCCTAATCCTATTTCACTTTTACTTTACCAAAAAAGAAATCCCTAACCCTAAAATAACTATACGTAATTTTCCTAGGAATTTAATACTCTCATTCTTGACAAATTTTCATGCATAATCATCTCTATTTCCTAAATTCAAGTTGATCTTACTTGTAACATATACTAATTTATCTATGGATCTATTCATGATTTTATAGAGTTCTATGTTACCATGTGGACGCGATTTCAAATTCTTTCTTGTGCTCTAGATGAGCACTAATACCACCACCATCAAATATGTCTTTGCATATTTCATCCACAACCTTGAGTCACTTATGATCTCTACCTATATCTTATCCATTTGTACTTTATTCATAAGTTTTTTTATCCACACATCATACACCCTCTATCTATTTTCAATATTATTGTTCTTCTACATCCCACCAAATATGTAATCTCTTATTTTTGTGTAAAGATAGCCTTGTTTATTAACTCCAACTTTTATGTCTAAAGCTACCTCTTAAATATTCTATGCACTTATGCCTTTTCTACAATGACACCTTTGTGTTTGCTCTCTAAGCATCAATTTGTTGAGAACTTAAGAAATAGTGACCATTGTCTTTAATAATTGTCTAATTCTAGACTAAGGATGCTTCTACATCAAACATCTTAGAAAGAAAAGAGGTGACCCCATACTCCTAAGTTACAAATGAATGACAAACCACTCTTCTAGTCCTAAAGAGTAATAGTCTCTTTTATTATCCAGTTCTTTTATTCCTTTCAATCACATCACTGGTGTTTTAAATCATAATTTATAATCTCAATATATTTTAACCATGATTTCATGAAAATAGGTCACATATGTCTGATGATTAACCTTGTACTCCCAACTAGATATAATAAATATCAATACGATATAATCACAAAATCAAACATATTGAATTACTATGTTATACAAAACAATGTTTATTTGAAAGCGTAAGAATTGTTATTAAAGACACATAGTCTCACATTTCAAACAGTCTACTTAGAACATCATCCCATTCAATAATCATTGAATTTTACTACTAAAATATCATAAATATTTAATTGACTTTTTGACATTTAAACTAGAGCACGTGTAAAGTACTCATCTCAAAACAGGTTTTCACATTTTTAATTGGTGAGATAACTTGAGGAAGGACGATGATGTCTACTTCAAGCATTCCTACAACCCATTATACGAGAGACGTAGAGAACAATTTAGTTTGTAATTTAGTTGGGCAATGTGGAAATGATGTATTTGTCGCTTCTTCAATTCTAGCAAATTCATGTTAAGACATATAATTAGGGATATGAAGAAAGAAATATCTGTGTTATATTCCTTACAGCTGTTGGACACCAAAAGATAGTTATCTTAGCACGAGGATAAGCGTAATGTACAACTGTGAATCTGTGTGTCGAAAAGTCTAAACAATAACGTCTCATGTTTGAATTGCATTCAAATCTGATTCGAACTAAAATTTGTTTACATTATCGATTTTTCTGTGCTTCCGTTGATTGCGAGCAAATGCCGTTTTTCCACCGTCCAATAGTCTGAGTTGACCGACTTCGTGAGTATGCTCTTAATAAATTCGGATCGCCGTTTGTAAACATTGAAAAGATTAAGAAGCGGAAAATGTGCCCGTTCTTGCAAATGAAAGAAGAAATGCTATGCTTTGGCGCTCTTTATGTGGTCATTTCATTCTGCATAGTCCATGCAGGGGGGGGGAGGGAATTATAATTTTTATCTTATTTTCCTGTTTACATTACTTTTGCAGTCAGGGTATTCTCTTTAAAATTTTATAGATGTTGCAAATTTAGAGAAGTACAATATTCTACAATCTTAGAAATATATATTTTATTGGATCAAGAAAATATTTCAAATATTTAGTCAAATTTAATTAATTTATAAAAGAGAAATTAAAGGTTTATTAGTTGTATTAAAAAAGGAAAATTTGGGACACTCCAATATTGCAATTGTGATAATTGAAAGTGGGTAGCCTCGTGTAGGATACGATGTGGCTACTGCGAATTGTGCTAGATATACATCAACAATGTCCTAGCATAACACAACTTGTTTGATAGTGGAGCCATGTGTTTCATGTGTAAAATAGCATAACACAACTTGGTAGCCTTGTGAGACCCATCATATCGTATGAAAACCTAATATAACACAACTTACTAGCCAGTAGATCTATGTATCTCATCCATTTTAGCAAATTTAGATATGTATGTTGAGCATTTGATGGATAATGCTTGGTAATTGAGACAACCTTAAAAATTAAGGTCTCTTTACCTTGTTGACTTGAATCTGTAGTTTTTGTGTTCTAACATTTGTTGTTTTATGCTCCATGTGTATGATATATTTTCTTTATGTGTGTATTATGTTTTCCTTGTGTATTTTATGTGTTTGATTCATGTATTTGGTGTGTTTGATCCACGTATTTTGTCTATTTGCTTTATGTATTCTTTGTATGCATCATGTGTGTTTTATGTATGCTTTGTGTAATCTTCTGATTGTTCATTGAGTGCATTATGTATGATTGAATTTTTTCATGTTTTATGTGTGATATATTTGCTTCGTGTTTGTTTTAACATTGTGGATTGACAGGATCTTGAGTTGGATGTGTTGAGCTTCCCTAATGTCTAATTAACTAGTGTAACTAATCGTACACATGGATTAATAGACCTAAAGGTCCTTCATATTTAAGTAGTTTATTATTAAAAAGGGGCTTCATTCAATTGTCAACTAGGGAGTCATGAACTTAAGATGACACTGACATTGTATGTGTATTCAGGAATCCTAACTTAATTGATTGAGTATAGATAATTGCAAGATAAATTTAAAATAATTTTTATTGAAGAAATAGAGTAAGTAATTCAATTACTATTAGTTGCTACAAGTACCTATTACTTCCATGAACTATAATTGATTAATTTGTATGTTGCAACATGTGCTTAATTAAAATTGATCGTTGAACTAAAATACAAAATAAAGTATTGAGTTGGGAATCTCAAAGTAACAATGAATTATAATGTAAACTAAGAATTAAAATGTATAACTTCAATGCATAATATATCTAATGAACTCTTGTTATGAATAAATAGTACCTCAATTGGCCCTTTTTGAGTGCTATGTTCCACAATATATTCTTCAATTAACTCAAGAGATCATATATTAGAGAAAATCGTCTTTATTCTAATGTATCAGATATCAAAAACATAATGTAGAAATTGCTACTCAATCTAATCTTTTGAAAAGATCTAACATATGTTCTAACATCCACTCATCTCTCAACAAAACAACTTCTCAAATATGTTCTATAAGAGTTTGATTATTATAACATTGTAAACAAATAATCAAGAAAATGTTAACCCTTCCAAGAAGATAGAAGAGGACTTCAATTTTTATGTCTTGAAAAAAAACTAACTGTTGGAAGCAAGAGTGTCAAAAGCAAATAAGGATTCTTCATCTTTTAAGAAGACTGCTATAGAAAAGGAACATGTAGTTAAGAGCATCCCTATCATAACTACCATTCCTTATTAGAACATACTTCTCCCTCCCTTAGGTTTATTGAGTGGATGGAATGAAACATGGGTAACTACCTCTATGTACTCCAACCATCATGTTCATCCCATTTTGGAAATCATGTTGATGTCATAGTTGATTAACTCTTCCATTGTTTTGAATCATCACCCCTTTGTTGTGGGTTATAAATCTTTCTACTACGAGTTGATAGGTATTAGTACTAGACTTGGGTTAGTCTTATTTATAAATGCATATTTTATAATTGATAATTATAATTAATCAAGAAATTCTACTGAACTTATAGACATTTGAAACTCATACATACATTCATTAATACCACATATATAGTCTTTAAATTATTTGAAATACTTTAGGATATACAAAATGTTTTGAGAATATCTTTAAATATTAGTAAAAAATAGATAGAAAATGTGAAATTATAATAGAAAACTAGTCAATTCTAAGTCCATCATTTCCCCCCAAACTTAACTTCTTTCTTGTGCTCAAGCAAGTTCAGAGTCGAAGGTTGTATTATAATGTAGTGTATGTATAGTTCACTATTTTGGTTACCCATGTCAACTACTTCAAGTAAAATCCTTGTTGATCTGATATATTGTCCTACCTACATTTATGTGTTGCATCTAGCTCTTATTTCCTTCAAGTATAATGTGGGATAGGAAACAAAAGAAGATGATGAAAGATGAGAGGAAGTATTTTTTTAGGGAGATTGTTATGTATTTATTTTCCCTTTTAATTGCTGCTATATAGTTCAAGATAGAGTGGGGATCCTCTTTTTTAAGCTCTAGCATAAGTTCCATCCATCTATCCTAAGAAAAGCTGAGTGCCTCTTTAATTGTCACTGCTACAAGTTCCTATAAATTCTTGCAATGTTTTTCCATATAATCTGTTATTTTCTCTAACACTCCCTCTATAAAATCTATCTATTTATTCACCATTGTTTCTAGGTCTCCTGATTCTCCCTTGAGCTAAATATTAAGAAATGGGGACTATTGGAGCATGGATAAGATTGTGTTAATTTTTTTATCATGGATGGGATAAATGTGCATGAGGGGTTCATCAAGGATTTCTTGATCATGGGTAGGCTCTTGATCAAATATTGGATCATATTTGATGTCATGGTCAAATATAGAATCTCCATCAAAGGTTGAACTAACTCAAATATCATGTTTATCTATTGGGATTTTGTTGGAGTAGGCTTCCAAGAACTTTTGCAGACCAAGACAACACCTTCAAAAAAAGAGAAGCAAAAAGAAGAGGCTATTTCACCATAAGTGAAAATAATGAATTTTGAGATGAAAAATAATGTACAAATCATGCCTTATAAAGGCATGAAAAGGTCAGTGCAAGAAGGTAACTGACATTAAAAAAATTTAAAATATAATTACTAACTATTAAATTCATAGCCACCAATAATTAATATTGGTGTGTCTAAGTGAACTTAAGAGAATGTGAATGGTAAAAAACTATTCACTCTAAAAACCCCCCTTAAGTGCAACTTAAGGAAAATAAAAATGAAAAATGAGATGCAAGATGGGTCCTAACAACAAGGCCATGTTAGGTACTCTTGCACAAATACAATACAAAAATAAGAAATAAATCTTTAACAATCAGAGAAAAGGAGAAAACCTAGTGGGAAAAAACTCGTCTCCAAAAGAGACAATAGAAAAAATAGAAAATAAGGTAGGAGGAATCTTCAACCCCCCAAGGACTTGTAAATTCCTTCACCCCAATCATCGATATCAAAAAAAGATAGTGAGGAGATGCCAAAGGTTTAGTGAATATTTCTGCAACCTATAGCTCTGTAGGAAAATAATCCAAAATCATAATACCCCCTCAAATGAGCTATCAAATGAACTGAATGTGGATATCAATATGCTTTGTATGCTGATGTTCCATTGGGGTGTGAAAAATATGTGTAACACTCTAATTATCACACCAAAGAGTAGTGGGGTGATCAACAAGAAATCCAAACTCAGCCATCAACTATCAAAGCCACATAATCTCTTGACTAGCCAAAACAACACCTCAATACTCAACCTTAGTTGATGGTAATACAATAACAACTTGCTTCTTGAAATACAATGTAATAATAATAGAACAAAGATAAAATACAAAGACAAAAGTAGACTTCCGATCATCAACATCACTAGCACAATTCAAGTCAATGAAGCCCATAATTTGAGTAGCACCTGATGTATAATGAACTCCAAATTGAGTAGTGCTCTGAATGTACCACATGATACATTTGGATTCCTTCCAATGAATCACATGAGGATCTTGAGAGAAATGGGAGACAAGACTAACTACAAAGGAAATATCAAGATGACTATGTGTCAAATACAAAAGGTTGCCAACCAATTGCTGATATAATGTAGCATCCACTAATGAAGTACCACAACTGGAAGACAACACAAAACCTGATTGAAAAGGAGTAGGGGATGACTTGCAATTATCCATCCCAAATCTCTACAACAAATCAAGAGAATACTTCTGCTAGAAAATAGAAATACTAGTAGAAGACTGATGAATCTAAAGACCAAGAAAGAAATGCAAAGGACCAAGGTCAATCATATAAAACTGAGATGTCAAAGCTCTTTGAGTATCCTCAATATTGGCAACAGAACTCCGAATGAGAATCAAGTCATCCACATATAGAACAAGAATGAGAAGATCCACTTCATGCCTCTGAATGTAAACTGCAGGGTCAAAGTGATATCTAATTAATCCAAAAGAAAGTAGAAAACTATCCATCTTCTCATACCAAGCTTAAGGGGCTTGTCTGAGACCATACAATGAATGTCAAATCCTAAAAACAAGTGCAGAGTCCTACACAAATCCATTCATATTGTACTTTATATTGCTACATCTCAAGGTTGATCAACCTTGAGATGTAGCAGCAAAAAGTACAAGACAGATGAAATCCATTTTGGTGATAGGAGCAAAGGTTTTTGAATAGTTAATGCCATCAACTTGAGAAAAACCCTTAGCCACAAGATAAGCCTTGTACTTGTTAATAGAACCATCAATTGTAAACTTGGTACGATACGCCCACTTGCACTGAACCAACTTTCTTCCCTTAAGAAGAGGAACAAGATCCTAACTATGATTCTTCATCAAAGAATAATATTCCTTATCCATAGAACTATCCCACTTCGGAACACCTGAAGCATCTGAAAACTTTTGAGGATCAATAGAAACTGCATCACTCAAAAGACTGATATTGAAAGTCTAAGAATGATTGCTATGAGAAATTGTGGAATCACCTACATGAGAACCAACCTCCTTAAGAAGAGTGTTAGCCCAAAGAGGCTATGTGGGTATAGAATTAGGAGAAGATGGGGTTATTTCAATGATAATATGAATACTGCTAACACCAAAATTTGATGAGGTAACATTGTCTTATGGGAAACTTAGTTTATGGGGGACCTATTGTGCTAAACTGAGTGACGTCTAGGTTCTTAGAGAAGCCAACTTCTTCTACATGATGGGGGTTTGAAAAGAGAAACATAAATAGATATAATAAAATAAAGTCTAACCTAAGGCGATGTGCCAAGACTTAATGATAGGCATGATAAATCATAGATCTAAGGGCTTGAATTGTGTTTGTAGTGCTCCAGAACAATAGAAACTGAAGATTACAGTATAAAAAATCCATTCATTGACATATAATAATATTACATACATTCCTACTGCTAAGAAGAGTCATTAGACATAATCTAGGTCAGCAAACTTGCATTCAACATATATAGAAGTTCTAAAATGAAATGTCCAAACAATAAAAAGCATAGTTTATAGTTTGATCAAACAACATGAAAAAATAGAAAGGCTGAACAATTGGCACAATCTGAGAGTTTTTTGCAATCAAATAAAACAACAATAAAGGCCTAACATCTTTTACTAAAACCAACTTTTTCTTCAAATTTTGGACCCTTTTCTCATAACAAAGAAAAGTATATATAGTAGGAAAACCTCCTACCACCTTAGAGAGCAATACTAGAAAATATTTCGCAATCCATTAGCAATGATGCAAGAATCAGAATATTCCCAGTCATTGCAATAGAATCAATTCAGAACCAAGCATCCAATCACTCCAGGCATAGTGCATCCCCTGCAAATGATTGGTGATGGTCCTGATTTGGCCTAATTAAACAAGTGTCACCCTCTTGTTCGAATCATTATGACACACAATGATCAATAGCATTATTTAGTTCATCTAGTCTCTTGCTCGAATATGAGATCCACCAGCTAGGCACGTGGTAGCCTTTCGCTACCCATATGAACCCTTTTATTTTTTTGTTGTGGACTTGTGTTAATGCTACACATGTCAAATGAGCAAAGTACCTCATCAATAATGGAAGAAAAGATCACCAACTAGGCTCAAAAAGAGATGCATGGTAGCAATTCACTGCCTGCAATTGTTACTTCATCTCTGCATTGAAAGATTTGTAAATGGAAGACACATAGCAAGTGTACACCGAATATAGAAACAATGGCACCCACCAAAACCTTTTAGGAATGAGGGCTTCATGGCACCCAAGTGGACCCTGATGAGGCAGCAAGAAAGTTGTATCAAAATAATCTTGCAGCCACAACACGTGGAAGCATAGCAGAGTTTCCTAGGATGCGAAGGAATGTAGAGACTCAGAGTTGCAAGGAGTAGACATGTGGAGTGGTAGAGAAAAACCTAGATAAAAGGTTGAGCTAACTTTGTGGTGCACAAGCCGATGCATAGAGGAAAAATACACCTGAACGGAGCTAGTTAAATATTTATTAATAGCTTTTGGTGATTATTAGGGGTGTTTTGACTGAGGAACAAAGAACTCAAAATTTCTCTGGTTTTTAGGCTAGAGTGCCATTTCATTTGGACAATGGAGCTAGATATTGGAAAGAGTTGTCTATAGAGGTGACCATTCATCCTCAGATGGCTTCACCATGTTGCGCAAATTCTTCTGCACTCCACTTAGATCAATAGTTTATTTGTGAGGTAGTGCATTGGGTAAACCTATCCCTGCTTCACAATGAAATAGTAAATGTGAAAGCGGATGAATGACTCCCTCAATTTCAGTTGTCATGGGAGGATGACTGAAATGCTTGAAAGCCTCCATATCATTTTCCTTCTCTTTGTCTTTTCCGCAATCTACTCAATTGTGGCAATAAATCCATCTTCGAGGAATGGGGATGGCAAACCCATCCTACTTAACTTGGAGAAACTCCCTTGTATGTTATCCAGTGTCTTACTCAGAATAGCCACAACTACTTTAGTGCACTAGAAGGCAAAGTGGCAATGGATGAACTTGTTTTCTATTTGGGCAGTAACATCCTGATCTTCAATACCCACTCTAGCAAGGTTTTCATTAGAGACTGAGTATAGATTGATGAGTAGAGCTTTTGCTTCCAAAACCTTTTCCAAGATGAACTGTTGGAGCTGCTCAATCGTATCATGAGCCTCCTAGCTCAACTTTGATGCCTTGGCGATGAACCGGAGGGTAGGCTATAGTGTTAGGCAAAAGGATTTAATATTTTCCCAATGAGAGATGTATAACTGCCTAACCAATAGAATGATGTATAGCGGGTATGTGCAAGATCATCATGGAAAAAGTAGGCCCTTAAGTGGCAAAAAAACTCAACAAAATCAGAGTTAAGAAACTTGACATAAAAAATTAAATAAGTTATCTATATTATTTCAAAAATAAGTAAGAATAGAATATGTAGAAAATTGAATGTAGTTTATAAACTACTAGGTTTGTTTAAAAAAAAAATCTATTTGGTGAAAAATTGAAATTTCAATGGAGTGGTACTTAAATTTTAGGGAAAAAATAAGAGTGTTTGTCCACCACCCTAACCACAATAAAATGATAATATTTGTTTATAAGATTTTAGATATAAGCAGAGGACTCATGCCCCAATGTGATGCATTTTTTTTGTAATTTTTTCCAAGTAAATAATTAATTTTGAATTTTTTATTATAACTTTTAAATATATAAAACTCATATGTCGACCACCTTGACTTGGTCAAAACTTCATGAAATAATTTTTTTCCTTTTTTAATCCTATAGTATGTGAATCATAGAATGTGACACATATTTTGGATTCAAAAAATGTGATACCATTTGAAAGCTATAGATGTTTTTCAATCAGCCTATCAATCAGGACATTAATCATAATTTGAATAGAAAATGAATAATAATTACTTATTAAATTCAAAGTAAAGCATAATTTATATTGATGGAAAGCTAAGAATCTCCTTTAAAAACCCTTTTCATTTCATCAATTTTGGGTGGAAAATAGTCATCAGCCACATACCTATCATATTGCCACTTTTTGGCCCATCATGATCCTGCACATACCCTAGTTGTGTAGGGGTAGATAAGAGAGAGCCTTTGAGAGAAGCAATCTCTATGTCTTTTGAAATAATAGCCTTAGCCAATTATACCCTTTTCCTTTTCTTGGACGCTAGCTATTCTGCAAAGCTGCACATTTCTTTATTCTAATTCTCCTTGGCTCAAGAGTGATTTGCTAAGTGCTCATCCAGAGAAGACTTTGTCTCTTGGAGTTCTTCCTATATTTGAGCTTTTAGGCCCTTAAATTCAGCCTCCTTTTCTTGTATTTTTTGCTCGTATTGAGCCTATTGGTGCTCCAATGCTTCATTCGCTCATGCCATTCCTTGACTATACTCAAGGTGCAATCACTCCAGTTCTTCATTCTTCATTTGCAGATTATGTTCTGCCTCCTGATTTTTAGACCATAGTTCTCTTATCATGGTAGGTTCAGTAGTCTGAGTCTTCGCAAGTTCACCTTGAAGTCTGTTCCTCTCATCCTTTGCTGCCAGCACCCTTTCTGTCATACAAGAAACATTTTCCTATAGGGATTTCTCTTTTTTCTCAAAAAAACTAATCCTTTCTCTTATTGCTTTAAGTTGCTCATCCTTCTTCTTTAGCTTGCAGCTAGTTTTAAGGAAGTCAAAAGTGACTACCCATTGTGTTTCCTTCATAATTTCAACCTTATGCTTCAGTTAGGCCAACTTCATGTCCAACCCTACTGCATATATCTCATAATCTTCTAGGTGCATTTCCCCTTGAGGCTTGGTTACTCTTGGTTACTCTTGGGTACATGGTTTGTATTTTTAGCTCAACAAAAGTGTTATCTTTTTCCTTATGCTTTTGCATTCTACTTACATGTTCCTCCTTTTTGCAATCAATCTATGACATAAATTCGGTTGGCAACAAAACTAGTCCACCTGCGAAAGGAGCACTAGAAGGTAGGGCATAGGGATAGGTAACTTTCATAGGCACAGGCATTTTTTTATTCTAAAGAGTGACAATTTTGTGGGGAGAAGTGGGGCATCTTCCATAGTTTGGTTTGAGGCCCAACAAAAGGGCTAGTTAGTTGTAATGACTGAATTGGTGAATTAGCTACATGACTCATAGGCTAGGATGGTGGAGGAGTTTTCAATGTGGCATCAACCTATTGTAATGGAAGATGATCTATAGTAATAGTGAGACATAGGGGGTATGTTTTCTGAAAGTGAGGCTAGTGCAGGAGCACCTGGCAAAGTTCAAGGTTATTGAAATTTTGGTTGAAGTTATATTTTTTGTTGTGCTATCATAAGGTCATGTTGACCATTGTTTTAGGTGCTTAGGGTTGTATTTTCACTTTTGGAAAGAAGGTGACAAGTGTTCAATAGTTTTACAACATCTTTGTGCTAAGTTGTAAAAGTTGGCAAGGTGTTAGAAAACACATTGGGTTTTATAACATTCAACTTTAGGTCATCTAGGAGCTTGACCCAAGCATCTAATTTTTTTGGAAAGCCTATTTAAGGATGTTTCAACCTTGAGTTAGGGTTGGAAGTCATTTTGGTAGAGTGTCATTTTACAAAGCTGAAGAAAACAACATTAGGAAAGGCAGTTTTTATGTTCTTTGCAACAAGATTGTGCTTTAATGGAATGAATTTGTTGTTATTGTGTTGGTAGATTATAGAGTGTACACTGTACATGCTTAGAGTGCCATTATTTTACTTTTACTAGTGAGTTACATCTTTTATTTGTAAATATTTCTATTTTTCTATCATTTTTAGGCCTGTAACAGGCAGTTTTGTAATAATGGAGTCCTAGGGCATCTTCCCACTATACAAATTGTATGACATCTTGGGATTTGTGCCTAGGATCCTTCATTGTAAGTATGGTAGCTATTAGGGTTTGTGGTAGTGTAGGAGTTGCAAGAAAAGCTTTTCCCTATGCGAGCCAGTGCAGGTCTGGTTGGGGAAAACTTAGAGTAAAAGAGCCATAACTTGCAGGGGACGTGAGATCTTGAAGAAATTATTTTTGCAGAATTTAGGGGGTGGTCTTGGCTAAGCATGGTGATCAGGAGGAGGTTTTTATCAGTGCATTTGATAGGAGAAATTTTCACCAGTCCTAAAATAGTTTTGAGCAGTTTGAAACCTTAGGCTTTTAACCATTTTTGTGTTTGAACAGAGTACGGCCTGAGTAGGCTTGAACCCTTGAAAATATTGAAGGTGTATGCATAAGAAATACCAATCAATAACAAATAACCCTAGTCTTTGGTGGGTTTTAAAGGACATTGCATTTTACCCCTGTTCAGAGGCCTAATTGGGCACTTAGGCTAGTAGCTAAAAAGAAGGGTTTGGTATAAGCATTGGTTAAGTGGAGTTAGGAGGGTCTTAAAGAGAAAAAGAGGAGATGTTATGAAGCCTTTGTATTACCCTAACACCTCTGCAAGTTATCAAGTTGAAGGTGGAGATAGTTTGGTCTTGAAGGTAGAGTAAGGGCCAATGGAGAGTATGTGGCAGCACCAAGGTTGGCTTGGTAGAAGGGAAGCTTGTTCATAGGAGAGGGGTTGGGTAGACAAACCAGGGGCACCTAGTTGAGAGTAGGGGCCTATAGGTTAGATTGGTGAAATAGAACACCAAGGAGGTCTTACAAGGGAAGGCCTGGAGCAGGAATCTGAGATTGATTCCTCTAACCCCTGTCCCTATCAGAGGCAAGGAGAGTCTAAACGGTAGCAGCGAGTGTAAGGGTTGGTGGAGGAGTAAGGACTACCAAAGTGGTTTGTGAAAATTGGATGAAACCTCCTGAATATGGTGGATTAAAAGTGGAAGGAAGATGGCCAACACTCATGGTAGAGATCATTGGTGAGGTAGGGGTGGATACCAAGGAATGAGAAGCAAGGAAAGAAGGAGTGAATTTTACCTGTTGATTGGTTAATGGTAGCTCTAGAATTTTCAGCAACTCCTCCTCAGCCTCAGGCTCCTAGCTAGCTGCAAGCATTTTTCTTCCTACAGGTTCTTGTGAACCTTATTAGATAATGCTCTCTATGCATTGTCATTTCGTAGGTGGGGTCTCCTGAGCTTTAACAGTCATTGCCATTTTTTGTAGTAATAACTTAGCTGGTTTAGCAACCCAAGTGAGTATATGTGAGCCCCTTTATATATTAAAGCACACATTCATAGCCACATAGGTAGGCTGTTTGGGGCCTTTCTCCTCCGGCACAAAGGAGGCTGATGTCACTGCTTCCTCTTCCTCTGGGTCTCCACTCTTATTAATACTAGAGCTTGGGATGGGGTGGATCTCGTTCCACCATCTTTCAAATTCCTTTTCATCCTTTAGACTATCATAAGGGGCATCCAATTTCCCTATTTCTTGGTGATACTTCTAGAAAGCCTCTATTTTTCATCACTCCACTTCTCATCTTTCTTCAACTTATTGTACATGGCACGCTTCATGTGGAAATTATCTTGGGCCACTACCACAACAAAGTAGAACTTGTACCATGGCCCTCTAGTATCTTGCATAGGAATACGTGCCAATTCAACAAATTTTTTATCTTTGTTTGCTCATGGGTTACGTTGCTTCTCCTAGTAAGGTTGGGGGACATGGGTAACTTTCATATGCAGCTCTGACAAGTCATTGAACGGGTTGTATTCCCACTTATCATTTACTAGAACCAACTCTAGATAAGCTAGTTTATCCTCCAATAACTGGTCTAATTTTTTCTTTATCAAAGTTACTGACTTAAAATTCTTTGGATAAGAGAAGAATCCCTTCTTCTTGACACTTTTTCTGCTATAGAATGTAAAATCAATGATACACACCTGTCAAAATATTTCCAGTGTGAGCACCCTATTTGTGACACAGACTGGGAGTAGGAAAGGTTGACTAGTAAAGCCTCACATCCAAAGAATTGTGAAATATTTTGCTAAGAACCAGTCAGGCGGGAGTGAAACTTTTCATATATTTAGTCCGCTCCTTAACGAGCTGAATTATGTCACATTTTCAAATTAAATCAAGCAAGACCAGAGTTATTCAAAATAGTCTAAAATTTTATAATAATCATATGATGTGGAAAGAAAAGGCATCCATGTGGACATTGACTTCCTCTTACCCCACTCATCAAAAATTGATAATTGAAAATATCGAGTGAAGAAATGAGGGTTTTGATGTAGAAACCTGTGAACCAGGAAAGAAAGAAATCAAAACTTTTCCTTCGCTAGGTAATTCTTTATTTTCCATATCATTTCCTCTACCATGAACTCAAAAAAATCATACTAGAAGTTATCATGCTACTTGCGAAATTGGAATACCAGTCCCAGTTGAAAAGCTTCCACCATCTCATTGGAGTCTTGGCCACACACAAAAGCTAACATGGACATGGCATCCTGTAAATCCTCATGTAATGCACTACATGAAAATGGAATACTTGGTAGTTTAGTGGCTGGGATGTCTTTCCTACCAATCTCCTCTAACAAGAACTCTGAGTTGTTTTTTATCGCCCTCCATGTTTTCTCTCCTTTTCTAAGGAAAAAGGACTTAATGTTCTCTCTTCTTTTACTCGAGTCTGGGATGCATACCATATGCTAGATGGCATAATCTACAACTGTCTCAGAAAGTTTCCGCAATAATGGGTCTCATAAATGACATGTTTTGTTGGTACTCAAATCTCTTTCGGCCTAAATGAAATTCCATTGATTCACAGAATTGCCATCTATCAAAATGCAATGACTCTGACTAGAGGCAACGTCTACATTTGATCGTATTTATTAATTAATCAAAAATAAAAAATATGTTGTATTTTGATTTTAATTACGTGGAAGGAGTTCTCTCAATGAGCTTTATCATGTTTATTTTTGTGATCAATGATTCATAATGCTCGAAAGGCGTGCAAGATGATTGAAAACTTGCTGACCATCCAATTTCGTTGCTGCCATCGTCTATTTTTTTAAGTTTTTCGTCGCTACTTTTTTAATTTTACTTGCAAAATCGGCCCGTTTATCACCTACACATTGTTCAAAGCATGCTATGTTTTTAGTATTATTAATTTTAATAATTTTTTATTACTCATTATTAATTTTATTTTTTATTATTATAATAAAAAAGGTTTATCTAAATAAATCTACTTTCTAGAAAGTCATATTGTTGTTTTATTGTCTATCAAACTGTTAGAAGCAAGGTTACAAAAGAAGAGAGCAAATAAGTGTCACAATTACAATATAAAAAATTATGGACGTGGGATGTGAATGAATAATAATGCTTCTTATTTAGAGAGGATTTTTTTTGATATTTTTAAAACTTAGAGGTAAACATGTTTGTTGAGATTTTTTTTGAGTAATATTTTTTTGTTCTTCAACTAAAAAATGTTTGTTGGCTTTCTTTTTTAATGTTGGATCAACTTAACAATTACAAAAGACTTTGGAAAAAAAATTAATCAGACTTAAAAGTGTTATTATCTATTATTATAATTTATAATATATTTAAAAATTTACTTATTTTTCAGAGCTATGTATTAGTAATTGGGTTTATTTTGTCGTGTGCTCATAATACTTAGTGTCTTCATCTATCAATAATCTACAAAACAAATTTTTATGTTTGTTGGTGGATAGAGGTTTTCCTTGGTCACACCCCAAGTTTGGTAATTAAACCTTGATGATGGATAGAAATCTGAAAAATGAAATGTGTGTGTAATCCTGACCCTAATTGTGTCTAAGTTTAAGATCTCTAATGATGCAAAGAAACCCTACTAAATTGTGTTAGAATAGGATCCTAGAATGAAACATGAACAATGCAAATGACCTACTTTAGGAGCTCCCAAATCCCCTTACTAAGTCATAAATCTAATTATACCTCTCTTTAGGCTAAAAATAGAATGATCATAGAAGATGAAATCACTTAGGAAACATATTATTAGGCTTGGTTGAATCTCATTGTGCTTCTCCCAAAACCTAGAATCCATCATGATTCTCCATAGGAATCTATCATCACTTCTTCAATAATCCTTGATCTTTGACAACAAAATGCACTTTGAGACCTACAAAAATAATATAATGTTGCTCCAAGACTTCATTCTTGCTTGCTTCTTGAATATGAATGCTTTCTATTAGGACTTGAACTCTTGAAAATCTCTGGATTCTTTCTCTTGTTGAAACATAGTGAAATAACCTTGTATTTATATATAACTTAAGATTAATTCCCAAAATTCAAATAACATGAGCCCAAATGAAATCTAGGATTTGAAATCATTAAAATCCCATTAAAAGTATATCCCAAGGGGGGATCCTAGGTCTAAGTGAGGACCCATTTTCTATATGGTGAATGGTTCCTAGCTCACTTAACTAGGACACACTTTGGGGAATGTGAAAGATCATGTGAAAATAGGGTCCTAGGATCTAGTGAGGACCCATTTTCCAGGTGGTGAATGGTTCTTAGGTCACTAAGCTAGGACACATGTCTTCAAAAATTAAGTGTTATGTAATCATTTATCAATGTTGGGTATTATCCCTCAAAATTTGTAATTAATTAGGCTTGAATTTGAATTAAAGGGGCCAATTAAGATAAATTAACCTCAATTAATTAATACAACCCTAGATTAGTGTGGAAGTGTAAAGGTACACCTTACAATAGCCTAAATAAGGCATAATTAAGTCCCTTTTATTAAAAAGGTCCCTAAACTTTATGTGAATATGTAAAACACATTACAACACTAAATCAAGGTAGCATTAGGTTTAGTTTATTGTTAATTATTCCCAAATTAGGTTCAGTTTATTGTTAATTATTTCCAAATTAAGTCTAAAAAGGGGATACTTTTTCTGAGACTACATTTAGCTACCACTTTAGCGACCATATGATACTATGTGCATATGGAATCTAAATGAATTAAACTTCTATACACATAATACTCGTATGGATTCATTATGGAGAATGAAGGCCCCATTTTAGTTACCTATAAAACCACAATGTTAAGGAATTCATCCTACAACATAGGTTTTTTATTCATTCAAAAATACTCTTATGAAACTTCTTGGATAATTAAATTTGAGGGTAGATGTATGCCCCCTGATTCTGCTTGCTTTATGGAGATGGAATCAAGTTGAATACAAAGCCACATCAAATTACTAAAAGGTCATATCATAAGGTATTTTAAAATGCAAGAAATGACATTGAAAATGGAGTTCTCTAGCCCCCAATATGCTAATTTAAATGAAATTCCCTAAAAAATGAAATAAGTTTTATTTATTAGGGTTTACTATATACTAATGAAAATGACGCATTTTACTACTCATTTGAAATTTAGATTTTTGCAAATTACCTTCATCTAGATTGATCTAGGATGTTGAGTTGATAGACCTACAAGCCTCCTCAACTCAAATTTATTTGTGATGAGGTGGCATGAGGTGCACTTCGATAGATGGTGAGTGGATTATGCTTTTCTTTTTTGTCATTTCCATGCATTTACTATACTTTTTCACATATTTTTAGTATTTTTTAGGACCTTGGAAAGGATGGGTACAAAGCATCCATCTTGGTTGCAAAACATCCATTGCTGGCACAAAGTGTCCCACCATGATGACAAGTGTCCCACTTTGGTGTGAAGTATCCAATTTTTTTTGAAGTATCTAAGATCCCTCATCCAAAAGTGGAATAAGTGTCTGCATTGGTTGTAAACCATCTCAGTGCAACTCTAATGTTATGTAATTGATAAATTTAGGATTTATTTAATGTATTTTTCTATTTTAGATTCCTCCTTGAGCCCAATAGCACCTCAAAGGGAGACAATTTTGTTTCCTTCAAGAATCTATCACACAACTATCAAAGGAGGAGGTCAACCTTCTACATGATGTAGGATTATTTTGGGCATACCTCATTGCCACCTATGAGGTGTCACAATGCCATTATGATGGCCTCGATAGAGAGATGGGACACTAACACATGTACCTTCCATCTTCCTATGAGTGAGATGACTGTCACCCTAGAGGAAATGCATTGCATCATATAGATTCCTATCTGGATGAGAGTACACTCAGTAGAGGAGTAATATTTTAGGTAGATGTGAGATGATATTCTATACTATCTATAGAGGCCTATCTAATAGTTGACCATCAATCCACAAATTAAGTTGAGATGGCTTCTACATGCATAGACACCACTACTTCGATGAATCATGATCACTACAATAACAGTTACATTAGAACTAGATGGTTGAGGAGCACATTTAGATGGTGGAATTGTCCATATTATTAGGGACATGAAAGATCACAAGAATTTTTATACTTGGGGTTGCAATATCCTTATGCTTCTATATTATGATTTAGGGTGGTTTTTATACTAGGAGCTCGACAACATAATACATTGTACACTCTTGTAGGTATGGTGTTTTGAGCACATCACATGTACCAAACCAACTGGATTTCCTACCATAGCGAACATGGGTTACCCATGGGCCTTCAATTATGGACTGAGGCGATCATGGCAGGAGGGAGATTTACTGCATTGGCATAATAGATTTTCTTGCCAAAATGACAATTATATTAGATAGAGACTATATCTTAGGATTCCCTAGTGGATGGATGATAGACATGAGCTAGTTGAGAAATAGTAGGACAAATTTCTCTTAGGAAGACATGATTACATAGTGAGACCAAATTCTACTATGATCATTTCATGCATTAGTTTAGACATGTTTAGGTACCACCATAGGTCAGACTAAGATATCTATGATCAACATGGAGTGCTCCTAGACTTAGGATAGTTGTCAGCTTACTATTGAGGATGTATACATTAGTGTTTCAAAGGACAAGGACAACAACATTCCCCCAATCTCCAAGAATGACGATGTAGGCACTACTTAGGCCTACGATGAGTGGTGGGTTGGAGCATGACCAACCCATGTCTCTCCCTTTCACCATGTTGCAGGTCACACTAGACCTCTTCTATGTTGCAAAGAGGATAGGGATGATGAGTAGGTAGATGGAGATACAAATGATGACACAATGCCTAATATATTTCTAGGTTTGGATGAGGATGAGGATGAGGAGAAGGAGGAGTCCCATTATATGAGTGAGGATGCTGATGAGACATAAGAGGATTTGATTTCCCCTAATAGGAGAGATACTCCCCCTACCAAAGTCACTATATCACATGCTATGACCACATCAAAGATACACACTCATGAGTGTGGGGAGGCCAGTAGTAGTAGGCCATCCACACCTCCCACATAGAGGGTGGCCACCATTGTATGTTTATATCCCAACTAGAGGACTAGAGATCCAAGTGATGATTTGATATTTATTTTTTTGTTATTCTCTTTAATTTCATGTATATATATATGATGATGTGTGCTAATATCTTTTATGTTTTTCATCTTGCAGGGTCCATGCAAGAGTGGCATGAGCTCTATCTGTGTGTTACTGTAGAGATGATGTCTACACTACACATGGAGGATGATCTACCCTCAAAGTATGTGCCCCTACCTTCTATGGAAAAACATGTAGATCTCTTAGAGGCTTTTGCTAGATTGAGGACAACATATGAGAGTGCGACCAGACATGTCAACCTAGCTATATGATAGCTTTCTACACTATAGACAATGTTATATGAACTTTGAGCCTCTAGAGTTCCATCATATAGTAGGAAAAAGTCTACCCTTTGAGAGGAAATCTTGAAGCTGGAGAGAGATGTGGGTAGGCTACATGAACAAAGAGATCACATAGAGTAGGAGCATGTTGAGGCACTCATACATGAAGTAGATATGAGAGGAGAGGTGCGGGGCCTATGACTATCTATGAGGTCTTTGAGCAAAACAACATCATAGTCTATTGTCACATGATGGAGGCCAGGATTAGGTGCCAAGGGGTCTAGCTGTCACAAGCCCTATTATCATTGTATTCATTGATATATGTAGTTCAACTTTTGATGATATATATGTGATATATGATAATTTATGTTTTTTATGATCTTGTGTTGAATTAAATGTCAAATACGATTTGTTAAATATCATTTGCAAGAATGTATAATAAATATCTCCCTGTTTTAATGTTTATGTGATCTAATTAAAATGTTTTCAGTTTATGTTAGATGCTACATTGTGATGAAGTATGCCATGTTAACTTAAATGAACCTATGATATAATAATATTAAATGCATATAAGGATCTAAATTAACACCAAATAGAAGATTTTCTTTTGATGTACATTGTTTTCTTTCTTAAAGTTTTGCATACATTGGATAAAAGTATTTTTCAGCTTTGGGCATACATTGTTTACATTATTGAAGAATTTCATGAGATGGTTAGAAGTTTTTTTCATACTTGGTCAAACAATGTTAGTATCTTACCTATCTAGGAATGCTAAGAAAAATTTCATATCCCCTCCCTTTGAGAATTCTTTAGCAAAAGATAATACAATCTCGGGCAATCATAACAATCATATTTGTTCTTCTCCTAATATCTCTCCTATTTGTGAAGAATGTATTTTGGAATTAGAAGAACCGATCAATAAGAGTTTTGAGAGTCCTTGTTTCTCCCCTTCTACTCTCTTATTGGGCAAGACATTGATGAAGAAGAGGACGTGCAATCATAGGTAATCATGACAATCACTTAACACAAGAGACCATTGAAACTTTAACTAGTCTACATTCATTTCCTAACACCTTCCCCTCTTGCAATAATATTTTTAAGGAGGATATATTTGTGTTAGATCAAATATTTAAGATCTATAACAACCCTCTTTATGTACCTTCCCCTACCTATCCTATTTTAGAAGACATGGAAAAAATGAATGAAATCATGGACACTCATGAAAATCACATTGGTTCTTCTCCTATTATCTCTCCTAGTTGTGAAGAAGATACTTTGATGTTAGAAATTGAAATTGATGAAAGTCATGAGAATCTTATGTGTCTCTTTTCCCCTAGGGAAAACATTATTGTAGAAGACAATGACATCATTAATAAACAATAAAATCCAACCATAGATAACTCTATTACTTGTGATGAATTCATTTTAGAGGAACCAACCTCTTAATTTCATGAACACCTAGCTTGTTGTTCTCCTAAAAACTCTCCTCCTAAGGAGGATATCATGGTGCAAGAAAATGATAACATTGACAATAGTGATATAGTTTCCTTATATGAAGATGAAGTAACGTTATACTCTCCTTCACTTAGGGAAGTTAATATTATTCAACCTTGACTCTTCCTTTACCCACCTTCACACAAACCTAAAACTCAAAACAAACCTGAACTTATTCTTTACCCACATAAAAATAATGTGTCACAGCAGCTGAGTTATACTACTGTTGCTCATACATATAACACTGGAAATAATCCATAACCAAGAAAAACACCTTCAACATCCCTCCCATTGCCTAATCCTATCTTACTCGGTCCTCCTTATTTTCCTTCACAAAGTGGAAAGGAGTATGATCTTGTTGAACAAATTAAGAACACTCCTACTAAGATATAATTATGGGACCTTATCCAATCCTCCCCTCATTACCAAACATGATTCACAGTGATTTACAACAAGTTCCTATCCCTCCTAGTGCACAACCAAATGACATATCAGCCATGATTCAAGCGTTAAATACTAACATTGTTTTCCACAAAAGTGAGCTTTGTCCCTTGGAAGTGCGATTTAACCAACATGATTCTTTCATGATAATAGCTAGATAAAATAGAATAAGCATAAATTGAACCCTTCTCAAAAATGGCTCTGCTCTTAATGAGTGTAGCATAAAATTTTTGGATCTAGGCTTGGTGTGGATAAATAAAAAATTCAACCTGATTCTTTATCTATTCATGGATTCAACAATGTAGGAAAACAACTGCTTAGTGTGATCACTTTTCCTATTATAGCTGGAAAGGACACATTAGAAAACCCAATCCATGTTATGCCAAATGATATTTCATATAATCTTCTCTTAGGTAGAATATGGATCCATGCAATGAATGGGGTTCCTTCTACTCTTCATCACATTATATGAAGTATGTCTACAACAACAAAGTGTACATACTTGAAGCTTATCCTAAACCAAATAGTTTTTTAAACATTGAGAAAGGAAAAGAGAATCCTTTGAAAACATTGACACTAACTACACAAGTAGAACCCATGCAACAAAAAGACAAAGAAAAACATATTGAGGAAGTCACAAATCTATTAGACGATGATTGGGGTTCTTTATATTTTAGATCATTCATGGGAGAATATAATATCATAGAAAAATACTTTGAAAAGGGAAAATAAAAAGCAGTAATGTCAAGAAAATATTCAAAAGACCCTTTAAAATTATCCACTTCAACCACTTTAGAAGAAGACACAAGCTACATAATAAACTTTGATAAAACTAATTATCAACAACCACCGAATCCTAAACAAATGAAAAATATTTCTAGAAAAGTTTATGAACTTATCAAACAACTAGGTTACAGTGGAAAAGGATGTGGTACTAGAGAAAAAGGTATCTATGTCCCTATGGAGCCTAACAAATGAGAAAATACTAGTGGTCTTGGTTATTGTCCTTCAAAAGAAACAAGCAAGCCTTCACTTAATGTTAGCACTATTAAAAAAGATTCTTCTAAGCCAAGTTTAACATTAGTTCATCTTGAACTGATAGACACTACACTTGGTCTTTGTTTTTGTCCTTTGAAAGAAATGAAAGAAACAAACAAATCCCCACTTAATATCAATGTCATCATGCACAAAATACTGATGATTAAAATTCATTAGATTTTACACCCTCCCTTCAAGGAGAGTACAAATTCTTTTAATCTAAAGAGCCTTGTGCAATTATGACATCTTGTACTAAGCAAGAAATATATTTGTCATAAAATAAAGGAGCATCTTCTACTATTGATCAATAGGGTATCTTGTTGAGACTCCTCCAAGATCGTTTGATATCCCTTCCTCTAAGAACATGAAATAAATTCTACTACAAGAGTTCATTTTGTGCATATCATAGAGTTCATGGTTATTCTACTAATGAATGTAAGGCTTTGTGTAATATAATTCAACATATTGAGGAGTATGGTGCTCTTCCTCATGTTGGGGCACTTAATTCCTCTACTTGATATTGATTTTCACTCTAGCATGTTTCTCATCAATCATCTCATCTCATCCGTGTCCTACACTAAGTAGGGGAAAAGGGTTAAGTAGCCTTCTCCTTGTATGCCATTCGTCATTGTCTCTATTAGCTATTTGACCATCTTCCATGTATATGTACTTGAGCAAGCTTGGGATGTGGGATACATGCCTTAAGTTGGCTAACATGTGATGTACTGAGTTATACATTTTGGGGGCAACCCCTCCCCTTTTCATGATGTATCTTATTGGAAACATATGAATTGGCATATGGATTCTTGAATAAGCTCTCATTTATTCTTCTACTTTAAAGCAATTTCTCATAGTGATGGTGTTAGCAACCACTTTAAAGTGGGGGCACACATCGACACTCATGTTTTAATGGGTGATTTTATTTCTTCTTGTGATGCATCCTTTTCTTGGGGGTGTTGTTGGGTTTGATTTCCTTTGAGAGTGATATTTATTTGAATTTTCCTCTCTTGGAGACATTAATCACAATTTTCCCTAAGAAGAGACCTTACATGGACTAAGAAAAATCCCTTTGAACAAACCTTACACTATTTTTCAATTACATTTTTTATTATATGGCCACCTTGCATAAAACAGCTTTTCTTTCCTATGGAGCCATCTTGTTTGCTTGTGAGTTTGAATAATTCAAATATTTTCTTTCCTCATGAAGCTCAAATTTCATTAAATTATGTGGCACCTTGCAAATTTATTAGGAAGTGTAGCTTTGGTATGGTTAATGTATGATGAGAAGCCTAAACGTGGGCATGACTTTCTCATTATATGGTGAGAAGCCAACACAAAGGCATGACTTTCTCACTAAGGCACCCTTTGGATACTCACATAGTGGACATTTTGAAGGTTTTTTTCCTTAAAGTGAGTGCATTTTTGGAAAAAGAGCCAAGATTTGATCCACAATATGTAGGACAAATGGTTGGAGCTTGATCAACCCTTTTTTATTTTTTGCTTTTGTTTTTTTTTGTCTCTTTTTTACATTGAATGTTTGAGTATCTTATTTTGTTGCATATCATACACCTTGTGCATGTCCTTTCATTCTTATGTTTGTTTGATGTAGGATCTTGGATCTTGGGGCCTTGGCCACCTCCTTTGATCTGTGTCATCCTTTGTCATCTAAAACTTATATTTATATAAATAATAATTCAGTATCATGTATTACAAACATGATTATATCAATGTAATTAAAAGGTAACTACTTAATATAGCCAACTGGTTTCCCTAAACCACATTATCTCTTTATATTTCAAATTAGCTCTATGCCTAAATATTCCAACTATTTGTGTTGGACTCAAGCAATGCTGAGAGGGGGGGTGAATCAATGTTGTGAAATTTTTAACTTTATTAATGTGTTCTCTCAAGTCCCTAAAACATTCAATCAAAAGAAAGATGCATGGGAAAAGAAAAATAAGCCACAACACCATAACACAAGGATTTTTACTTGGAGATCTTGTTAGGGGAAAAACCATGGTGGAGGTCAATAAACAATTTGATTACTCAAAATATAAGTGTTTTATAAAATGGGAATGCACTTGCATTCAGGTGCACTGCCTAGAGCTCACTACTCAAAATCAGGAAGGGTCACTGCCTTACAAAATTTGGATTACATCAAAAGGTTGAATTGAGAAGATAGCATCTATAAATTCCTGATTACAATTCTAGTTAGGCTCATAGATCAAATTTTGGACCTCCTATTAGATTCTACACTTCACTCTACTCTACCTTAATTCACTTCACTAAATCCTCTTCTGCACAAGTGAAAATCACTCAACTGCTCTTCTAATATTCACACACACACACACACCAAAATGAATTAACTGATCTCATATATATATATATATATATATATATATATATATATATATATATATATCCACCACCAAGGATTCAATCATTATATGTTGACTTCAATAAGGTGGAAAATATGTTCCAACTATCGGCTCAAATCATGAGTAACATTTAATGTGCATCCACCAAAGTTGGACATAGCATAGTTAGGACTCAGAAAAATCTCCAATATGAAAATACTCTAGACAATTTTTCCTTAAACGTCCGCGACACCCAACATTCACTTAGTCAACCTTCTAGAACTATTGAACATAAAATAAAATGACCAGATCTCCTAACTCATACACCAATTGATGCAACAACACAAAACTCAAGAATCACACATTTCAGATACCCAACAACCTTCCCTAAGATCCACAACCAAAACTCATAACCTGGTAATGAAAACCACTTGATAGATTCAACTTCAGTCTGATACCCTATTCCCTACTCTATCCTCTGGTATGGTCAAATACTGAAGTGTGGACCAGATCAATGACTTAGGTTTCCATCAATGACAACACTAGAAGCGATATGCCAACAATCTCCCCCTTTGGCATTGATGGCAACACTTAGTGAAAAATGAATAAGTCTCAGAACCTTCAAAACTTCAAAATACCATAGGTGACAAAACTCAACAAAACTCCCCTAAATTTGATAAGGAATTTTTCACTGCTCTCTCTCCCCCTTTGACATCAATGGAAAAAAGATAATAAAATATTTTATTTCTCCCCTTATGAAGTGTAACAAAAAACTGATTAAATTTTTTTGAAGAAATACAATAGCTAATTGAAAATTATTTTGTACTCTTCCTTCATCTCTGGAAGAAACTTCTTCCTTGCTTCCACTGCAATCTCAATTATTATGATCATGCTATTGTTTTCAAATGCCCGGTTCAGAATTTTGATAAGGGATTCTAGAATGGTGATGCCTTCTTCCAATACTTCTCCCTTCCTTAGTATCTCAATCAATTGTTCCAGCCTACATTTGGTTATGTCCTTCACTTTCCAAAGGGTGTCAACAATCTTGTTCTTGGTGTTCTGAACACTTGTATGCTTTGACTACAATTCCTAGATCCTTTTCCTAATTGCACCATCTTGATCCTGAAACATGTTAAAATTTTATCCAATACTATTTAAATCTATTTCAATTTGTTCCATCTTCTCTTTGTACTTGTTAATTGCATGAGGCCACTGAAGACAATAGTTAAATAAATGTTGTTTGTTGTTCTTATGCATTGACTTAGTAGATTCATGTCCTTTTCAGCTTGGTAAGTGACAATATGTGCTACTTTAGGTGTAAGATCACTTCCTCTTCTTCCTTATTCTGAGACTCAAAGCCCGTGATTTCCTTGATACATTTAATCATCTCTTCTAGCAATGTATTTTGAAAACTCTCCAATTTGATATGATTGTGCACAAAATGAGCACTTAGCATGCTTAAGATCAAGTCTTGCTCATATGAAGGTTTGATAGACCACATCTTCACAATATTTTGCATTCCATCTTCCTCATGAATAAGTTGCACTAGCTCTTCTTTGGTTAAATCACCTTCTCCTTCAATTCTTTCTGCCATTTACTTTTCTTGTTTTGATTCAGCTATTTCCAGTTCTTTTCCTAGGGTGTCCTTAGTTTCCTTATCAAATTCCTCATCTGGTATGTTCACAATCACCTATTCTTTTCCTTTCCCTTCAAATTTTGGAGACTTGCATGCTAGTGGAGCAATTTATTTTTCTCTTTTCTTCTTTCTTTCCATCTCACTAGAGGAGTAACCAACTTCAAGTGCACTTATTGGAATGGGAATTCCAATTGATCTAAACTTCCTTAGAAAACCCTTAAAGAAACTTCCGTACACTTGATCATAGTTTTCCAAATTAATAGAGTATATGTAAATCTACTTGCAAATTGGTTCACTCTCTTCCCATATTACATTGTTATTTAGGGGTAAATAATTTAGAAAATACATCACAAGGCATATAATCCAAGTACTAAAATTGAAAGGGTAACCTGTCTCCTTTTTCAATTGTACATTCCCCATCAATTGATCTTTTAGCAATCCGTTGTGCCATAGAAAAAAGGACCCTTTTCTTGACATGGGATTAATTCATGATAAAATGGACTTAATGAGGCCTTGATTCAAGTGTTGTGAGGCATTTTATGCATCTGCACTAGGTCCTGGACCCTTCCAAATCGAATAACATGCTTTTAATGATGTCTTCTAAAGGAGTCGTAAAGTCTTGTAAAGGACTTTCATGCTTTTTTAGACTTTGTTAACCTACTTCTCCCTAATTCAAAATTATAAAATATATTTAAATACATCCTCACATTAATCTAGAAGATTCTTAATGTAAACTTAATGATAAACTAGTGTTGTAATGTGTCTTTCACATTCACTTTGGTTTTTGTGCTTTTCTAGGCTATGTGGACCTAATTTTAGCGTTGTAAAGTGCATTTAATCAAACTTTCACATTGATTTATGTGTCCCAAGCCCTAATTGACCTTTACATCATCCCTAATAGGCCTCTATTACCCCATATTGTGCATCTGAAGGGTTTAATTGATCAAATACTCAACAAAGTTGTAATTTGAACCTTATTTCCTTATCTTCTAGCTTCTTAGTTGTTAGAATGGTCCCTATGGGACCCATTCACCATGCATGGTGAATAATTTTCATCCAAGTGGGACCCATTCACCATGTGTGATGAATGAGTCCTATTTGGCTCCATTTTGACCTTTGAGTGGGAAATAAAGTGAAATTTGAGTTAATTTCACTACATGTTAGCCTGTGATGAGGTATAATCAAGATACTAAGGCACAATTTTCTATAAATAAGTGGTTTTATCATCATTTTATATATAAAAACTAATTCTTACATCTCTCACCATTAATTCATCTTCTATCTTCTCATCCAAGTCAAGCAAGTTAGGGTTTCTTCATTAGAAATATTCAAGTTAGCTTTCTAAAGCATTCAAGGGATGAATATTCATGTATTGCTAAATAATTTCAAGATAAATCATCATGGAAAGGTAATCAATTTCATTTTGTATGTTTCATTGTTTCCTTTCATTATTTGGGTTTAATTTCCTAAATGGGGTTTGACCAAGGAAAACCCCTATGCCCTAACATTCAACATATCCCTCTTTTGTCTTGTTTGTTTTGCAGATTTAGGACTCTTGGAAGCTTGGAAATAATTGGAGATCAAGTTGTAAAATAATTCAAGTCATCTCTTCATCATTCAAGTCAAAGAATCAACAAAAAGTCATTTTTAGACCTGAATTTGACAGTTTCCAAAGCAGACACTTGTAGAAGGCAGAAGTGCAAATCTAGACTTATAGAATCAAGTCTTGACTTTACAGATTCCTATAGGAGGACTAATTCAACATGCATGGTGAATTAGTCCCATCTGCAGGCCTAAAAATTGATTTTCTCAGAATTCAACTCTTAGGAGTCAGAAACCTGTTTTTGGAAGTTTTCACTAGAAGTAGGACTGATTCTCCATCTATGGTGAATCATTCCTAGTATCCATTAGCAGTGATTTTCAGGACATTCTAAAACCTTCTAGTTACATCAATCTACCTTTAGGTTGAATCTGTTCAGTTTCATCAATTTTTATTTTCATTTTTCCAAGTTTCTAGTTCATATTTGCAATCAACACTATGTTTTCCAACATCTTGCATTTGGTTAGTTTACATTCATTTATTTTCATTTGTAAGCATTCCAACAAATCCACACACACTTCACATCAATATGCCATCCATCCTTACATTAATCTTGAGTGAAACATTTTGCAATTTGAACCCTATTCCTTCTCTTTTAGGTGAAAGATCCTAGAAGGGAAGTGTCCAATAGGGTACCAAAATCCTTTGTTTCATCCGCAAAGATCAAAATCCCGATCTTCCATTATCATCTTGTGTGAGATGTAAACAACACCTACCGAAGTTGCACCTTTTCTATTTCTGAGAAATATTTTGTAGGATATTCCATGCGCAATGTACCTTGTCACTGAATCATTAATTATGGATATTATTAATGCTCTTTGATCTCCAATTACTCAAGTTAGGGTTTCAACTTCTTTATTTAATTGAATTCTTCTTTGGCACATCCCCAACTTCGTATAACCAAATTATAGCTACAATCACTTCTTTTGAGATATGGTAGGGTTTATCCAAAGTCAGAATATCATCATTCAATCTATCCAAAATAAACTCAATGATTTTTGCATTTATGAAATAGGAGAATTCACTCCAAATGTCTAAATTTTTTTGTTTTCCTTCTTTCAACCATTTCAATTCATCATGCAACAACATGTTTCTTTTAGCTCTAATATTCTCACTCCTATACTCATCAAGTTTTATCATACCTTTGATTTGTTCCATTTTTCCTTCCATACACATGAAAATAAGTTCTTCAACTGCACACAAAATTAGATTGAAATTTTTCAATACTAATGAAGTACCTTATGGATTAGGGTTTCACTGTTGAATTCTAGTGCTTTTTAAATTATGACGTAGGGTGCTCTCCTCCTTATTTTATTTGACACAAAGTGGAAAATAAGGGTTTCAAGTTGCTTTATATAACTCAAACACTTAACTTTTGTTGTAATAAATTATTTTTCCATAACTTATCCAGATACCCTATTTTCTTAGTAAAAAAAATTTTGTAGACCTTCAACTCAGTATAATATCCTTTCCAACTATTCCAACAAAATTTGTGTTGCACTCATCTACATCCTAGTGTCAATTACCAACAAGGGCTTTTAAAACATTTTCTTGATAGCTACCCCTAGGCCAGAGGCCTAAAACTAATTCCCAAAGGAATTACCAGAAGTAGGTTCTAGTGTTGGCTCATCTCCTACAATAGAGGAACACTTTGTCACCCATTTCTTCTTCATATGATCTCTTATTTCATCCACAATCACTTTCCCTTATCCTTTATCATCTTTCTGTATATTTCTCCCTTTGTATGTCAGATCTCTTCTATCCATATTCTTGTTTTTGTAGAATATTGCAATGTGATCATATTTGTTGCAATTGAAACACACAATGTTTACTTGTCCAAACTAGTCATTCCATCTACATTGATTATAAATATTCCCAAATCTTCCATAGGTATAACATTTTACATTCCTTCTATTCACAAAGTTGTTTGGCATATTTCTACATTCAATTGACTTATGACCAGACTTATTGCAATTGAAACACTAACTAGAGAATGGTGGATCACTTGATTTTATTTTACTTCTACATTGAGCAGCCATATGACCAAATTTATTACAAGAAAAAAAGTATCCATTAAAATTTTGAGCATTAGGTTGTCATATCATATGCCTTTTTTCTTTGTTCATTTGATTACCTTACCTAAAATTCCATTTTCCAAATTTGAAACTTTCTCCTATCTCATATCCAAAACCTTGCTTGTCATTTCCATTCTTTTGTTCTTGAGTCAACTCATCAAGCATAATTGAGCTAATCTTGAACTTCTCCTTGTATTCATTTGAAGTAGTAAGTTCATCCCTAAGGATAACAATCTATTTTTCAAGCTCTTCTTCATTTTTTCTAGATTAATGTAGTTCAACCTCTAACTAGATGAATTCTCCATTAATTCTATTGTATTCATCAGATCTTTGTTTTAGGGACTAGGAAATATTTTACTCATTCTTCTTTCTTTCTTCAATCTCCTTAGTCATCTTCATTCCCATAGATTCCATCTCATGCTTTAGGGTAGCATTGTCTCTAGCAAGCTTTTTACATTATTTAGTTGTTTCCTTCAAGGTTTGATTTAGGTAAACATCATCCATGCTTTTGCTCTCTTTATTCTTAGTCTAATCACATAGACCATTTCTCTTCTCCCTGGATTTAATAATCTGATCCTTCAACTTCTAAATGAATTTCTCAGCATCCTTAAGATTTGCTCTCAATTCTCAGACTTCTTCTTTAGACTGATCAAGATCATCAAGTGCCACCAACATCTACTGCTGAAGATTACCAAAGTTCATTACATTCCAAGATCCACCTCAATTTCTTAAACTTCTTCCAAGGAACTTAGCTTTGATACCATTTTTTGGACTCAAGGAACACTGAGAGGGGGGTTGAATCAATGTTATGCAATTTTTAACTTTATTAATGTGTTATCTCAAGTCCCTAAAACATTCAATCAAAAGAAAGATGCATGAGAAAAGAATAATAAGCCACAATGCTATAACACAAGGATTTTTACGAGGAAACCCTATTGAGGGAAAAACCATAGTGGAGGTCAATCCACAATTTGAGTACTCAAAATATAAGTGTTTTATAAAATGGGAATGCACTTGCATTCAAGCGCACTGCCTAGAGCTCACTACCTTACAAAGATTTGGAGTACATAAAAAGGTTGAACTGAGAAGACAACATCTACAAATGCCTAATTATAGTTCTGGTTAGGCTCATAGATAAGATTACTTTGATCTGCTCTACCTTAATTCGCTTCACTAAATCCTTTTTTGCACAAATGAAAATTGCTCAACTACTCTTCTAATATTCACACACATATCAATACATATCGAACACTCTCACACACACAAACCAAAATGAATGAACTAATCTCATAGATATATCTACCACCAAGGATTCAATTGTTACATGTTGACTTTAATAAGGTAGAAAATATTTTCCAACTGTTGGCTCAAATCATGATTGATGTTTATTGCACACCCACCAAAGTTGGCCATAGCATAATTAGGACCTAAAACAAAATCTCCAATATGAAAATACTCCAAAAAAAATTTCCTTAAACATCTGCAACACCCAACATTCACTTAGTTGTCCTTCTAGCACTATTGAACAAAAAATTGAATGATTGGATCTCCTAACTTGTACACCAATTGATGAAACAACACAAAACTCAAGAATAACACATTTCATATACCCAATGACCTTCCCTAAGATTCACAACCAAAACTAACAAATTGGTAATGCAAACCATTTGACAAATTCAACTTCAACTAGATACCCTATTCTCTACTTTGTCCTCTAGTATGGTCAAATACTGAAGTGTGGACTAGATAAATGAATTAGGTTGCCATCAATGAAAACACCAAAATCCATATGCAAAAAAATTGTATATGCACTCACATACTATAATAATAAAAAAAAAATTGTGCATAAAGATGGCATAAGCATATTAGATAAATAAAATCTTAGATTCAAAATTAGGAAGAGAAGGAAAGAGAGATACTTTAATCATGCTTGGATTAAAATAGCTCAAATCAAATTCTTGATACTTCTTGATTCAAATATGATCAATGGGTTATCCTTACTCCATTTCCTTCTCATTTTCTAGCTCTCTACTTTTCTTTTGCTACTCTCCCTTGCTTCTAAAATGTTAACTACAAGTACCATGAAATGCACCATTAAAACTAATAACATGACCTCACTCTTTTGACAAATAGATAAACAAAATTTCCATATCATTTACATGCAAAACTATACTCCCCTCATAATCTCATGAATACTCAATACTCAAATAATAAAAATAATTGAGCGAATGAATGGCCAAATGATGGGAAAATACTCTCCTTTATACTAAAAATGTATAGAAGTCAATTGTTAAAAGAAAGCTTAATTCCATTAATTGGTGCCACCTCTCCCAATTCCTACTAGTCATGGGAGTCTAAATAGTTGAATCACCCATATTAAAATGTATCTTGATTTAATCAACCTTCCTCTAAACTCTACATACTCAAACATTGCATATTGAGTTATAAAAATAAACTTGAAACAAATTTGAATTTCTTTCCAAAAGGCCATGTCTAGTTGGGTGTGGTTTACACTATTTACTAGTAGGTTATCACTAAATAAAAACCCTCTCCATTTTTCACATTGGTAGTCAAAGACAAATCAAATTCTATTTCCATCATTTCACCCATGTCATGGGCTTGTTGAATATTGAAACATAACATTTTTTACAATGCAGATTAGATAGCCAATTTTGTGGTAGTTTTATCACTAATTTTATGCATAGTATGGTGCCTATAGTGGCATTCTATATTACTTTATCTCATCATTTAAATTTTCCCCTATTTCAAGTATTCATGTGGTATATCTACCATTTGATATGGCTGCCACTTTATTAACTTAAATAATATATATCAATGTATATATTATAATATACATATGGTAAGATACATACATACATACATATGTATGTATGTATGTATGTATGTATGTATGTATGTATGTAGGTAAGAATATATATAGATAATTATATTTACAAGAGTTTCATTATTTTAATTTGATTTGATTAAACAGTCAAGGAGGATCAAAGATGACCAAAACTCAACTTTCCCTATAGACCAAAAATCCTTAACAACTTATGTTTAGCTCTTACCACAACAATACTTAGACTGACTCGACAAGGTTCCTCTATCGTGTGCATATGAGTGTGTGTGTCTTCTCATATATAATTACCAATGGTTCAAATTCCAACCTCCTCTACTGGGAAATACTCTCCCTCCCCCACTGGAGGGTTTAAAATCTTCCTACATCCAACTTAGAGTAACATGTTTGTAGTTAGCTGAAAACATATAAATCATATTCATAATATAACATTTATCATTGAAACATCTAGAACTTAATTTTATCATAATGCATATTCATTCATTTATGTCATCCATCAAATATGATTAAGACATAATCTTGCATTAAAAGTCATATTTACTCATAAATATAAAAATTAATTTGGTAATTTTTTTATGAATAACCAGCTATATCTATATTAAAACAAAAGATAGAAATACACATATTCATAAAAGAAGGTGGGTGGTAAGAAGGCACAACCTGAGAGTCACATGAGTAGATCCCAAAAAATTAGTCTTGGGCCATGCCCATAAATAAGAAAACATTACAATAACATAAATTAAAAAAGGCCATTAAGTGGCCATAGTAGTACCAAAAGAAGGTGGTAGGTCCTTATCATCTAGTTTTCCTCATACAACAATGCGGTCCAAAGTGATGTCAAAGGGATCTCAACCATTGTCATCTTTCTCATTCTCTTCATCTTTATCTTCATGGTGAGGTGAAATTTCTAGATACAAATGTAGGAGACACTTAGAGCTATCATTGGGACAACTAGAGTTACCTCTAGGAACATCTCCTGAAGGCCACCTAGAATCTCCACTTCCATCCCCCGCTGCTCCTCTAGAAGGCCACCCTTGGTTAGCTTGTATTGGAGGAGAGAATGAATTCCTATGAGGGTGAGAGCCACAACAAGGAGAGGCCTAAGAATGGGGGTGGAAATACCTAACAAATCCACTTTAATTCTAACCCTATGAAGGTGGCCAACCCTAGGAGGAAGCAGGAGAGGGAGGCACACAAGCCATAGTGCAATCAGAATTACCCCAATGGTCTAGAAGATCTTGAAGGTGAGAAACTTCAAGCACAAATTTTCTTGTTTACACTTGAATCTACACAAGAAAATTAGAGCATATAATGGATCTAGAATAAGAAACAAATTTATCAATCTGGTTGTGAGAAAAAATGTAGGAATTTCTATCTTTCCAAATACTAAAGAGGATTTCCACCCTGAAAGTGTACCAAATCTAGGTATACTTAGCGGGGATTTTGGGAGAACATGTAGCATAAAATATTTTGTACCAAACATACAATGAGGACTGGAGGTGCCACCTATGGTTCAAGTTATCAATCATAAAAAAATGAGGTGAAATCCATTGATAACCAAGTTGAGGTTTGTAATTTCTGAAAGGGGTGTCTGGATACCATTTCTGGTCTTTCCACCAAGGTTTAGTGGACAAGATACCCACTTTATGAATCATATAAGCCAGAATGGAACTCACCAAGTCATTGAAGGTTTTGGTCATGGTATTGTAAGCCAAAATAGAGACCAAAATATTTCCAAGACAAAATACTCATGGTGGGTCTATGGAATAAATTTTGAAGGCTTTCAATACGCTTTTTTTGGAATTTGAGGACCTTAAGCAAAGAAAGCTTTCCCAATGGTCGGTGTGCATTGGAAAAAATAGGAGACCACAAAATATTCTACTGATTGAATGAGATCCCATCACAAAATCCAAACCCATTCCAATGGAGCTAGGGCTTGATAGCCTCCTAGGCTTGCCAAATGCTTTTGGCAACAAAGGTACCCATAATTTGAATTGGTTCCCTCACAATAAGAATGTTTTGAAATCTAATTTCCTTCCAAGAAGGTATGTGAGTAGGATAACCTAATTCAATACTAAAACATAAGAAAATAGGGGTCACCATAATGGACTTATGAACAATGGACCTATCTTCCTAGTTTCATTCAAAATGTGTGCTATAATGTGCAAATGACAAACAAAAACCAATTCTAACTGAACTAATAGTCAAAAGAAAAATATAGAAAGATGAGAATGATGTGTACCAATCACCAATGATTCTTTTTAAAACATCATTGAAGACTCATTCACCCTGATGAGGTAAAAATAGCATCATCATGATAATACCATAAAGAACTATTTCATACATGCAAATTCCTATCGTCCACCAATTAATTAAATTTTAGGAGAAATAATTGCTTAATTTTTAGTGAGAAATTGTATAAACTTTATTTATTTTGATTTCTTGAAGTATTTTTCCAATACAGATTTAATGGGTTATTTAAAGTATTTTGTAGATAATAATCGGTCATCAAGTTGCAAATTAGAAGCATTTAGCCAGCACGTGCTCTAGAACAAGTTGAAGATGTACGCTGGAAATATATTCCAGAACTTTAGGGTGATGGACCAAAGATATAGTTACTCTTTAAAGTTTTTATTTCTATTATCTTTTGAGTCAAAAACTTTATGGCTTGACTTGAGCCTTTTAAATAGTGTTGTAATGGGTTTTAAAGACATACAAGTTATTCATAGATTTGTTTTAGATATTTTCAATGGTTATCCATACCATCTGAAATATAGGATGTAGTTAGAGTTTTTCTATAAAAGACATGATCTCCAGAAGCAAAACATATAGTGAAAAATAAATGTTATTCTATCAATTTTTTTTTTGAAGTTTATGAATAAAGAGATTGTTATCTAAAATTTCCGAGTTACAAATTATGGATGATAATTATGGTTGATAGAAGCATTTTTGAAATAACTGTGAATGTGAGCTGAGAACGAACGTGATAACCCATGAGCTGGCCACTCAAAGGGAGATACATTAAGTAGATAAGTGTTTTCTTTTATTATATTGTTGTTCTATAGAGAATTATTGAATTTACTCTTATGAAATTTAAGTTCTGAAGTATTTGTTGTCTTCTACTTTCGTAGTTTTTGTTATTAACTGTTAGAATCTTTGTTATTAAAGAATATGTTTTATGGATTATTATAAGTTTTTCTGTTTTTATTTAATTGTTTCTATACTTTTTAATTTAGTTATCATGCTTTCTAAATTATTTTTCTTATGTTTTTTAGTTTAAACATTTCCTATTTTCTTAGGATAAATTGCTTTATAGTTCTATAGTTAGATGGCTTGAAGTTAGATATTAAGTTGTTCTTAAAAGTTAGAAAACCTAAGGGAGATACTCTAGACTTCTATTGCAAATTGCCTTAAACACTACCTGGTCGTCAAAATGAATTTTATATTCTAAAGTAATGGGACCTCACGATAGCCTATCACACCCTATGGAAAATGGGTCCTGGACAGGCCTCCAAAACATTAGTTTTTGGGTTCTGTTATTCTCAATCTGTGCTCCCAGATTCTAGTTGTTCACTTTTGAAAACCCATAAATAAATCCTATAACAGAGTTTCCTTGAAATTGCAAGAAAGGTGAAAACTTGGACAACTTTGACAACTTTTTTTCTTCAATAGATCTTCAACCTAAACTATTCAATCACACATCAAAGAGATAAAACTGTTGTTTAAATTAGGGAATGGGGGTTTCCCTTGGTCAAACCCCATTTTGGTAATTAAAATTTGAAATGAAATAGAAAAGCGTGAAGGAATGAAGAATTAACAATAACATGTAACAACTCACCAAACCTCAATTAAAACATTGGAGTACAAATCTACAAACTTGCATGAAGTGGCCTCAATGAATGTAGATCTTGGTTGTGAAACTTGATTAGAGATAATTCCTTCAAAAATTATTGAATTGATCTTGAAAACTACAACACATTAGCTCAAAAACCATACATGATGAATTAAATCTTTGAAATGACAATGGAATCTTGATTGTTGCAATAATCATCTTCAAATTTTCCCTTGAATTCCTTGAAATTTCTCTTTAATGTTCTCTTGATCATAATTTTTCTATTAGGATTCTCTCATCAGAATTGTTAGGTGAAACTAAGTGAAATAACCTTGTATTTATACATATCTTTAGTTTAATTCCCAAAACTAAATATCACAAGATGACATTGAATTATAGATTTGAAATCATTGAAATAATACCAAACACGTATTCCAAAGGGGGGTACTAGGTTTAAGTGAGGAACCATTTGTCATAGGGTGAATGGGTCATAGGCCAGTTATCTAAGACACACATCAAGAAATGTTAGATGTTATGTAAAAATAGGGTCATAGGACTAAGTTAGGACCCATTCACCCTATGAAAAATGCGTCCTAGGTCACTTACCTAGGACACACATCTTCCAAAGTTAACTATTGTGAAATGGCATTTATGAATGTCGAGTTTTATCCCTTGGAATTTGCAATTAATTAGGCTTAGATTTGAATTAAAGGGGATAACTAAGGAAAATTAACCTCAATCAATTAATAAATCCCTACATAAATGTGAAAGTGTACAGGTACACCTTACAACATAAAAAAACAAGGCATAATTAAGTTCACTTTATTAAAAAGGACCCTAAACTTAATGTGAATATGAAAAAAATATTACAACACTAAATTAAGACATAATTAGGCTCATTTTATTATAATTATTTATTCCAAATTAAGTGCTAGAAATGGATAATTTTTCCTACACTACATTTTTCCCCCACTTTAGTCAAAGTATCACCCTATTTCAAACTCACACTAAAGTAGATGTTCAAGAAACTTATGCATGTTGTAATGACAAAGATACACAATCATGTACAACATAAAAGACTAGGAAAATCAAGCCTAGACTATCCAACATGATATGGAACACATATAAGCCATCAATTTTGTTTTGACGTACTCATTCTGGGGTAGTAGAACCTCAGGCTATCCACTAGGTGAGTATCCCAAAAGGGTGGTAAATGAGATAATCATATTAGGCTCCCATACAATATCAAAGCTATCCTCCTAAAAAATTTAATAAGGCACCACAATGCAAGGAAAGGATTCACATGAAAGCAAGGTGTGTTATGTTTGGTGGCCTTGAATTTAGAGTTTCAAGCTTCACATGGATTAACAAGCTGTGTTATGCTAAACAACTATGAACAAGGAAAGGATCCATTGGCAAGCAAGGTGCGTTATGCTTGGTGGCCTTGAATTTAGGGTTTCAAGCTTCATAAGGCTAAGAAGTTGCATTATGCTAACACTTATGAACACTAATTCTAGTAAAAAAAATTTCTCAAAGATATTTTTCTTAGTTCATGTAAAGTATTCTTCTTAGGGAACATCGTGCCTAATGTCTCTGAGAGAGGACAAGTCAAGATTAAAAGATTCAAAACTTAGGGAATGTAGTGCGTCACATCACCACTAAGAGGAAAAACATACACTGTGAAATATCACACTCTTAGAGGACAACAAACCCAATGACGCTGCCAAGAAAAGGATGCGGCACAAGAAAAAAAAATCATACCATGAAACATGAGAAATGCCAAAATATATTATTAATATATATGCCCCTGCTTTAAAGTGGTTGCTAACACCATTGTTGTGATAAATTGGTTTAAAGTAGCCATTGTTCAATCTTAAGACATGATAGCTTCCTTGAAAAGCCCTATGCCAAGTCATGTTTCTGAAATGAAGCTACACCATGGAAAAGGAAGGAGAGGTTTCCTCAAAAATGCATAAGGGATCTATGGATTTGGGGTCAATATATCTTTGCTACAATGTTTTATAGATCTTAGAAGTGTCATCATTTCCAAAATACTAATAGAGCATGAAGAATGACACAAAAAGAGTGAAAAAAGAAAAAGAAAAATCCTTTCAAGTCAACATGGAAGAGACCTAAATGTCTTGACACCTTGTGTCATCCCCAAAAGGAAAACACAAGACAAGCAAAAAAGATAAAAGGTTTACAAAATAGAGAAGAATGTAAGTACATATAGAGCAATGCACAAAAATAGAGAGAGAGAGACATCAAATGAAACAACATGGGGGATCACATTACACACATGCAATCACATAAAGAAACATGAAAAGTAAAAATAAAGAAAAATACTAGTAAGGCACATGCAAGTCAACCTATAGGAAGTCATTTGCATCCCAATCTCGATCAATATATATGGAAGGAAAATAACTAGCCAAAGGGACAACATCAAGTGCCAAAACTAGGACAAGGCTAACTAACCTATTTTTCCCACTAAGTGTAGGACAAGGTTGAGATGAGATGGGTGATGAGAATGAGCTCCTTGCAATAAAGAGAATTATTTTGCAATGAATGTAAAACATGTAATAGTGAGGATGCTATGACCCTACAACTATTACATGGGAAGGAGTGAAGCGAATGTTATTCAACTATTTTGTCATAAAATTCATCATCACCAAAATAAAAATCGCTCAATATCAATTTCAATGTAGGACACTCATTAGTAAGATACCCAAGCTTTCTATGATATACACAATAATTCATGTTTTTTATTAGGTATACCATTTCTACTAGGAGGTGGAAATTTTATCAAACCCTTCTTAAGGATATGCTCCATCTTTCATTCAATTTATATTTGAGTAAGTAAAAATGGAATTTTTTTGAGTTTGTAAGGCTTTTGTTGCTTGCTTGATTCACCAATTTTTTTGTAATATGACTCTATCATCCTTGTGAGGCATTGGTTTTTCCTTAGGAAGGAGGACACTTATGTTGGTAGGAGGATCTTGATATCCTAATCCTTTGGTTTCTTCAACAAGAATTTTCTACAAAATTTTGTGAATTTCATGTTCATTAGTTATGTCACATCCTTATTTAATTAAAATCTTAAAGCCTTGGCCATAAGTCTCTACAAGGTTTATTGTTGTGTTGGTCATCTTGTTAACATAATATGGATAGTTATGCAATTGATTAGAGAAGTTAGGTTCACTTTTTGAAAATTTAGGCTTAGTTTGTGACTCAATTTTAGAATTTAAAAGACCAAACATCTCAAGTTATGTTGGTTGTTTCATGGAAGAGTAAAAGGATGCATTATTCTCAAGATTTTTAAGGCAAGCATTTATGAACTCATGCATGCTATCATTGTCTTCTATAATGATTTAAAATTGATGAAGACACTCATTAGGAGTTGGTTGAGCATGGTTGGAGTCAATTGCATTAGGATCATTGCAGAAAACACAACTTGAAACATCAATGAAGGAGAACAAGGACTTCAAAACATTGCTAAAATACTTATCCATTTTTATATTTTTAGACTTAAACATGGTAATTTTCTAATTACACTATGAAAAAATATGAAAGCGAAGTCTTATAAATGAAATTTTTAAATCACACAATGCACTAAATTTATCAAATTAAGCTAAATATGATCAAATTAATGAAATAAAAATTCTATAAAAAGTAGCAAAAATTTGAAAGCGACAAACAAAAATGCAAAAATGAATATTTTAATGCTCAAAAATTTAGATTATGACCTGAATTAGGGACTCTGTAATACCCCTCATACTATTTAGACTTATTATTTTACGTGCTTTGCTTGGATATTGTGATGATACTGTTATTGTTTGATATGGTTAGTTAGATGCTAGATGATGCTGTTATTTCATTTTGGACATGATGACTCTATATGACATTATGGTTGATTATATCAGTTGATTTTCCAAATTATGATTTAATGCGGTGATTTAAATTAATGTATATTATGAGATGATTGTTAGTTAGAAATGTAATTCATTGATTATGTTATTATTGTTAGAATAGGTGTGACGAAGGACAACATAGCATCACTCATTCGCGAGTGCCTTGTTATGTTGCGATTTCTTCTCACAAAGTAGTACTTGATTTAATGCTTTGGTTTATATATATGTATATATGCACATGTACACAACTTCGTTTGTATGCAGGATTGCAGGTATAAGTCTCGATTCCACCTGCTTCGGCAGGACAGGGCGAGCACCAAATAACCCAACGGATAAATGTTGATACAGAGGTGACGATGAAGTCCTCCCGTTCCATGATGTCAGGTCGTCTCGTTGTTTGGTATAGTTATTGTTTTGTGCAATTGTCGTCCTTGTCTGTTGTGTTTGTGCTTTGTCTTATTTTATTATGAGGGCATTTATAATTATGATTTATCTTAACGTTTGAAATTGATTATTTATGTTAAATGTTGGATTAAATAATATTTAATTATTTAAATATTTTAATTATTTTGAAAATCATATATTGCAATTAAATAATAATTAAATAATAAATCTGCTTAAATTATTTTAATTAATTAAATTTGGTGGTGGATAATTATGTGAATAATTTATTTAAATTAAATATATAATGTGTGGTGCAAGAAAAGTTACAAAACAGGAATTAAAGTAATTAAAACAAATAAAAGAATTAAAAGACAGTGTGAGCCAATAGGGTTTGAGTGTTGAAAAGAAAGCTTGTTTTAAAGATTGATTTTTCCTTTTATCTGGATTTTTTTTTAGGAGAGCTTTGGAGAGATGAAGAATATATTTTATTTAACTATGATTTCTTGAGGGTTCTCACACACACCCAGAGGAACAGAAGTTGAAGTGCTCAAGTGAAGGTGGATTTCGTTCTGGACTAGGATTGGAATCGGATTCGAAAGCATCAGAGTCAAGCAGGCATCTTTGAACTTGCATTGGACTCCAGGTTCCTCTCGTTGTTCTCTTCTCATACACCTTTTTGTTTGTTCTGAAAAGAAAAATAGATCTTGTTAAAAAAAATAATTTTTGTGAACATAGAGAACTTCTGTTGAAAACTGAAACTAGAACAAGTTAATAGATTAGAAAACAAGGGAAATCATAGAAATTAAACTATTTAATTTTTGTCAAATCAAGAACCCAGATCTTTTGAAACATATCATTGATCAAAATAGGATTTTAAGAAATCAATATCTTTGTTAGAAATATTGCTTTTGAAAGTTTTGGGTACATCTGTATATGGTTGAATCGATTTACTATTCTGTAATTTTCTTCTATTATTTTATTCACTTTTACCCTCTATTTTTTTAATATAAATATTTGTTATGTATATTTCTTTTCTCTGTTATATATATATATATATATATCTGTTATATATATATATATCTATCTCTGTTATTTTATTATATATATATTAATATGTTAAAGTATCTGGTAATTTTGTTCTGTGCGTCGGCCGAGGCCGTATTGTTATCAGAAATTCGCACAAAGAAAAATAATGAAATAAAATACTTAAAAGCTTGGTTTTTTTTTAGTTGTCTTTATAAAAATAAAAAAAAAATTATAGAAATTTAAAATGAGGGAAGGGAAGGGGCGTACCCCGTCCCCATCCCTTTTTCTCCCTGCGCACGGTAGCCCAAAAGGACTGCCGCAGCAGTCCTAAGGACTGCTGGGCGCAGTCCAAAGGACTGCCGTCCGCAGTCCTTTGGGACTGCTGTCTGCAGTCCTTTCGGACTGCGCGCCCGGCGTACCAGTACGCCTGGGCTGAGCGGGCCGTGGTGTTAGTTTATTTAATTCTTTTTTTTATTCATATTTTATTTTATAATATATATATAAATATATAAATAAATATATGTATATATATATATTTATATTTATTTATTTAATTGAATATATATGAATTTGTTTATTTTTATATGAGGAATATTTAATTGTGGAAGTTAATAAATTATAATTATTTGATTTAATTTATTAAATATAATAATTATAATTTTGTTTATTAAATCATATATGATTATAAATTATTTAAAAGATATATATATATACATATATAATTTTGGGTATATATATATATATATTTGAAATATTAAATGATGTTTTATATGGGCATTTGCATTTTAACAGGATTTTGTTTTAATGGTTTTGGTGAACTTAACGTTTTAACAAAAATTAGCCTTTAGTTATAATTGTGAATTCCTATATAAAACACATTTTAGCCATTTAACTGGGGTTTAAATCAAACTTGTGGTAACCTGCAAATGACATGTGAGTTTTATCTTTGATGTGTACTTGTCGTTTAATGATGTCTTTGTGGGAACCCGTTGCTGATGTGTGTAACCTTATTCCAGAGGCTTGTTATTTTATAATGTCATCTTCGCCTTGGTAGGCCTTGAGATTTTCTTTGGTTTTATGAAAGGAAGGGTTGAATAGTTAGTTGAGACTTTGATTTTGAGCAATTGCGAGATGGTTAATACCTCGTGTATCTGAGTTTTGGTTTTATGGGATTTTCTTGATTTCGTGAATTTGATCTGCGGATTGTTCCGTGATATTACTTCATGTTATCGTGTTGAGCTCTTAGTTTAACTTGTTATGTGAATTGAGTACGTTGATGGTTGTGCATTGCATTTTTGAGTTGTACTTGTTCTGTATCATGTTGTTGAGTCGGTTGACATCCATGGTCGGGTTCACTTCCTCGTCACCTCTGAGCACGGGGGGTGAGTTACTTCGTAATTCACATGGTTGGGTGGAACGTGCTCCGCACCCGTTGGGTTCCCCATCAGCGTCTTGTCATCTCAGCTTTCGCAGTGCAGATGTTCCAGTGATCAGTTGTATTTCATGTTCATTATTTTGTATCAATCCCCATGTTGGGAAATTCAATGTAATTCATGTATCAAAGAAAATTGTAATGTAATATTATTTCAATGATGTAATAGTTAGGATTGAATTGGATCATGTTAAAAGATTTATCATGGATGTAATTATGCGATGTTGTCATACTCGCATCATGGCTATCAGTTGTATCTTTGTATATGGTTTTTATAATTTAAATGGTTACGTTGTTTTTATTATCTTTATGTCGTGTTGTGGTTGCAATGTAACCTCGCGTGCCCCAGAGAACCATGTGGTTTTAATGCTATGTGTTATGCTATGTGTTTATGATTTAATGTTGTTACATGTTATTTCTATTATAAAAAAAAATTTATTCGTGTTATGTGTGTGTTCTCTGGGGTTTGCACGACGGGCGTTACAACTTGGTATCAGAGCCAAGGTTGCAAACACTAGGGTCTTTGGGTAGTGTAGTCCATTAGGTTACCGTTTGTGCAACTCTTGTGCTCATGTGGTACTTTATCTTGTGGCGCAAAACTATGCCTCGAGGTAGAGGACGTGGCCGTGCAAGAGGCCGTGGTGCCGGTCGTAGAGCAAACCGGCGAAGCCCCTCAGTTCCTAGCTCCCATGGTTCTGAGCATGAGGAACATCAGAGTCATCACAACATTCCATCAGGTGGCCAGAATCTGGCACATCCTGGTCTTGACGGTCAGTTACAGCATATTCTTGGTGAGATCCTTGACCGATTAGGACCCAGGCCAGATGAGGTACACCAGGTGGAGAGGGAGAGAGAGAGGTCTCCGAGACGTAGGGATACGGATGTGGTTCCAGATGCAGTCGTAGCAGGCCATATGAGAGATCTGATGAGGGCACACCCTCCTACTTTTGATGGTTCTGAAGGAGGTCTTGAGGCTGAGACCTGGTTAATTGGCTTAGACCGTTGCTTCGCCATGCACCCCTACGGTAGCAATACCAAGGCTCGGTGCGCAGTTATGCACTTGCGAGGCTTCGCGTCTACTTGGTGGCGTCTTGAGGAACAGAAACTGCACCTTGATCTCAGTATGGTTACTTGGGAGTTGTTCCTAGACAGGTTCAGAGCTCGTTTCCTCTCAGTTCACTGGAGGCAACGCAAGGCTGACGAGTTTCATGATCTCAAGCAATTGTCTATGTCAGTGGAGCAGTATGAGAGGCGCTTCTATGAGTTGAAGCAGTATGCAGGGATTAGCCACGATGAGGGCATGTTAGTGCAGCATTTTGTTCGAGGCTTGAATGCCCGCATCAGTGGTGGTGTACGAGTCTTTGAGCCGAAGACGATGGAGATGGCAGTGGAGAAGGCTCGCTTAGTGGAGGAGAATTTGGCCATGGCTTTGGGTGGTCATATCGGAGTACAGATTGGTAGCACGCCCACACCTGGTTACGTTACTCATGGAGGTCAGTCGCAGGGAGCAGGAGCTTCTAGGAACATGAACCCACCTTCTAAAGGGGGTCAGCAACGTCAGCAGCAGCAGCATCAACAACAACAATCGCAGCCGAAGCATGAAAACTTTCAATTTCAGCAAGGTGGCAATTCGCAGTTTCGTAGGGATCGAAACAGGATCAGGCACCAAATTCGTCAGGAACGTTTTGCACAGCCTGCACCTAGTTTTCAGTCAGCGCCGAGTCGAGCAAGCTATCAACAAACCAATGCTCCATCCGAGGGTAGAGGATTTGGCCAAGGTACTGGTTGCTACTCATGTGGGCAACAAGGGCATATCGCTAGAGTGTGTCCACAGAAGAGCACTTCCGGATTTAATCAGAGACCTGCCGCTTCTGAGCCGACAGTGGGAGATGCGGGTAGATCTCATCGAGTGTTTTCCGCTGTCGACAATCGCCAGGGTGGATACCAGGATGCAGGTGTAGAGGCTTCTGGTAGAGGATGAGGCTCTGGCTTCGGAGCTCGCGAGTGAGCTCGAAAGGGTTCGATGGTGTCCTAAACGTTGTGATCTTGGCGTCATGGGAGGATGTCTCCCTTATTTGAGAATCTTAATTTTTCTTTTTATTTTGTTATTTAATGGCTTCCAGGAGTAAGCCATATCCTAGGGGGGGAGGATGTAATACCCCTCATACTATTTAAACTTATTATTTTACGTGCTTTGCTTGGATATTGTGATGATACTGTTATTGTTTGATATGGTTAGTTAGATGCTAGATGATGCTGTTATTTCATTTTGGACATGATGACTCTATATGACATTATGGTTGATTATATCAGTTGATTTTCCAAATTATGATTTAATACGGTGATTTAAATTAATGTATATTATGAGATGATTGTTAGTTAGAAATGTAATTCATTGATTATGTTATTATTGTTAGAATAGGTGTGACGAAGGACAACATAGCATCACTCATTCGCGAGTGCCTTGTTATGTTGCGATTTCTTCTCACAAAGTAGTACTTGATTTAATGCTTTGGTTTATATATATGTATATATGCACATGTACACAACTTCGTTTGTATGCAGGATTGCAGGTATAAGTCTCGATTCCACCTGCTTCGGCAGGACAGGGCGAGCACCAAATAACCCAACGGATAAATGTTGATACAGAGGTGACGATGAAGTCCTCCCGTTCCATGATGTCAGGTCGTCTCGTTGTTTGGTATAGTTATTGTTTTGTGCAATTGTCGTCCTTGTCTGTTGTGTTTGTGCTTTGTCTTATTTTATTATTAGGGCATTTATAATTATGATTTATCTTAACGTTTGAAATTGATTATTTATGTTAAATGTTGGATTAAATAATATTTAATTATTTAAATATTTTAATTATTTTTGAAAATCTTACATTTCAATTAAATAATAATTAAATAATAAATCTGCTTAAATTATTTTAATTAATTAAATTTGGTGGTGGATAATTATGTGAATAATTTATTTAAATTAAATATATAATGTGTGGTGCAAGAAAAGTTACAAAACAGGAATTAAAGTAATTAAAACAAATAAAAGAATTAAAAGACAGTGTGAGCCAATAGGGTTTGAGTGTTGAAAAGAAAGCTTGTTTTAAAGATTGATTTTTCCTTTTATCTGGATTTTTTTTGAGGAGAGCTTTGGAGAGATGAAGAATATATTTTATTTAACTATGATTTCTTGAGGGTTCTCACACACACCCAGAGGAACAGAAGTTGAAGTGCTCAAGTGAAGGTGGATTTCGTTCTGGACTAGGATTGGAATCGGATTCGAAAGCATCAGAGTCAAGCAGGCATCTTCGAACTTGCATTGGACTCCAGGTTCCTCTCGTTGTTCTCTTCTCATACACCTTTTTGTTTGTTCTGAAAAGAAAAATAGATCTTGTTAAAAAAAATAATTTTTGTGAACATAGAGAACTTCTGTTGAAAACTGAAACTAGAACAAGTTAATAGATTAGAAAACAAGGGAAATCATAGAAATTAAACTATTTAATTTTTGTCAAATCAAGAACCCAGATCTTTTGAAACATATCATTGATCAAAATAGGATTTTAAGAAATCAATATCTTTGTTAGAAATATTGCTTTTGAAAGTTTTGGGTACATCTGTATATGGTTGAATCGATTTACTATTCTGTAATTTTCTTCTATTATTTTATTCACTTTTACCCTCTGTTATTTTAATATAAATATTTGTTATGTATATTTCTTTTCTCTGTTATATATATATATATATATATCTGTTATATATATATATATATATATATCTATCTCTGTTATTTTATTATATATATATTAATATGTTAAAGTATCTGGTAATTTTGTTCTGTGCGTCGGCCGAGGCCGTATTGTTATCAGAAATTCGCACAAAGAAAAATAATGAAATAAAATACTTAAAAGCTTGGTTTTTTTTTAGTTGTCTTTATAAAAATAAAAAAAAAATTATAGAAATTTAAAATGAGGGAAGGGAAGGGGCGTACCCCGTCCCCATCCCTTTTTCTCCCTGCGCACGGCAGCCCAAAAGGACTGCCGCAGCAGTCCTAAGGACTGCTGGGCGCAGTCCAAAGGACTGCCGTCCGCAGTCCTTTGGGACTGCTGTCTGCAGTCCTTTCGGACTGCGCGCCCGGCGTACCAGTACGCCTGGGCTGAGCGGGCCGTGGTGTTAGTTTATTTAATTTTTTTTTTATTCATATTTTATTTTATAATATATATATAAATATATAAATAAATATATGTATATATATATATATATATATTTATTTATTTAATTGAATATATATGAATTTGTTTATTTTTATATGAGGAATATTTAATTGTGGAATTTAATAAATTATAATTATTTGATTTAATTTATTAAATATAATAATTATAATTTTGTTTATTAAATCATATATGATTATAAATTATTTAAAAGATATATATATATATACATATATAATTTTGGGTATATATATATATTTGAAATATTAAATAATGTTTTATATGGGCATTTGCATTTTTAAATAGGACATTGTTTTAATGGTTTTGGTGAACGAATGTTTTAACAAAAAATTAGCTTTTAGTTATAATTGTGAATTCTTTTGAGATAAACACATTTAGCTATTTAATTGGGGTTTAAATCAAACTTAATGGTGTAACCTTGCAAAATGACATGTGAGTTTTATCTTTGGTGTGTACTTGTCGTTTAATGATGTCTTTGTGGGAAGCCGTTGCTGATGTTTGTAACCTTATCCCAGAGGCTTGTTATTTTATAATGTCGTCTTCGCCTTGGTAGGCTTTGAGATTTTTGGTTTTATGAAAGGAAGGGTTGAATAGTTAGTTGAGACTTTGATTTTGAGCAATTGCGAGATGGTTAATACCTCGTGTATCTGAGTTTTGGTTTTATGATTTTTCTTTGATTTCTTGTGAATTTGATTCGTGATTGTTCCGTGATATTACTTCATGTTATCGTGTTGAGCTCTTAGTTTAACTTGTTATGTGAATTGAGTACGTTGATGGTTGTGCATTGCATTTTTGAGTTGTACTTGTTTTGTATCATGTTGTTGAGTCGGTTGACATCCATGGTCGGGTTCACTTCCTCCTCACCTCTGAGCACGGGGGGTGAGTTACTTCGTAATTCACATGGTTGGGTGGAACGTGCTCCGCACCCGTTGGGTTCCCCATCAGCGTCTTGTCATCTCAGCTTTCTGCAGTGCAGATGTTCCAGTGATCAGTTGTATTTCATGTTCATTATTTTGTATCAATCCCCATGTTGGGAAATTCAATGTAATTCATGTATCAAAGAAAATTGTAATGTAATATTATTTCAATGATGTAATAGTTAGGATTGAATTGGATCATGTTAAAAGATTTATCATGGATGTAATTATGCGATGTTGTCATACTCGCATCATGGCTATCAGTTGTATCTTTGTATATGGTTTTTATAATTTAAATGGTTACGTTGTTTTTATTATCTTTATGTCGTGTTGTGGTTGCAATGTAACCTCGCGTGCCCCAGAGAACCATGTGGTTTTAATGCTATGTGTTATGCTATGTGTTTATGATTTAATGTTGTTACATGTTATTTCTATTATAAAAAAAAAAATTATTCGTGTTATGTGTGTGTTCTCTGGGGTTTGCACGACGGGCGTTACAGACTCATTCACGCTAGGGTGAATGGGTCCTATATGAGGGTTTTGAAATAATTTTTTATATATTTTTGAGTTCATTTCAATGGTTTTCAGATTTTGGTTTGTTACAACAAGTTTAGATTTTAGTTTTCTGTGAATTCAATTTGGAATGCAAGTGAAAATTATGAAAAAATGATAACCTATAAAAGCTAATTTGATATACAATTTTTGTTTCAATTTTCAAATGTAAGTTTATATGATGTAATACTATGTAAATTGCATGCAATATGATTGATTTTTTTATAATTTTTAGATTTACAGAAGGAAAAATATGTAATCCTAAAAACTTAAATGAAATGCAAAGACAAGACATCTTAAATGAGACCTAATTCAATGCAAATAAACGAAAATGAATGCAAGATCTAAGTCTATGATGAAAAAGGACTCCAAAATTAAAAAAATGTAAGGATTAATGTTGGGTTCAAAAGGTCAGGTTCACCAAAATGAAACATAAGAAAATAGGGATCACCACAATGTAGTGATGAAAAATGGACCTATCTTCTCATTTCATTCAAAATGTGTGTTATAATGTGTAAATGAGAAACAACAACCAAATCTAACCCAACCAACAATAAAAACAAAGATCTAGAAAGGTGAGAATGATGTGTACCTATCACCAAAGAATTTTTTTCAAACCTCACTAAGGATTGATTCTCCCTATGGTGAATGGGTCCTAGCTAGGGCTCTAGAAAATCAATTTTTGGGTTTTGTTCTACTCAACTACACTCCTATATTCTAGTTGTTCACTCTCAAAAAGCTATAAATAAATCCTATAGAATATTTTTCGTGAAATAGCAATAATGGTGACAAGTTTGAGAACTTTGAAAAAATTTGTTCTTCAATAGATCTTCAACATAAACTCTACAATCACACATCAAAGAGGAAAAAAAAATGTTTGTTATGGAATGGGAGTTTTCGTTGTTCAAACCCCATTTTGGTAATCAACCCTTGAAATGAAATAGAAAATTATGAAGGAATGATGAATAAACAAAAATATGTAACAACTCACCAAACCTCAATTGAAACCTTTGAGTACAAATTTTCAAACTTGGATGAGGTTGCCTTAATGAATATAGATATTAATCATGAAACTTGATTAGATAAAATTCCTTTGAACATGCTTGAATTGATCTTGAACACTACATCAACATATTAGCTCAAAAACCATACATAATGCAATAAATATTTGACATGAAAATGGAATCTAGATTGCTGCAATAATATTCTTCAAATCTAGCATTGAATGCCTTGAAATTGCTCTTGAATTCTCTCTTGATCATAATTTTTCTTTTAGTATGCTCTTATCAAAATTGTTAGGTGAAACTAAGTGAAATAACCTTGTATTTGTACATATCTTAAAATTTATTCCCAAAACTCAAATATCACAAGCTGACATTGAATTATAGATTTGAAATTATTAAAATACCACCAAAAACATATTCCGAAGTGGGTCCTAGGTCTAAGTGAGGACCTATTCACCATAGGGTGAAAGGTCCTAGGCCACTTACCTAGGAAACTCATCAAGCAATGTTAAATGCTATGTAAAAATAGGGTCATAGGTCTAAGTGAGGACCCATTCACCCTATGGTGAATGGGCACTAGGCCACTTTCCTAGGACACACATCTTCCAAAGTTGAGTGCTATGAAATGGCATTTATGAATGTCATATTTTATACCTCAGAAAATTTAATTTATTAGGCTTGGATTTGAACTAAAGGGGCCAATTAAGGAAAATTAACCTCAATAAATTAATAAATCCCTAAATTAATGTGAAAGTGTAAAGGTACACCTTACAACATCAAAAACAAGGCACAACTAAGTAAACGTTATTAAAAAGGGCCCTAAACTTAATGTGAATATGAAAGCCATATTACAACACTAAATTAAGGCATAATTAGGCTTATTTTATTATTATTTATTCCAAATTAAGTGTGAAAAAGGGATACTTTTCCTACACTATAAATAAAATGCCTAAAGAGAATTTTCCAAGCCTCATTGCCAATAAGAGCTTAGATAATCCACTCAATACAAAGAGCATTCCCTTGCCACTGATTGGAGAGAAGGCCAAGCCAACCAAAATATCTGGGGAGGTAGTAGAACTCCTAGGAAATGCAGTGAAATCCTTTATGAGTCTCAAAAGAGTCCCAAAGAAAATCTCTACGAATATTTTCTAGCTTTACATAAGAGGCCTTGGAAGGGGCCCAACATGAGGAGTAATACACATGACTCACTTCCAAGATTTTAGAGCACACCTATAATTTACCAGCTAGAGAGAGTGGTTTGGTAACCCAAAAAGCTAACTTTTTCTCAATCCAAGAGAGAACTACTTTCCAAAGATCAACATAAGAGGCCTAGAAGGAGAAATAGATGCCAATAAATATAAATATTTTACTTGGAGCAATCCACTTCCACCCATAATGTTGAATCCAAAGAGTAATGGGAAGAACAAATTATCTATAACACAAGATTTTCTACCATTGAATGTCAAAACCAGAGGCAAAGAAAAATGTCTCAAGACAACCAAGAGAAACTTTAACATTATTTTCTTCTTCTATCAAGGTAAGGAAAGAATCATTAGAAAAGTGGTCATTGACCAATTGAGCTAGCATATTTGGCAAAGATACTCCTCAAACAAGCTCCTGGGAAGTCGAGTGAGTAAGAAGATAGCTAAACCCCTCAACAACTAGCAAATAAAGTGAGGGGGAAAGTGGGTAGCCTTGATGAATGGAGAGAAAGATACCAAAGGATTTTGATTAGAGGCCATTAATGGTGATGCAAGTTGAAGCTTAGAAGAACAATATTTACACAAATTGAATGAAATTTGGGCCAAATCCTAATGCAAAAGGTGTAGCTAAAATGAAAAGGGCCATTCTATGTGGTCATAAGCTTTGGAAAAACCAATTTTGAGAAAAAAAAATTGATTATGTTGAACAAGACAACTGAGAGTGGGGGTGACTCAGTTGTAACAAATTTAAACCTTTAAATCATTCACTACAAAAAATCCTTAATGTTGCTAGAATGATTAAGTATTAAGTGCAAGTGCAGAAACTAAAAATAATCACATAAACACAATAAGACTAGATTTACATGGAAAACATAATAAGGGAAAAACCATGGTGAGGATTAACTCACACTATAGAGAATATAAAAACTAATTACAAAGGTTCAATGTCTGAAAAACAAGGCTCACTACCAAAAAAAGGACTCACTGTCTGAATCATGACTCACTATCTAGCAGGGCTAACCACCTAGATGGCTCACTTCCACAAAGATAGAAGAGATATGTTATAGAGAGAATAAAATATCAATAAAACAAAGAATTTCCATGACAATTTTCTCAACCACTTGTAGACATGCATGCATGATAGAGTACACCTTTAGCTCACTACATCTGGAAACTCAAAATTTAGACTTTGAATTGATCTTCCACACTTTGATCACACACACCCAATGATTCACATGTATTTCTCATCTATGTGCTCTATTTCTTTGCACTTATCTCTTGTATTCTTTCACCACTAACTCATCATGTATTTATACCATCTTGAACTTTGAAACATATCCAAAGTCATCCATCCATGATTAATAAATTTAAATTAGGTTTTTGTCAAAACATCCTAGGGTGGAATAAAAATTAGAGAGACCCAAACACATGCTTGATGAGGACCCAAATAGGTCCAACACACTTCATCAACTTTGAAGATGGTGTTCAACACAAGGTTAGCCAAACTAGTGTAAAACACATAGAATAATTAAGTATGATCCTTCCAGATACCAAAATTATTTTTAACATGATCATTTCAACTTAACTCTAGAACCACAAGTTATAAGAATTTACCAAAGAGAAATCCAAACCAACAACATTTCTCCTAGAGCTCTACCAAAAACATAGAAAACCACAGTTTACAACTAGTGAACATAACTCACATTGTAAAATGAATCTGAAGACAAAAATCTAGATATAATAGCTTCCAACAAACATGATCAACATATCTAAACCACACAACCACATTATAAAATTTCAAAGCAAATCCTGGAGCAACCACTAAACATAGGAAACCTTCCTTCAATAAAATTTTCTCAATATCCTCAACATGAACAACCAATAACTTGCATCCATGAATTCAATGATGAAAAGAAGGGTTTTGGCACCTAAATCCTTCCTTGCTCTTTTAGGATTTTTCACCTAAAAGGGGAAAGATGGGCCAAAATGCACAAGGTTTCACTCAAGATTAATGTAAGGATGGATGGAATATTGATGTGAAGTGTGTTTATATGTGTTTGAATGCTTACAAATGCAAATAAATGAATGTAAACTAGCCTAATGCAAGATGTTGGAAAATACAGTGTTGATTTGCAAATATGAACTAGAAACCTAAACAAATGAAAACAAAAATTGATGAAACTGAACATAGTGAACCCAGAGGTAAATTAATGTTGTTGGAAGGTTCTAGAGTATTCCAGAAGTTAATGTTAATGGCCACTAGGATTGATTCACCATGCATGGAAAATTGGTCCCGCTTCTAGTGAAAATTTTTGGAAATAGGTTTTTGACAGCCAACAGCTGAATTCTGACAAAACCACTTTTCAGGCCTATAGATGGGACTCATTCACCATGGGTGGTGAATTAGTCCAAATATAGGGATCTACAAATTTAGGAGTAGATTATGTGGAGCTAGATCTACACTTTGATCCCCTACAGGTGTTCGCTTTTGAAACTCTGATTTACAGGTCTGAAAATGGATTTTTGTTGGTATTTTGACTAGATTAATGAGGAGAAGACTTTAGAAATATTGAAACTTGATCTTCAATGATTTCCAAGCTTCCAAGAGACCTAAATCTACAAAAATTTGAGACAAGAGAGAGATGTTGAATGTTAGGGCATGGGGGTTTGCCTTGGTCAAACCATGTTTAGCTAATTAAACCAAAATGATGAAAGAAAGGAATGAAACATGCAACAATGTAATATATTACCATTAAATGATGATATATCTTGAAATCATGAAGTAAAACACAAATATTCAACCCTTGAATGTCTTAGAAAGCTAACTTGATAACTTGTAATGTGAAAGCCCTAGCTTACTTGACTTGAGATGAAAGATTGGTGGATGAATAATGAAGGGATGTGAATTGAGTTAATATATGTAAAAATGAATTAAGAGAGGTGATTTAATAGGAAACTCACCTTACTTTCCCATAAATTAGATCCTTAAGGCTGACATGGAGAAAAAATAAACTTAAAACCTATTTTTTCCCACTCAAAACCCTAAAAATGGCTCAAATGGGACTCATTCACCACTAATTGTGAATGGGTCCCACATACATAGGACTAATTCGACACTAATGGTGAATGGGTCCCACAGGGGCCATTTTTTCTAGTTGGAATATATAGAAGTAAGAAAATTAGGCTTATATGATGACTATGTTGGTTATTTGATCAAATTATTCCTTGGGATGCATAATATGGGTTAATAGGGGCCTATTAGTGATTATGTGAATGTAAAATAGGGCTTTGGACACAAAATTCAATGTGAAAGTGTGATTAAATACACTTTACAACACTAAAATGAGGTCCACATGGCCTAGGAAGGCACAAGAACCAATGTGAATATGCAAGACACATTACAACACTAGTTTATCATTAAATTTAATTCAAGAACCATCTAGATTGGTGTTTAATAATATTATTAAACACATTTTATAATGTTGAATTAGAGAGAAATAGGTTCATTAAGTCTAGAAAAGTGTGAAAGTATCTTACAACATTAGATTAAGACCTTATTAAGTCCAATTTTATCATGAATTAATCCCATGTCAAGAAAATGGTACTTTTTTTCTATGGCACATTTAGCCCTCACTTTAGTGAGAGGATGAACTTTATTCAAACTCACACTAAAGTAGACATTCAAGAGAGATCCATATGTAGGTCAAGCCCCCAAGATACAAAGTCATGCAAAAGGAAAGATGGAAAGATAGACAAGGTGAAAAAGATGTACTCACTCCAGGGACATAGAACTTCAAGTCGTATGCGGGGTGAGAAGGCCACAACATACTCACTCTGGGGCCACATAACTAGTTGTATATGGCTATGTGGAAAAGTCATGCTGCTAGGTGGGCTTCATACTCAACCATGTCAAAGTTATATCTCCTAATAAATTTAACAAGGTGTGACAAGAAAATGCTCATGAACAAAAAGAAAGAGGTACCACAGTCATGCAAGTTGTGTTATGCAAGGTGGAAAAAGAAAATGAAAAATGTAAAAATGAAAAAATACCAAAATGTAAAGATGTTAAATGTTCAAACAAGTCTTTTTCACTTCATGAGAGGTCAGTCACTTAGGGAACATTGTGTCTAATTTTTGGGTATGTGCAGGATCATCATAGAAAAAATAGGCCCTTAAGTGGCAAAAAATTCAGAAAAAGTAGTGTTAGGCAAATTGACTTAAAATTTTGAATAAGTTATCTATATTATTTCAAAAATATGTAAGAATAGAATTTATAGAAAATTGAATGTATTTTCTAAACTACTAGGTTTATTCAAAAAAAAAAAAAATCTATTTGGTGAAAATTTGAAATTTCAATGCAGTAGTACTTAAATTTTAGGGAAAAAATAAGAAGTAGGTGCTAACCACCCTAACCATAATAAAATGATAATATTTTTTTATAAGCTTTTATATATAAGTAGAGGACTCATGTCTGGATTTGATGCATATTTTTTTGTAAATTTTTTTCAAGTAAATAATTAATTATGATATTTTTATTACAACTTTTAAAAAATATAAAACTCATATGTCTAACCACCTTAACTTGGTCAAAACTTCATGAAATTTAATTTTTCTTTTTTTAATCCTATAGTATGTGAAGCATAGAATGTAATGCATGTTTCAGATTCAAAAAATTTGATACTGTTTGAAAGTTATAGATGTTTTTCAATCAACCTATCAATTAGGACTTTAGTCATAATTCTAATAGAAAATGAATAATAATTATTTATTAAATTCAAATTAAAGAATAATTTATATTGGTGGAAAGCTGAGAATCTCCTCTAAAAATTTTCATTTCATCAATTTTGGGTAAAAAAAAAGTTGTTAGCCACATACCCTATAAATACCCATAATATTGCCACTTTTTGGCCCATCATGATCCTGCACATACCCGTCTTCAAGAGAGGACCAGCAAAAGAATAGTATATTCACAACTTAGGGGATTCAATGTGTCACATCAAGCCACCAAGAGGAATGTAATATATGCTAATATAGATCACACTTATGAAGGACATCACACCCAATGTCATCCACAAAGTGATGAATGCATCATATAAATGACAAGGCTACACAAGGAACAAAGAATGAAATTAAATTGATGGTAATGGATGCCCCCCACTTTAAAAGAATTGCTACACATCATTCTATGAGAAATTAATTTAAAGTAGAGAGCAAAAGAAAAAGAAAAAGGAAAACAAGACATGAGAGCCATTCTTAGAAATCCCTATGCAAAGTCATATGTTTCGAAGTTAGGCTACATCATGTCAAGGAAAATGAAAATCAAAGAAAGGTTGTATGTAACATGTGAGTCAATCTTAAGAAATGTTGTTCACATCTCAAGCTTTCTCTTATATGTTCATGAAAATTTAATGAGTAGTCAAAAAAGACAATGACAAGTGACATACAAGGGATAAGGTTTTTGAACCCTTTGCCCCCCACTTAGTGCAGGACAAGGGTGAGCCTAAAGTGGATGAAGGTATGTTTCCCCTTGCAATGGATGCAATACATGCAATAGTGAGTATGTTATGATCCTAGAACTATGGCATAGCAAGGAGCAAAAACTAATGTTATTTATGTGAATAAGGAAGAGTCTTGGAAGAGTCTTGTGTGATAATATTGATGTTGAGTGAAGGTTTAGTGATCTTGGTCAGGGGAGAATAAGCAAGACCATTATTTTGTTGTTGTGTGTTTGGCTCTATAGGGTTAAAAATACCTTGTTTTTGAGCACCACAACATTTTCCATGATACCCAAGTTGTTTCATGAGGTCATACCTTTTCTAGAAATTTGTTTCAATGTTTTTGAATTGGGTGGTTGTTCGTTGTTGTGTTGGTCAAAGGTTGTTGTAGAGTTTGTGGTTTTGTCTAAAGTGGGTGAGGCAAATGCTTTCAAAAGGTTATCCAAATTTTGCATTGACATGATGGTTGGTTGTTCTTGTTTCTCATCTTTCTTTTGTGTTAGTATGTATTCGCCCATAAACGAGGGTGTGAATTCTAAGGATCCCCAATCGTCACCAAATAATTTAGATGGCCATTCTTCATCATTGTGTTCAATTTCTATGTTGGATGTGGGAATCAATGTTTTCAGAGGACTTGTAGCTCCTTTTTCAAGTTTCAAGCAACTTTGAGGCTTGGGATCTGCTTCAACTTGATAAGGGTATGTGCAGGATCATCATGGAAAAAATAGGCCCTTAAGTGGCAAAAAATTTAGAAAAATCAGAGTTAGGAAACTTGACATAAAAATTTGAATAAGTTATCTATATTATTTCAAAAATAAGTAAGAATAAAATCTTTAGAAAATTGAATGTAGTTTCTAAAATACTAGGTTTATTAAAAAAAAAAAATCTATTTGGTGAAAATTTGAAATTTCAATGCAGTAATACTTAAATTTCAAGGAAAAAATAAGAAGTAGGTGCCTTTTTGACCATCCTAACCACAATAAAATGATAATTATTTTTTATCATATTTTAGATATAAGTAGAGGACTCATGTCTTGATGTGATTCATATTTTTTTGTGATTTTTTTCCAAGTAAATAATTAATTATTAATTTTTTATTCCAACTTTTAAAAAACATAAAAACTTGTATGTCTGACCACCTTAACTTGGTCAAAACTTCATGAAATTCATTTTTTTTTCTTTAATCCTATAGTATGTGAAGCATGGAATGTGACACATGTTTTGGATTAAAAAAATGTGATATCATTTGAAAGCTATAATTTTTTTTCAATCGGCCTATCAATTAGGACTTTAGTCATAATTCAAATAGAAAATGAATAATAATTATTTATTAAATTCAAAGTAAAGCATAATTTATATTGGTGGAAATCTAATAATCTCCTTTAAAAACTATTTTCATTTCATCAATTTTGGGTTGTCAGCCACATAACCTACACGTACCCACCATATCGCCACTTTTTGGCCCATCATGATTCTGCACATACCCATAAATGTTATTGGTATTGTAATATTTCATTATATAATGAAGGGTTGAAGGCATTGCATTCGTCTCATGAATCCATGGTCTACCTGAAAGAAGATTGTATGAAAGATCTGTGATATAGGGGGGTTTTCTACTCATGAGTTATCTTCATTCAGAGACCCTTGCAAGGAAAACTACCCTATACTACTTGAATGGAACAACATGGAAGTTTCAGAATCTAAAAGAGCAGGTCACAGAGATTTTCTAGACGGAATGACAAGCTCTCGTCCAAAGGAAATCAGTGCAAAAAATAGATGACAATGTGGCACGTTGGCATCTCAGAGGCGCGTTGGCATCTCGTATGGACTACAGAATGAGAATGTCTCAGAAAACAACAAAGTGAATGCTTCTATCTGATTGCTAAAAACTTACAGAATATAGCGAAATACTAGAACATGATAAAATAATAGAAAGTGATAGAAATGAAATAAAGTAAGGTAGAGAAGATAAGGAGGAGAAAGGAAATACTTACGACCGTGTGGGTGATGAAGCTTCCAACTCACGAGTGTCTTCAATACCTACACACAAGAGGGAGAGAGAAAAATTCTTGGGGTTGTATAGGGGCCTGCCTCAGTCAGACTCTATTTTGGTGTTCCCACCTCCTTGGATAGCTAGATAGATAGAGAGAAAAGTAGAAATTAAGTAAAAATCATTTAAATCACTACAAAAATGTGCTATGTTACTCAACAAAGCAATATAGGAGAGGAGTGAAAGCTTTCCACCTCCACCAAGAGCACTCAAGGCTACATGGGGGAGAAAATGAGATGAACTCAAGCCTTTGCTGCAATGATATTTTGTTCTAGACTTGCTCTACTGAAGTGGTGGAGTGTTGATGTTATTGTTGTGAAGTGTAAATTGTTTGGCTACAATGCTTAGAGTTGTCAAGAGTGAGCTCAATGCTTGGAGGAGGATTGTGAAGCTTGTAAATGAGGTCTAGAATTGGTGAAGAGATGTGTAGAGTTGAAATGCATATGGAAGGGATGGATTTGAAGAAGGAATGAAGAGAAATGGCCATATTCAGGTTGGTCAACCAAGGAGCACATTATAAATCAACCCCCAATGGGAAGTGTAATGCCTTTGCAGGCTCTAGACGTGGGAATCTATCAGGGACGTAAGCATGCCACATGGACATTTGTGTGTTGCATAGACGTCCCAAATATAAATACCTCCACCAATCCTCAAAACAAGCATCAAGTGTGATGTAAGTAGTGGGATTAGGTGGAATTAAGCCTCTGAACTTGGTTTTCTAAGATGGATAAAGGAAAAAATGGGAATTACACATGGGGTACAAATTCCCTCTTATGAAAGATCATAATGCATGGCATGAATAGGAGTTTGCAAAGTAACCACCCCAACTGTAATAGGTAAAGTGATTACACTGAGTGGTTTCTTTGTTGTATTATCATATCCTTGAATAGAGACATAATCAGGTATTATTTGTGAACTATCAACTTTTAATCGATCAAGGAGACTCACACTACACACACTAAGGGTAGAACCATTATCTATGAGAGTGCATTTGATACCTATGTGATTGAAGTGAGAAATTATCATAAATGCATCATGTTGTTTATGCAACTCCAAAGGAGGGAGCTCATGTTGATGGAAGGTAATGTCAATATTCCTTTTATGGATGAGAGCTACTACATCATTCAGAGTTGTACTAGGAGGAATTGTGATTTATTTTAAGGCTATTTGAAGAATGTTTTTGTAATTTGGTGAGTTTTGAAGTAAATCCAAAAGTGAAATCTTTGCGAGAGTATTCTTTAGTTGTTCAACAATATCATACTCCTTTGTGTGTGGGCTATAGTGAGGAGCACTAGGTAGATTGAGTAAAGGTATAGAGGGTGGGATTGGTTGTGGTGGTTACATTTTATTTTGAGTATTATATGTATGAGCAATGGTATTATAACTCAGTTGCTTTGATACATTAGTTTGAGGTGGGTGGAGGGTGTAGTGAGGTTTATTGGAAGGATGAAGTGGATATGAAGGTGGGTAAAGTGTGTAGCGAGGTTTATTGGAAGGATGAAGTGGATGTGAAGGTGGGTAAAGGTTGTAGTGAGATTGAATATTGTTAACATCCCATAACAAGTGAGAGTTTTCATTGTCTTTGAAGGGCATGTTATCTTTGTCTTAAGTCATAATATCCTCCCTAGATGGAGAATTGTTAGGAGAAAAAAAGACCACATGTTCATGACAATTAAGGTTTAGTTCATCCAAAATAAGTTTATTGCAACCAAGGGAGTTATTAATGGTTGAAATAGAGGATTTTGACACCTAAATCCTTCCTTGCTCTTTTAGGATTTTTCACCTAAAAGGTGAAAGATGGGCCAAAATGCACAATGTTTCAATCAAGATTAATGTAAGGATGGATGGACTATTTACATGAACTATTTGTAGATATGGTTGAATTATTAAAAATTCAAATAAATGAATATAACCAACCTAATGCAAGATGTTGGAAAACACAATGTTGATTTGTAAATATGAACTAGAAACCTAAACAAATGAAAACATAACTTGAGATGAAAGATTGGTGGATGAATAATGAAGAATGGATGTGAATTAAGTTAATAGATGTAAAAATTAGTTAAGACAGGTGATTTTATAGGAAATTCACCTTATTTCATTAGACCCCTAAGGCCAACATGGAGAAAAATTAAACTTATAACCTAATTTTTCCTACTCAAAACCCCGAAAATGGCTCAAATGGGACTCATTTGCTACTCATGGTGAATGGATCCCATAGGGGCTTTTTTTGCTAGCTAGAATGTTGAGAACTAAGAAAATTAGGCTTATATGATGACTATGTTGGTTATTTGATCAAATTATGCCTTGGGATGGACAATATGGGTTAATAGGGGCCTATTAGTGATGATGTAAATATCAAATAGGGCTTGTGACACAAAATTCAATCTGAAAGTGTGATTAAATACACTTTACAACACTAAAATGAGGTCCACATAGCCTAGGAAGGCACACGAACCAATGTGAATGTGAAAGAAACATTACAACACTAGTTTATCATTAAATTTAATTCAAGAACCTTCTAGATTGGTGTAATAATGTTATTAAACATATTTTGTAATTCCTATTTAGAGAGGAATAGGTTCATTAAGTATAGAAAAGCATGAAAGTGTCTTACAACACTTTACACCACCTTTACAAGACATCATTAAAAGCATGCTATTCAATTTACAAGGGTCCATGACCTAGTGTGGATGCATAAAATTCCCCACAACACTAGATTAAGACCTCATTAAGTCCAATTTTACCATGAATTAATCCCATGCCAAGTAAAGAGTACTTTTTTCTAAGGAGGTATATGCAGGATCATCATGGAAAAAATAGGCCCTTAAATGGCAAAAAATTTAGAAAAATCAGAGTTAGGAAACTTGACGTAAAAATTTGAATAAGTTATCTATATTAGTTCAAAAATATGTAAGAATAGAATCTATAGAAAATTGAATGTAGTTTCTATACTAATAGTTTTTTTTTTTTAAATCTATTTGGTGAAAATTTGAAATTTCAATGCAGTGGTACTTAAATTTCAGGGAAAAAATAAGTAAGTGTTTGTCTGACCACCCTAACCAAAATAAAATGATAAAAAAAATTATAATATTTTATATATAAGTAGAGGACTCATGCCTCGATGTGTTGCATATTTTTTTGTAAGTTTTTTCCAAGTAAATAATTAATTATGAATTTTTATTACAATTTTTAAAAATATAAAAACTCGTATGTCTGACCACCTTAACTTGGTCAAAAATTCATGAAATTCGATTTTTCTTTTTTTAATCCTATAGTATGAGAAGCATATAATGTGATGCATGTTTTGGATTCAAAAAACTTTATACCATTTGAAAGTTGTAGATGTTTTTCAATTAGCTTATCAATTAGGACTTTAGTTGTAATTTGAATAGAAAATGAATAATAATTACTAATTAAATTCAAAATAAAGAATAATTTATATTAGTGGAAAGCTGAGAATCTCCTTCAAAAACCCTTTTCATTTCATCAATCTTGGGTAAAAAAATAGTCGACAACCACATACCCATCGTATTGCCACTTTTTGGCCCATCATGATCGTACACATACCCAAGGCACAAATGACAATAGTAACTAGTTGATAACCAATTGACATCAAAGACAAAAATTTCATTCTTGCAAAAATCTCCTGCTTTCTCATTGATGGCAACAAATGATGTGAAAAACTATCAACACCAACATACTAGCTCTAAATACACTTCTGAAGATTTTTCTTTTTGTTTCTCCCCCTTAGTAGATACTCTTTTTCACATTCTTCCTCTCCCCCTTTGACATCAATGGAAAAGGAAAAAGATATTATACATTTATTTCCCCTTTGACATTAAAAACATAATACCCATGTACAATGACAACACATGACACTACCTACTCCCCTTGATAGGTAGCCACCAAAACACTAGTCCAGAAGAAAGATAGATCAATAGATCTATCATATTGACACATCTCCATATGCATCTAGTTCAGGAAATGAGGGGGGATGATGCATAACTTCTCCTAAAGATACTCAAAAGTTTCTTTAGGAAGATCCTTCATAAATATATTATCAATCCAATCCTTCGTAAGGACATACTCAAGCTTTACTTTATTCTCCACAACCTTCTCTCTCAAGAAATGATACATGATAGATATATGATTTTTCCTTGAGTGCATCACTATATTCTTTGAAATGTTAATTGTAGGTGTGTTATCATAGAAGGTATAAATAGGATCATCATATACCACTATGATATCTTTCAATGTCTATTGCATCCATAGAACTTGTGTACAACAAGATCCAATAGCAATATATTTTGCTTTAGTAGTAGACAAGGAAACTGAATCTTTCTTTTTACTCAACCATGCTACCAATCTACAACCAAGAAATAATTCAAGGAAGGTACAAAAATATGGGTAGTCAATTTGTGGCCAACATTTTAAAAAAGATTTGAAAACTCATAACTTGAGTGTGTTATAAGGTGCTTGTGTTATGACCTATTAAAATAAAAAAAAGGGAAATCAAATTCATTTTAACTTGTCATCGTGTTTTTTTCTTTCCTACAGCCAAAACCCCAATTTTTTGTGCTCGTGTTCTAAGAGGAGCTATTTTGCAAAATTATTCATCAACGGTTGTTGTTTCATCACCAAGATGCCACCATGTCAATGAGGAGGTCTAACAAGTAAGGACTTTTTTTTGTTTTGAATTTGTTTGTTTTAGGTTTTTTTTTTTTTAATTTGTCAGAGATGTTAATCAACTTGTAAACCCTCCTCAAAATCCTCAACAAGCACAACAACAAGAGGAAAAAAATCCTCAACAATCATAGCAAGACCAACAACAAAAAAATCCTCAAGTTAATCAAGAACAACCTCAATCTCCTCCACCAATCCCTTAATATCCTCCTGGCACTCAACAAAACTTAATGAGTGAAATTGTGAACAATTAAAAAAAAAGGATCTAAATAGGAGGTTGAATGATCCAAATGGTTCAACCACAGAAAGAATGACCCTAGAAACTTCATTGAAAGAACTATTAAAACATGTAGATTCAATTAGCAAACAATTAACTAGTTGGCAAGATAGGAGGCAAGTGGCTAGGGCTTATTAACCAAGATAAATTATCATATAAACATGTAAAATATTTAAAAATTACAAAAGGTGATTTTTGCTCATTATTCACTGACCCACTATCAAATGCAAATCTTACCCTTAATGTGAAGAGGTTTCCTATTCATTGGTTCCACCACCAATTGACTAGGAACTTTTTTTGGGATAGGTGGTACATGGTTTTTGATTACCCGCCATGCAACAGTTGTGAAGTCCCATATTATTTCCTTAGGAAACTATACTATGAGTACACCTTGAAAAAAATACCAAATTATTTTGATATGAGGGATTTCTAGGGGAGAGGTGGGGGATCAGCTTAAGATAGACCTGGTGCACAGTAGGATCCTACATGGCAAGGGAGATGACCTATTGCTATGCCGCCTCAGGAGCACATCGTTATCCCTTCTATCACAAAGGAGAGTACCAATGTAGATACTTTACATGCCATTAGCTCTTTGACCTAGAGTGTCATCCAGCATGCCAATCCTATTCTACAACGCCATCCAAGGGATTCTTCGAGTTGTGGGCTTCGATCCAGTTTGTGTCAATCTTGTGAGGTGAATTGTTCTTATACCCCACCAACACTCAAGAGGCTACTACATAGGATTCATTTGCAGCTATGGAGATGGAAAGGGAAGCTGACATTTTGCATGAGGCCAATGGCATTCATACTCAAGTAAAATTACCATGTTCATTAAATTTAATTTATTAAATTTTGATTTTGAAATGCAAGATCAACTAATTTAGTTTTATGATTTTATTAAAATTGCAGGGTCACAGTGTTGATACTAGATACACCGACCCTACACCTGCTTATTTATCCATTGTACCTACCATTGAGGTATGTAACTATTAAACAATTCTAAATTTATTACATGTTAATAGCATTGTTTTATGAATGGTATTTTAATATGTGATTTTTGGATGTTGAATATGCTAATATTGGAGGTTTCGAGGGAACACCTCCCAGTGCCAATGGATTTAGTCAAACCTACACACAAGTAATAGAATAAAGAGTGTAACTAATAAATTATAATTAATAGATTTGTGTATTTTATATTCATAAATTTGATTACATTGCATTGCACATCTTTCAAACTCAAAGCACTACTTCACATTCCATAACTAATAACTAGATGTTTATAGATGAACAAATTCCAACTACAATATAGTTGTTTAGAAATTCAACATAAGCAATGATGCAATTACTTCACATAGCATAAGTAATAAGCAGCAGTAGCTTCCAATTGCATTTTCTTGTCATGGCATTCCATGAGATAACTTTTTACTAAAGGATCTTTTCAAATAGTTCACTACCTTGTCTATGCTATGGATACTTGGAAGGAATATATGAAAGAATAATAGTAAGCAATAGCATAGACAAGGAAATGAGTTGTTTGAAAAGATTTCCTCAAATAAATGTGGTCTCATGGTGATGGACATCACCATGAGACCAAATTTCTTTGAGGCACTTTTTCAAACAGCTCATCGCCTTTTCTATGCTACCACATTTTCCATACATGTCTTCCAAATCATTTTATCAAATAGTTCACTTCTTTGCTATTATGGCTAAGAGCTTAAAAAAGGTGCTTTCCATAGGTGCTTTCCAACAAACTATGGATGCTTGGAAAAAATATATCAAAGCATAATAGTAAGAAATAACATAGAAAATGAAGTTAGTAGTTTGAAAAAATGCCTCAAAGAAATACAGTCTCATGCTGATGGAATTCCATTCCATCACCATGAGCCCACATTTATTCAAACATCTGACCACCTTTTCTATGATACCACATTTTCCATGCATGTGTACAAAAGAATTTTATCAAACTACTAACTTCCTTGCTACTATGGCTAAAATCCTAAAATAGGTGCTTTCCAAAAAACTATGGATGCTTTGAAAATTTTCTATGAAAGAATACCAGTAAGCAATATTACCATATAGAAGGAAATGAACTTTTTGAAAAAATTCCTGAAAGAAATGTGGTTTTATGGTGATGGAATACCGTAACATGCATTTGTTTGTAATGGCATTCCATCACCATGAGACCCCATTTCTTAGAGGCATTTTTTCAAATAGTTCACTACCTTCTCTATGCCACCACAGTGATCGTACATGTCTATGAAATCATCTTATCAAATGGTTCATCAGCTTGCTACTATGGTTAAAATCCTAAAAAAACATACTTTTGAACAAGATATGTATAGGGAAAATAGTAAGCGTGATAGTTATAAATATATAGTTTAATAAGTACACAAAATTTTGTTCATTATCTCATATATTATAAGTCATGATGTGGATTGTTATTGTAGTTTTCATGATTGAATATTTTTTTGTTTTATTTTGAGATATTGCAAGTCGAAACACCTCCAAATGTTCAAATGTACATGGACATCAGTGTTTCATTTGCTATAGAATCCTCAATGGCTCTGACAGGGGAGGTATGAGGCAAATTACTAAATTTCAATTTACATTTGTTGTTATAGATGTAAATTAGTGAAAAATTGAACCATTATTGATTCATAGTTTAATTTCTATTTGGATGGTTTATACAGGGCTTTAGCATGCCTCAGCATGGGAATTTGAATATTTCTCTCATGGAGAGTGATCATCAGATAGCTGTAAGTGATTATTTTGTTAAATATATCATTTTTTTAATGTAGTTTCTATATATTAATGTCTTTACTTCTTATTATAATAGATAAGACTTCACCAAGAACTAAACACTAAGAGGAACACCAAGAGCACTCCTCGATCATAGCATAAATTAGTGACAAGTGTAGTGCCATTCGATTGAAAAGAAAAGGGAAAGATTTTATTTTGAGAGCATGGAGAGCAATGAATTTTGATTCCAGAGCCCTTTGTTGTATGCCTATATGACATTTTTGTACATATTTTGTATTGGATATATTTGACATTGTATGCCTATATGGCATTCTCATAAGCCTATATGACTATTTTGTTCCTATATTTTATACTTATATCAACATATATTGATGTATGCCTACTTGGATATTTGGTTAATGCAAATATCTTTTATCGATGGTGTCCATATTTACATTATAAATCCATGGTTAAATAGATATGAGTTACATGTATTCAAGTGTATACTTTATAACTTACGTGTATTCTTTGTGACTTACATGTATTTCAATGTATACTTTGCAACTTATGTGTTTTAATGTGTATACCTTGTATTCATGTATATACTTTGTATTAATTTGTGTATACTATGTATTCATGTATATACTTCAAGGCTTGTGTTTTTGAGTACTTGTGCTTCTCTTATTCAGATATATACTTATTAATTGGTTATCCCTAGCATTGATCATTGTTGTCCTTCATGGTTTGTCTTGAATATTAATTGATTGAAGCTAAACAACTTTATTAGTCAATGCTAAACAACTTCAATATTTCTAGGAATGCTAGTCGAGTTACAAATTCCAAAATTGCACAAATTGAAAAGGAAAGATTAATTGTAAATAAATGCATTGATTATTAACTTGATAATTGATTAAGAATGAGTATAAAATATACCAAGAGATGAGCCTTCTAGAATGACAACTACCAACTAGAAAATAGGCAAAGCATTCCCAATACTTTGAAAGTGATAATCCACCCAAAATTGCAATGGGAGAGAAGTGATCCAGAGCAAGGAGGCCTTCAAAATACCAATAAAAAAATCAACTGATTTGAACAAGCCTTCAATCTCCAAAACCATAACTAGGGTGATTCCCTTCACAATTTCACTATTTGTCTTATAGGTCTACAGACCTAGTTTCTTGGACCTATCTCTCAACTCCACTCTAAAACCCATTAACCAATTATATTTTTTAGATACCCTTTAAGGCATACCAAAACATATCTCAAAATATTATTTAACTCTTTTGAAACAAATCCCTCAATTTGATGCTTCTATGTTGTCCCTTTAAGCCAAATAGGCCTAACTTACAAGGAAACTCTCCTCTAAAAAATCTTTCAACCCCAAATACCTATGTAAAATAATTTACCAACCTATAAAACCACCAAATCTACAACTTTTAGCTAGTGAACTGCTCACTAAGTCCTCTTTATACAAAAACCCTCATTTTTAGCAAGTTACAAAGGGGTTTACTGAAAATCCCACTTCCCAACTTCTTTATACTTCACCAATGCATCAAACATGCTTCAAATAGCATGTGCATGTTTAATCTATCAACCAAATTTTCTTCCCTAATAGATTTCCTCACCTACCCACCTTTAACCATCAAATTTCACTCAAAACATTCAAATTTGACAACTAGGGAATCATGCCCAAACCCCCAAATGACATCTCCTACTCCCAAAAATATTCAATAAACTAAATCCTACCATATTAGGCCTATTCCACTCAGCTATAGGAGTTACAGTCAATGGAATGGGCCATAATCACATTTTAATGCCTTCAAAACCTTAAAATTAGAGTTTCAGACTCACCTACAGGGAAAACTCAATAAGATTCTACAACCCCAATTGGAATGCCTCAAACTTAGTGAAAATGATAGATAGGACACTGAAACAATAATTCAAATCAATTTGGAGTCACCATCAGGTTGTACAGATCGTGCAACTACTCTACAATAGCAATATTCAATAGAAAAGATACAAAACTTCAATGAAACAGGAGTTTTATTATTCAATCTTTAAGTAAACCTCCAACAACCTTCATCCATTGAGTTTCCAACATATTTTAAACCTTAACCAACCTATTACAACTATTCTAACTTCCCTTTGAATTCCCATGACTATTGGGCTTCCTCAATTTAACATTTTTTTGCACTTTTACAACTTTTCAATATTGCACTGTTTACAATTTTGTAAAAATGTGACAGTATAAACTCAATGACTCCTAATTACCTATTATAGGGTCTATTAGGACCTTTTTGAATTGAAAAAAACTTAAACACACCTAAAACTATCAAAATACCTCATTTGAAAACGTTAACATAAAATGCATTTGGTGCTCCTGCACCAAGAAGGATTATTTAAGATCCTTGAGTAATGTATTTCCTAATGCTCCCTTGTTCTTGATTATTAAACTTGTCTAAAACTTAAGATTTAGTATGTTATTAGGGTTTTGTCCAAATTTGATTCTATATGACAAAAATAGGTACCGGATAATTGTAGATGGATAGCATAAATCTTGTAAACATAATAAAATTTATTTTTAACCTTCAATAAATAATTTGTAGTTAAGTGTTCTATCATTATACATGATCCAATGTTTATAGACAGCAAAATTAAATATTCACTCAGTCATCATGTCAACACATTATCTAACCAAACATTCCAATACATATTTAACCATTTTATTAATTAATTAAAAAAGAGGATACAACATATTGTTTATTTTCAATTAATTAATGAATACTATGTCAGATGTAGACATTGCCACTAGTTAGAGTCTCTACATTTTGATCAACTACAATTCCGCGATGCAATGGAATTCAATTTAGTTCAAAAGTGATTTGTGTAGGGAAAAAACTTGTGTCATTTATTTATTACACCCATTATTGCAAAAACGTTCCGAGATAGTTGTATAATGGGATGAAAAGGCCATTGTTCAACTTTTTAATCGCCTTATCTCTTGTTCCTAGAGTACACATACCAATTATAACTTTCATAATCAGTTCCACCATAGCAGTCTATTTTTTCCTCCACTTATAAACCCACTAAATGTTTTAAATATTTTCTTAGATCTAAATAAAATATATATTTCCAGATTCCTAGAGTATTTTACTTCTCTAGAATAAATTTGCAACATCTTTAAATTTTTAAAGAAAATGCCCTAACTAATGTGAATAGGAATATAAGATATAAATTCTAGTTTCCTCCCTCACCTGCATGGGTTACGTTGAATTGAATGACCATATAAAGAGGCAAAGCATAGCATTTCTTCTTTCATTTGCAAGAATGGGCACATTTTCCGAGTCCTAATCTTTTTAATGTTTACAAACGGTGATCCAAATTTATTATAGAACATATTCACGAAGTCCATCAACTCAGACTATTAGAAGGTAGAAAAATGACATTTTCTTGCAATCAATGGAAGCATAGAAAAATCGATAATGTAACCAAATTTTAGTTCGAATCAGATTTGAATTGTAATGTAAACAAATTTTAGTTCAAATTAGATTAGAATACAATTCAAGCACGATACATTATTGTTGAGACTTTTCAACACATAGATTCACTGTTGCACAACACATTAAGAAGATATAAATTGAGTGTCACTTGCAATTGCAACTTTTTATGGACAGTTTTGAATTCGATGTCCATGCTTATCCTTGTGCTAAGATATCTATCTTTTTTGTGTCCAACAGCTGTATGGACTATAACACAGATATTTCTTTCTTCATATCCCAAAAGTACTGGATAATAACAATTCGTACAAAAGCTTTCCTTATCTTTCACCATGAGTAAATATCATGACTAAAAATGATTCATAAACGTTCGTCCCTTCCATCACTGGAGTATCTATTTGCATCTCTAATTGTATGTCTTACTATGAAATTGCTAGAATGGAAGAAGTGACAAATACATCATTTCCACATTGCCCAACTAAATTGCAAACTAAATTGTTCTCTAGGTCTCTGGTATAATGGGTTGTAGGAATGCTTGAATTAGACATCATCGTCCTTCCTCAAGTTATCTCACCGATTAAAAATGTGAAGAGCCATTTTGAGATGAGTATTTTTATGTGTGATTTAGTTTAAATGTAAAAATATTAAATATTTATGATCTTTTAGTAGTCAAATGATTTTGATTATTGAATGAGATGATGCTTCAAGTAGAGTGTTTGAGATGTGAGATTGATTGACCTTAACAATAGTTCCTATGTTTTTTTAAATAAGTATTGTTTTGTATAATATAGTAATTCAATATGTTTGATTTTCTGATTATGTGGTATGATATTAAATATATGTAGTTGGGAGTATATATGTGATCTATTTTCAATGGGATCACCTTTAAAATCCTTTGACATTATAAATTATGATTTTAAACACTGGTGATGTGATAGAAAGAAATAAATGAAATGGATAATCGAAGAGGTCATTACTCTTTAAGACTAGAAGAGTTGTTTTGCCATTCATTTGTAACCTACACGTATGGAATCACTTCTTTTCTTTCTAAGGTGTTTGATGTAGAAACATCCTTAGTTTGTCTAGGATTAGGTAGTTACTAAAGACCATAGTCATTATTTCTTGAGTTCTTAACAAATTGATGCTTAGAGAACAAACACAAAGGTGTCATTGCAGAAAAGACATAACTGCATATAAGATCTAAGGGGTATTTTTAGACATAGAATTTGGAGTTGATAAACAAGGCTATCTTTATATAGAAATAAGAGATTACATATTACTGTTAGATGGGGTTAGAAATCAAATAGCATAGATAAAAGTGATAGCCAACACTACTAAGCTATTAAACCACATCCAAACAAGAGAAAACAAATAATGGAGAGAATAAAAAAATGCAAAACATAAAAGAAAGCACTCCCCATTATGGTTGATTCTTTCTCTTGCTCTCCTTCTTCTTGTTATGCAACTTTTCCCTCAGATTTATTGAAACACTTGTGCAAAACCTGCAAATGGTAGCAAGAAAGTTGGAGATAATTAGTTGTTAAAATCAAAATGGAGAAGGAAGGTTGCTTTTATAGACAACCATTGGAATGGATGGTTGAGATTAATCTTCTAGAAAGATTCCAAGATCAATGGATGAGAATGCATGAGAGAGATGTTACAAAATGGATGGTTGAGATTAAGTCTCCGAAAATATGCCAAGATCGATGGTCTAGAATTGATGCACCAAGAATATGCCATGCATGGAAAAGCTATGATGTTGACAGCTATGACACTTGACAGCTATGACAGACATGCAAGACATGCAAGCTATGACAGAAATGAATGTTATGACAGGGGATTATGATAGAGAATCTTTGACCAGAAGGTGCATAAATAATTTATTTTAAATTATTTATTCAAAAATGGAGAAAATGGACAAGTGGAAAATAAATAATTTATCCAAATTATTTATTTAGATAAAATGACAAAAGGAGCATTTAATTAAATTTATCAATTTAATTAAATGGAGAGATGAAAATTAGACTTGGATAATTAATTTGAATTATTTATCCAAAAGAGAGGAATGAAACACAATTAAATAATTTTGACAATTATTTAATTATAGAAGAATAAAAGGTCAAATAAAAAAAATGATTTATTTAATTATTGAAGAAAGGGATATATTAGTGACGCAATTAAATAATTTTAATTGATCAGGATAGAATAAAGATTAAAAAGTGAATTAATTAAATAATTATTAAAAATTATTTAATTAATAGAGGAATATGATCAAACATAATTGAATAACAAAAATTATTCAATTATCGAAGGACGAGGAAGAAAAATGACACTTGCAGGCTTAGGACATGTTTTTTTTTTTAGTGTCTACATTTTGCCCCTCTTTGAGACAATGCAGCTTGTCGCATTGTTTCAAAGAAAAAGATTGATCAACTGATACATTCCCCAAAGATATCTTGGTAAGGATTATGATAAGAATGATATGCCCCCTCGAGAGATTGATCGAACAGATTGTAAGAAGATTAATCTCTCGATAGATGTTTAGAAAGTGATTAGATACCTTATATTGCACAAGTGATAAAGCGGTGATGTACATTTTGATGAAAATGCAAAGTTGATGGGCGTAACTAAACAATTGATGGAAATGATCAGTATAGCCAGGTTGATGAGCTGATGAAGCTGATTGAGTTGATTAAGCTTATTAAGAATGATGCTTATGCAAGACAAGTTGTTGCAATGATGGATTGATTGATTGATTGATTAAGGGGTCATGAAAGTTCAAGAAGCAGGTTGATTGATTTGAGATTTGATTCAAGAGACATATATCAGTGAGTTAAGCAATTAATTGATTTCCCTGCGACAAGAAAGATGAAGAAAATGAAATGCCAGATGGAAGAGAATGAAGGTGATGAAGCATCTTGTACCATTTAAGTGCTTTTATCATCATTGGGCTTATTATGTCACAAATTAGTATAAGCATCTAGATAACATGAACATCTAGACGACCTGAATACTGTTTGCATTTTGATTTAGTAATAAAATATAAGCATTTAGGTATAAGAACCTTAGATGACCTGAATACTTATTGCATGGAAGACACTATCAGACAAGGAATTCTCTCATCCACATTAGACTCATAGGTCCTCGACGGTTTTAGACAACCATGTCCTAAGACAAGTCATCCTATGAAATAAGAAACAATCCACAAACAACAAACAAATGAACATGCCCCATCCTTACTTCTCTAGTCAAAGACATCCTGGAGAAGCTAAAAGGAATGTCACCAAAGATAAAATCATAAAACAATTAAAGATAAACAAACAAACATGGATCATGCTTCGGTATAGAACTGATTCTTGGTATGGTTTTATGCGGTTGGTTGGATTTGTAAGATGGGTTGGTTTCTTGTTATAGTTTATTCGATGTTATAATGTTTGCTTGATTGTCAACACTTGCATGTTTTGATTTTGTTGAAGTTCAAAGCTGTGTGGTGATCTGAAAGTGTCACTGTTTTTTGGGATTTTGGAATATTTGATTTTTTTGGATTTCTTCGAACCTTTTATGATTTTTTGGATTATTTCAGGACATTTTATGATTTTTGAATTTTTTTCAAGACATTTTATGATTTTTGATTTTCAAGACATTTTTTGAATTTTTTCAAGGCATTTTATGATTTTTTTGAATTTTTTCAAGGCATTTTATGATTTTTTTGAATTTTTTTTTTTTAGGACATTTTATGATTTTTTTGAATTTTTGGAATTTTTAAAGATGGAGTGAAGTGAAATGTGATATGACTGATTGAAGGAACTTGATGCCCCACATTAGAGGTAGTGCAACCATGGATAAACAATAGATCAAAATGAAAGATTCACTACAAAACATGTCACACAAGCAACATATCCTTTGTCAAAATATGATAATGGTTGGTTGATTGGATGCCAGGAATGATCAATTCCCTAAGGCATGATGATGATAAGTACTTAGGATCACTAATTTCCTCTAAGTATGATAAGATTGATGATTGTTTATGATTGATTGACAAAAAATATGAAGATTGGATAATGTTTTACAGCTAGGCTTAAATATGATTTGCATGATAAGATTCAAGGTTGCAAAGAGGCATGATGACCAACATTGGAGGTGATTTAATCATGGATAAATGATAAGGATGTGAACTATGATGGAATGGTAGCACATAAGGATATGAAAGGAAATCCAAAGCATGCATTTGTAATTTTTCCCCTAATCTCATCAAGAACAAAGGAAGGAAATGGGACATGGATTTTGATAAGCTAGGAGATATGGAATGGAAGAATGCAAATATAAGGATAATGAATAGGATGATCAAGATCAATAAGATACAGACACAATACCTAAGTATTTTACTCATATTCCTCATCAAGACCAAGGAAGGAAATAAATGATTCATTAAGATAGGATGGTGGAATATGGATACGGTGAAGGATATGGTACGAAAGATATGTATAAAGTGTATAGGATAAGATATATGATGTTCAAGAAGATTCTTAACCTTGTCAAGATCAAAGGTGGAAAGGTAAAGGATGAATGCAAAGAGGATCATGAATATGCATGATAAGAGGGATGAAACTTGCCCCCAAGTGTAAAGTACAAGAGGAATATGGAAGATAGGATATGAATAGGGATAAATGAAAATGGAAGCTAATATATGCATGATAGGGAGATGGAGGGAGGAATCAAGCATCAAGTTTCATGACTAATATCCCCTTGAATATGTGTTGTAATAAACCATGGAAAGAAGGATTAGACTCATAAACATAGGTATTTTAATGGTGTGATGGAAGAAGCTAAGGACTTATGCAAAGGTTTGGATTAAAGGAGGATAATGGGGGATGGATGTTGGATAATGGATAGGAGGTTGGAAGGCTTGTTGATGGATAGATGGAAAGGATGGAAAGATCAACATTGGCACACACCTTGAAGGGTGGTGGAGTGATGGAGGAGAAATGAATTTGGAAGGTGATAAGTTTTTAGATGGACGATAGGAGGAAGCTTTTGGATTAGCAAATTTGGATGCCAATTTAGATTTTATTGCTTCTACGAGACTTTTAGGAATCCACATAGCTTTTGACTTTGATTTTTGATTCATGGGCCTTTGTGGCCTTTGAGATTCTTCTTTTTGCTCTATGGGCCTTTGTGGCCTTTGAAATTTTTCTTCTTGATTTATGGGCCTTTGTGGCCTTTTGGATTTTTATTTTGACTTGATGGGCCTGTGAGGCCTTTTGGATTTTTATTTTGACTTGGGATCAAATTTTCTTTTATTTTTGCATGGCTCTTCAAGGAGACATGTTGATCCTTTGATACATGTGGTTTTTTATATGGAAGCTTTTGACATTTGGCACCCAAATTGCTTCCAAGAGAAATGGGATGGGTGGATGGAGATGAATGATATGGAGGTCTTATGGATGTATTAATGTAGGTAGAATTCTGAGAGGGCATCAAGGATGTGTGCCTTTGTTGTTCTTGATGAATAGGAGATGGAGGGATGTAGGGCCCCAAGATGGATGGAAGGATTGATGAACTAGGGTTTGGATGATAAGGACCTAGGATAGATGGAAGGTTTGATGGACTAGGATAAGGACCTAGGATAGATGAAATGTTTGATGGACTAGGATAAGGACCTAGGATAGATGGAATGTTTGATGGACTAGGATAAGTAGGTTTATTTTGATGGAATCTAGGCTTACGATGGGTACGCATGTCTGGAGTGTGAGGAGTATAACCAAGGCCATGATAGTATGTGTTTTATTGAATATAAAAGGGTTCTAGGATACCTTGTTCATGAAGGCCTAATCCTTTTCCTTTGTAGTTCATACTTTGACACATTCGTTTGCCAACAGGATATATATTGTTTATGAAACAAGATGCAAGTCCATTGTGAGGTGGTTGTGATATGGAAGGAATAACAAGATCTTTGAGTAAACCACCTTGGATAAAAGTGAGAGAACCCATTTGATAGGTAATAGGTTCATGGATAGTTTGAATAGGGGTGATAGACTCTTGTAGAGGATTGTGGTCATGAGGGGAATTAGGATGTGTGATAGGATCTTGACATGGGGATAAGGGGTTACTTTGATCTTGACTTGGAAACGGATCAAGAGGTGTAGGAGATGGATTAACTTGCTCTTTATTAGGTATGGAATCATCACAAAGTGGTATGAAAGGAATGTCTTGATCATGAGAAGGATGAACATCATCATGGAATGAAAGGGTCTCCTTGAATGGAGGCATATCTTGATCTTGATGAGGAAGGGAATCCTAATATTTTGTGGAAAGTCTATCTTGATCATTGGATATGATGGAATCATGAGATGGTATGGATTCATTAGATGAGGTGGAAGGAGGATTTGGAAAGATAATTTTCTCTTGAGATGGAAGGGGATCATCTTGGATGACACAAAAAGAGATAATGGGATCATCATGAGGTTCTTGAGAGATGGGATCTTGGTTAAATATTGGAAGAGGTTGTGGAATTTTGGTATCATTGTATGGAGTGGAAAGAATGCTTTGATCTTGATGTGTAGGGGAGTCTATGCTAGCATGCTTTGGACTAATAGATTTACATGACTCATTGGATGGAGATGGTATGATGAGAGAGGATGGTTGGATGAAATCGTTAACTTGGGTGGAAGACTCATGAGGTTTATTTTGAATTATGGGAGATGAAGATAGATGCATGACATGGTAGGATTGCTCAAGATTATTTGTGTTTGAAGATTTAGATTTGGGTTTCTCATTTATCCTTTGCAAAAAATCATGGATATTGAACTTGGATGATGTAGTTTTGGGTAAGGATAAAGGCTTATGAGATGATTGCATCACTTCATTCAAATGTTGGGATTCAAGTTGTTTTTCAAGCTCTTTCAAATGATGGTCAAGATATTCAATCCTTTGGTTTCATTCATAGGACATGGATGAATATGGAGGATAGTGGTTAGACATATTTGGTTGATGGTTTTGGAAATGTTTTGAGATGTTGCAAGTTTTCTCTGTGTGATGTTTGTTTGAGGTCGATTGTTTGTGTTCAGAGTTGTGACTATTGTGTATATTGTTTGAAAATCTAGAAAACACTTGACAAACACAATGTTTTGGTGTATGCAAATGCACATGAGACAAGCACAATCCTAATAGGCCAAGGGTTTGTATACTTGATATAGCCCACCGATATACCTCGGATTGGTGCTAAACACCTTTCCTTCTCGAGAGCGGATAGCTTAGAAGTTTGGCGGCATTGGCTCCCCTCCACAGCTCATTAACGTCATTCGAGCACACCAACTTTGAATTCTTGGGTCATCACTTCCCAAGAACTGTTATCTCTACTCAAGGGAGTCAGTAGTGAGTATCTTCGGGCATGATACTGTACCCTGCACTATACCAAGCAATGGCTGAAAATGGTTGGCTTCTAAAATAATAGGTATTTAGTTAGGGCATCCGTTCGAGTGGCCACACATGGGGCAAGAGATTAATCACCAATTAGGTGGCACTCCAGCCTAAAGAGGTTATGCTCAATAGGGTTTATGAGAGTACTACTCCGTCCGTGTGACACATCCGCACTGGTGGTACTTGAACTTTCCTCAAGTACCCATTTTATATCCCGACTAGAAGTGGCTTGGCTTTAGCCTGTTACCGGTCGAGTCGTCCCTTAAGGTGAGTAATTTTTCCCTTAAGGCAAACCCATTTATAGAAATAATAACCATTTCTCTTACACCCAGGATCACTCGAAAGCGCAAGGGAAGAGGATACTTCGATTATTAAGTCATGAGGGTGACAAAAAATAAGGTGGGTCTGGTTTTTTTATCACCTAGTTTTCACAATGTGAGAGCATAATCACCTACCACCTTCAAGCACAGTCAGAAAAAATCAAGCACATGTTCATTTTAATGCACCAAAAGAAGTGTTCCTAAGTTAGAAATCACAAACACATAGTTTAATAAAATGATTCTTCGACTAACGAGGCTGCAAAACCACAAATTAGTAGTTTTATAAGTGTCTTGGACCAACGAGAAAACTGCAAAAAACTAAGTTAGAGCAAGAAATTAAAAACCAAACTAAAACTTAAAAGTTAGTAAATAACTAAACTAGAAAATGAAGAGACTAAACTAAGCTAAGAAAAAGAAAACAAAGAAAACTAAAAACTAACAGCTCAATTTTTTTTTTTGTTGTTTCAAAAGAAGCAATTTTTGGGAGCCCCACTCCAAAGCCACATGCTACAAACAAAAGATTAGTAAACCAAAAAAACAATTAGATGAAAACAACAAATTAAAATAGTGATAACTTTCACAAAACTAAACAAAATTTTAAATTGTAAGTATCTATAGAAAGCTAAGACATAGACTTTCAAAACCAAGAAAAAGTTTTGTAAAATTCTACACAACAAAAGTATTATAAACAAAAGAAAAATCAGATTTAACAACTAAATCTTAAAAAAACTGCGATCAGTAAAATGGCCATAACTTTCTCAAATCTTAATGAAATTTCAAAGCGTTTAATGTTATGAAAATCTGAAAATGAGGTCTACAAAACCCAGAAAATTTTTAAAATAATTTGATGCGTCCATTTTTTAAAGCTCCAATGAAGATGACGGGATTTCATGTGCATTCTTGGTTGTAATCTGCAAAACAACAAAAATAAGCAAGAACACAGAAACTTCTCTATTTCACGTCAGGTTCACCAAATGTTAGATGGGGTTAGAAATCAAATAGCATAGATAAAAGTGACAGCCAACACTACTAAGCTATTAAACCACATCCAAACAAGAGAAAACAAATAATGGAGAGAATAAAAAAATGCAAAACATAAAAGAAAGCACTCCCCATTATGGTTGATTCTTTCTCTTGCTCTCCTTCTTCTTGTTATGCAACTTTTCCCTCAAATTTATTGAAACACTTGTGCAAAACCTGCAAATGGTAGCAAGAAAGTTGGAGATAATTAGCTGTTAAAATCAAAATGGAGAAGGAAGGTTGCTTTTATAGACAACCATTGGAATGGACGGTTGAGAATGCATGAGAGAGATGTTACAAAATGGATGGTTGAGATTAAGTCTTAGAAAATATGCCAAGATCAATGGTCTATAATTGATGCACCAAGAATATGCCATGCATGGAAAACCTATGACGTTGACAGCTATGACGTCTGACAACTATGACAGACATGCAAGACATGCAAGCTATGACAGAAATGAATGTTATGACAGGGGATTATGATAGAGCATCTTTGACCAGAAGGTGCATAAATTATTTATTTTAAATTATTTATTCAAAAATGGAGAAAATGGACAAGTGGAAAATAAATAATTTATCCAAATTATTTATTTAGATAAAATGACAAAAGGAGCATTTAATTAAATTTATCAATTTAATTAAATAGAGAGATGAAAATTAGACTTGGATAATTAATTTGAATTATTTATCCAAAAGAGAGGAATGAAACACAATTAAATAATTTTGACAATTATTTAATTATAGAAGAATAAAAGGTCAAATAAAAAAAATGATTTATTTAATTATTGAAGAAAGGGATATATTAGTGACGCAATTAAATAATTTTAATTGATCAGGATAGAATAAAGATTAGAAAGTGAATTAATTAAATAATTATTAAAAATTATTTAATTAATAGAGGAATATGATCAAACATAATTGAATAACAAAAATTATTCAATTATCGAAGGACGAGGAAGAAAAATGACACTTGCAGGCTTAGGACATGTTTTATTTTTAGTGTCTACAATTACAATGCGAGAGAAGCAACTCGAATAAATAAACCTTCATAATGCATGACCTATCCGACACACAACCAGGCAAAAAAATGCCCCTTCTATAGGTTGTATCGCGCCTCTACTTAGTGAAACTGGGTAAGCTCAGGCCTCAAATGGACAAATTAAACAACTTGCAATTTTGGTGATGCTATTTCAAACCAAAAAAATGCCTTAACTCAAAAAATTGCACCTCCAAAAGGAAAATCGTGCCTTCAAAAAATAAACCATTGCCCACCAAGGGCGTGCAAAAGAAATTCACAAGCTCTAGGGATGTGTAGCTTGCAGAAAGGAAATCGGGCTGCAAAGAGGAAACTAGACTCTCCAACAAATCATGACCTCTGCAACAAAAATTGCCACACGCAATGAACAGTCGTGGCCTCCAAAGAGGAAAAATGCATTCCGCAGAGAAATTTCACCACCTCCTAAAACACAAAATTGTGCTAGCAATCACAAGCCTCTTGTAGATTCAACAAAGAAAAACATAATTAAGGCAATAATGTCAAAAAAAAATCTTCATCAAATAAATGATCTCAAACTCTGATGTAAACTCTCTTTATGGAAGGAGTTGTAGGTAGTTGGATTTGATACAATATTGGTGGAAACCACCAAGCCCAAGATCACCATCTATGATATCCACCTTCATAATGTGAGAGAAACAACACACTATATCACCAATGAGTGAATAAATTCAGATGAGATAAAATACATAATGTATAGCCTTTTAAAGAACTGAAAAATGAAATGGGCATAAAACTACTCGATACGGGAGAAAACCACCTATATAATTAACCTAAATTAAAACTTAATACTACACTTACAAGCCCTTCAAGTTACACCTTAACTAACATGAAACTAATCCAACATGTAAACTTCTTCTAAGTGGTAGAAAACTAATCTAATAGAAAATGATCCAAAATATTTTCTTACTTTCACTTCTAATATATGTAAATTTATTACGGTGGTGGTAAGAGACACAAATGAGGAACTTGTTGATCTAGGTGAATGAGTTTTGATATGAAAACCCCCTTAGTTGACCAAATCAATGATGATGAAAAAGATCAAAGACAACATTGAAAGACATACAAATGGCCTATGATGGTGATGTAGATTTAATATATTTATTGCACTTTATAATTAAGGCATGCTCTAACAATCCATTGTATGACCAATTCTCTTTCTTAAAAAAATTAGTGCATAATGACTACATTTAAATAGAATGAAAAGGAAATATATCATATGAAATATTTGTTAGAGTTGACTCATACATGCTAGAAGGGGATGGGAATGCTAGAATTTCAATTCAAACCATTGAGATTTGTGATTTTGTTTTTCTTAGAATAAGGTGATGATATGAAGACAGAGAAAATGTATGCAAATTAATATCAATAGAGATGAAATTTGGATAAAAATTAACAAATATATGGATATTCATACAAACATGATGAAATGATGATAGAAAGGGATTGACATATAAACCAAACATAGTACAAGAGATTGCCACTTGCTAATATGCTATTAGATTAAGACAACCCCATTAAGGCAACCACAAAATTAAATACAAATTATTATAGACATAGTAATTTCACCATATTAATTTATTCATTTAATTACACAATAAACAAAATTGTAATTTTTTATTAGAATCTACTTTATTTTTAATATTGATCAATGGTACATAATGCCATACACCTACGTTAACTAAGTAAACAACACACTATTAATTTAACATTTATTGAAATCTAATAATTTCACCATACTAATTTATTCATTAATTTCATAATAAAAAAAGTTTTTGAAGATCTAATAAGGTTTACTTTAGTGTCTTTACAATATGAAATTGTTTGATTAATATTCTAAGGCCATAGAACTTACCTCAACCAAGAAATGCGGTATTAATTTAACATATAATGAACGTTTTATTTGCTCCAGAGTGATGAGGATGGCAGCATGACAAATCCTATTTTAGTGTAGCTCAAACACGAGAGCGAATAGGACTACAAATTCCATCTTATTTATGGTCTTTAGACCTATAGCTTAAAGGTATCCTAGTTCCACATCAAGGTGAGAAAGCCACACGGTATCTAGGGGACTTAAGTTGGTTTCAACGAGCCCAAAATGGTGCTCCTCCTCAGCCCCACCCTTCTGATTCTCATTGAATAGTGCAAAAATATATGTCTCAATTGTCCTTCCAGGCCTCTTTGGTGTTCTGTCACTGGACAAAACATGCTTGATGAGATTGTTGTTGTATGTCTGGGCATTGTCCATAGTAGCCACAGCACTGCCAGCAGAAGCCCACCCACTTTCAGTTATCACAATTGGAATATTGGAGTACCCCTACTTTTCCATCGTGGATATAAAAGCGTCTACCATAGCGTCGAACAAGTTCTGATACATTTGACCGCCGTCGTTCATGACCAGATTTGTCGATCTGAACAATGCATAGTCTGCAGAAATTGAGCCTTGGTTATCTTTGTAGCTGAAGTATGGGTAGACGTGCGCCATGAAAGGGGAACGGTTATCTGACAGAAACTTCAGTATACCGCCCATATCCTCACCAAAGGTTCCACCGGAGGGATGATATGATTTAGACAGCACGGACACAGCGTGTGGTGTGGAGACCTTGATGTTCTGCAGATTGGCGTTGCGCACTACCGTCTGAATTTTGTTCATCGGTAGCAGGAGATACGTAAGGTATTGTCTATTAGTGTAAACCTCGTTTCCTACCACAATGTATTTGATGTTGACAGAAGGATAAAATGGGTGAATGTTGTCATTCACCCATCTGTTTGCTGCAGCCTGATCACCAGCAATCTTCTGAAGCTCATTGTTGCCAATTCCCATGATCACTTCGATTCCAGAACCCTTCAGTGCCTATAGGGCGTCTCAATTTGCTTCATATAATCTTACCTTCCCTATGTTTCTCGACTTCAGCAGATTCACCACGTCAGTTTTAGAAGGAAAACTGTTTGAATTCATTCCATAGCATACTCCTATCTTCTCACCATCTGCTGAACTGAAAAAGGAAAGTATTTAATAGAAGATTTTATCAATATGAGTTTAAACATTTACCTTTTGTACAACAAAATTAAACTTCTCTTTAATATGATTATCGTTGAGAAATATTTGATTACAACTAATAATCCTTTCAGTGGATATATTAATTGCCATTTGACAATTTTTTAAATTAATTCAGTTTAATTATATATTTGAAAAATCTCAAGATACAAATTAAACAGACATTAAAATAACTTGCCTAAAATGTTAATAAACTGGCAATATTTCTATAGATTTTTAGAGAAAACATTTCTTAATATATACCCTGATTGCAACAATAATGGAAACAAGTAATGAAAAAAAGAATTCTAATTTCATTCTTCAGTAAGTTTCCATCTTACCTGCATGGGTTATGCAGAAAGAAATGACGATAAAAAATGCCAAAGCATAGCATTTCTTGATTTCTTGTTGGGATGCCATTCTGATTTGCAAGAACAGGAAAATTCTTCACGCCGAAAGATATGAATGCTCCCTAACTACGATATGTATTTGTAGACAACAAAAATCACATTCATTTGGTCATTCAAGTCAGTCTTCACCTTTTGATGAATGACAATTGTGCGAGTCAATTGATATGAGTACATAGAAATTTTTTCATTTATTAGACTGATTATTGTGGAAACTTTGTTTCAATTTTTCAATCTCAGCTGCCACGGATGTGACTTTACCGTCGGTTGCAATGGCAACCCAGTATTCACATTGGTACTTTAGCTCCAGTGCTTATCCTCCTCACCTTATGATATATTCCTAGTTTTATCTCTTGTACTAGGAATAAATGTCTGAATTAATAAAATGTATATATAAATATAAATTATAGCTACATAGTTAGCTATTTTGATAACTAGATTTGCAATTTTTAAAAAGGGAGAGAGAAGAACACCAATGCTTAGTTCTATAATAAAGTAATCATGTTAATTGATGAAAATTTAAAATATATTAATTTTGTTTTAAAAACATGTTCTCACTATTTCATAAGTGGCTCTGATTTTTACCTTGGAATATCATAAGATAGGTTTGTAGATTTGATATATGTGTACAAACTATGATAGGCTTTTCTAGACTTGAACTCATCTATCATTAATTTGGGTTTCTACTTGATGTAGAGCATGGTGGAGGTAGTCGAACAATCACAAGTCAATTATTTTTTGAACAATCTTTCCACTTTGTAAAAAATTTCTTGATGTTTGTTCACAAATTCATCAATCTCGCTTGTACCATTCCAAACAAGGTTTTTTTGTGAATTTTTTTTAAAAATAACTCCTACCCACAAAACAAAACAATTTTTAGATACCCTTTAAGCCCTTTGATAACATACCTTAAAATCTCATAGAGTTTTTTTTTAACATAACCCTCAAATCTCTATTGCTACGCTTGCATAAAGGCCTAATTAGGCTTCTACAACAAGGCAATTTATGGTTCTACACACTCTAGACCTTAAATCTCCATTCTAAGACCTTAGACATGTCAAATTAGGTCTATACATGCATTTATCATCTCATACAATGATCTAACAATTCTTCAACAAAACCCTAACTCTAAGCTTCACTTTTGCTTGAAAACATGAAGGAAACCAACTAGGGCATCAATCAAATTTCTCTAAAACCTCATCCCTGCTCCTGCCAACTCAAGAAACATGAAAAAAAAACTATCTAAAAACATTCCACTGATTTGCAGAGATTTCTACTGGTGGAATGGTCTTTTATTCCATATTTACACTCTCAAACCCTAAAAATTAGGGTTTTGAACCCATTTTCAGAAGAAAAAAAAGTCCCTAACAAGCTTCAAACTTGGTGAAATAAATGCAAATAAAAACTAAAACACTCTTAACTCATGCTACCATCAAATAAAATTCAAATTATATCAATTTTTGACTATACAGAGCCGTACCAACACCTATAGTAGCAAATTTACACTAGAAATTGCAGGAAAATGAAGTTTCTTTATTGCTTGAACACAAAAACTTTCATCCAAACCTTGCCTCAATGTTTTTAAGGCCTATTTAAACTTTTTCAACACCAAACCAATGGTTCATAACCACTTTTTGAACCAAATGACCATTCCACTTCCAAAACATGACAAAATTGCAAAGTTGCAATGCAACTTTTACAACATTTGTAAAAACATGACAAAATGTACTCAAATCTACCCCATGAGACTTATTACATCGAAAATGGTCTCAATAGAAATTATTACATCAAACATGACTCAAAACAACCAAAAATATAACATTTGACCATATTTACAAAATTTGACTAGGTGCCCCTACACCACTACTCTTTTCCATGTTTTAGTGATATCAATCTACTATACTTTTCTTGTTAGCTTATGGATTAGTGGTATAGAAAGTACCTTATTCTCAATAGGTTAATATGAGCTTTCATATTAAATTAATCCCTATATTATTAAAAAATATTGAAGACAACAACCAAACATCTAACTAATGGGAAAATTAGGTGAATTGCCTACAAATATAATCTTCTAAACCCTAATTCACAACACATTCATCTTATTCATCATTTATGTTCCATGTTAAGTCAAGCAAGCTAGGGTTTTAGCATTCTAAGTCATCAAGATAGTTTTCTAGGGCATTCGAGGGCTGATTCTTCATCTATTGCTATAGAAATTCAAGATATCTTATCATGGAAAGTATCTAACTCCATTGTTTCATGCTTCATCACATTATTTATTCATTTTTTATTTAATTACCTAAAAAGGAGTTTGACCAAGGAAACCCCCATGCTCTAACATTCACCATTTCTTTCTCTTTATTGTGTGTTCATAGATTTAGGTACTTAGAAGGTTTGTAGATCATTGAAGAATAGTTTGAAAAGCTTTTGAAGACCTCTCCTTGTTTTCAAAGCCAAAATATCCACTAAAAGTTACTTTGAGGCTCAAAAATTATAGTTTTAAAACTAGACACTAGTCAGGAACTAAAGTTCAGACTGAGGGCTTCTGTTTTCAAGTTCAATTTTTTTGAAATTCAGAAGTGGACTAAGTTGCCAATAGTGGTGACTTAGTCCCACTAAACCTATTTTTCAAAATTTTATGCAGTTTTGGATACCCATTTGGCTGAAATGGGCTTTAGATTAATTTTTCTAGATCTGGGACTAAGTCATCCAGATTGGCACAAGTGCCCTAGGTGGATTCTACATTAGGTTTTTTAGGATTCTAGATGTACATTCCATTCTTTTTCAGCCTCTAGGTGCACATTTTTATTTTCAAATTGGGCATAAAGGGGTCAAATAAAGCATAAGAAAAGTGTAAATAGTGATATTATGCCTAGAAAATTATGAAATCTTGTCACAAGACTTTACAACACTTCAGAATACGACTTGATAAGTGATGAAAAGGTGATTTTTAGGTGAATCGTAATGAATAGAATCTAGAAAAGTGTACAAATTTTTTACAACACTTCACAACACCTTTACAAGATATTAATAAATGCATTTTATTTTGTTTTCAAGGGTCCAAGACTTAGTGTGGATGCATAAAATTCCTCACAAAACCTGAATCAAGGCCTCATTAAGTCCAATTTAAAGTTATCACTAGCACTTGCACCCCAAGGTGGTGCAATACTTACACCGATAGGCTAAGCCCACATTATTTACAACTGAGATATCCCTCTCTACCTATCCTTGCATCCCACCTATTTCTCCCTCACTCTCTCCTTCCCTCTCTACTTCTCTCCCTCTCTCACTTATTCCTCTCTAGCTCTCTCTCCTTCCCCCTCTAATTCTCTATATCTCCCTTATCTGTCTCTACCTCTCCCTCTCTTCCTCTCTCTCTAGCTCTCTTTCCTTCTCTACTTCTTTCTATCCCACCTCTCTCTCTGTCCCTATCTCTAACTCACTTATCCCTCTCTACCTCCCCCTCTCCCTTTACCCTCCTCTCTCTCTCTTTCTCTATCCTTCCCTCTCTACTTCTTTTCCCTCCTCTCTCTATTTCTCTATCCTTCCCTCTCTACCTATTTACATTCAAGGATTACCACGATAGAAACTTATATGTATGTTTAATATATAATATAAAAAAATTAAAATATTTATCAAGATAAATTTATCTTCTTTTTTTCTAACTGAATTTTCACAATTAATTAACCTAAGTTATTAATTAATATTGTAACAATTACATTTATTTTCAAAATATACTTTTTTTTAAATCCATTTTAAATGAAATTTATATTTATTCTAACTTTTAATTAAACATTTGTATATAAAATGTTTTACTTAGAAATTTTGAAATGAGCAATTTAAATTTTTTTCCTACCTATAGCTGGAGACATGAAGTATGCACAAAACATGATTCCAATATTAACCCTCTAGCTTGTGCCTTCAATTCATGCCATTTCTTCCGCTACATCAGGCTGCACATAGTGAAAGAAAGAAATTTAAATAAAATAAAAGAAAAAAAGTCTCTGCAACCATGCAACCGTACAAATGGCTTTCTTGACATCTGCCACTTTTCACATGTAATTTCCCAGAGCCTAAAAAGATGGAAAATGAATTTTGGCCACAATCCTCTTGCTGGAAAAGTCATATGCTCATTGTCTCTCCTTTTCTCCGCTATTTCATTTGTGTTGCCTCCCTTCTTCGTTGGGAAAGCCATGGACAGATTTAGTCTCCCATGGCAAAGGCAATTCTATGTGATCAGCATGCTCAAGGAAGAGATGGAAAATAAATTTTGGCCAACGTACTCTTTCAGGAAAAGGCATATGTTCATTTTCTCTCTCTTTTTTTTTCTTTTGTGTGCCCATGCCTCTGTTGCCTCCATTCTCCCTTTGAAAAGTGAGGGCAAAAATCATAATTTTTTGGTAGAGGTTGATCCATTCTTAGATTGAAATCCTTGTGTTTAGCCTGGATACCTAGGAATTCTAGGGGAAACGACATATGTTCACTCTTTCTTTGTCCCTTGCAGCTGAATTTTCTATGATGATAATCGCCAAGATGCCCAAACCTAAAGCCTCTGCTTCTTTCTCCTTGGAAAATCACATTGTTTCCCCTTAGATGGATTCTTTCTAGAGTTAGAGTTTATGTCGATATTTCATTGAAATCGTCCTTCTCACTTGGAAAAAGAAGATGGGCGCTTTGCTCTTTCTCTCCAACCACTTCTTCCCTTTGCAAGGGAACTCTGCAATCCACCAAACTAGAAAGACATAGAAGAATAGAAATGCTTATTAGAGCTAATACACTATGAGAGCCCGCCATTACAAACAAAAATGTTTGTAGAAATACTTTCTTTAGCTCCTGAGATTTTGATCAAACAAATGAAGCTCTGAAACTTCATTGAAATTTAGGTTACTAATACGAAAGTGGCAAAACTACGAATAGATAGTTTTCCATGAAATTGAGCGAGGATTCATTTTGGAAAAACTGTTTAGAATTTAACAGGAATAACATCGTTTTCAAACATCAATGCTTAAATGTTTGTTTGGTGTCGTTGTTGCTTTTTGTGCGCTTTCCATACATGGCGCTGACAAAAATGCTTCGAATTTGTCACAAGATGAGCAAATGGGGGTTCCCAATGAGGTTTCCAGGATCAGACTCGTGGAAATCCTGGTGGGGTTCCCCCACATATAATAGCTTATCAGCTAAAAAGGTATAAATTTGGTATGGTTGAGTGGGAAGCCCATTCCAAGGCATGACTTAAATTCACCATAGCCACTTGCATGTGTGTGAGAACATATTAGTCATTTGTGTCTCACCTTTTAGGACTTCTCGCCTAGCAGAGAACCAAGAGTTTTGTTGCCTTAGAGTGAGTATGGATTTTTGGACAAACAACCAAGATCTGATGCACATCGTGTTGGAAAAACAGTCGAAGCTTGATCCAAATTCTTATTTTCATTTTCTCTTCCTTCTAGTTCTTGCCATTGTATGATCATGTATCTTGTCTCACTACATATCATTCACCTTATGTTTATCCTTTTGTGCTCATGTTTGTTTGACTTAGGATCTTGGATCCTGGGGGCTTGACCACTTTCTTCATCTTTGTCATCCTATACCATCTGCATTGGTACAATTGGACCCCTCTTGAATGTTTACTTTAGTGTGAGTTTGAAGTAATTAATCATCTCACTAATGTGGGGGCTTAATGTGTCACCAAAAAGTTTATACCTTCCTTGATATGGGAATAATTAATGACAAATTAGACTTAATGGGCCCTTGATTTAGTGTTGTGAGGCATTTTATACATCCACATTAGGTCTTGGACCCTTACAAATTAAATAAAATGCATTTATTGATGCCATGTAAAGGTGTTGTAAAGTGTTGTAAGAGAATTTCACACTTTTCTAGACTAATGGACCTATTTTCCCACTAATTCAATGTATTTAATGGAATTCTCACATTAATCTAGAAGGCTTGTAAACTAAACCTAATTCTAATCTAGTGTTGTAATGTGTCTTGCATAGTCACATTGGATGTGCCTTACTAGGCCATGTGGACCTCCTTTTAGTGTTGGAAAGTGTATTTGATCACACTCACACATTGTAATTTGTGTCCCTAGCCCTAATTTCTCTTCACATCATCAATAATAGGCCCCGATCACCCCATATTGTGCATCCCAGGGCTCAATTTGATGAAATACCTAATGAAATCAACATAACAACTATAATTCTTCATTCCCAAACAATCTAGCTAGAAAAATAACCCCTGTGGGACCAAGTTTCCCATCTGGGTGAATTAGTCCCATCCATGTGGGTGTAAGTCACCTAGCTTATTGGCTTAGTCCCATTTGGGCTATTTTCGAGGTTCGAGCGAGAACAATTGGACTTTAAGTTTATTTTTCCTTCATGTCAACCTTGGGGATCAAACTAATCAGAAAATTAGGTGAATTTCTTACAAATACAATCTTCTAATCCCTAATTCATAACACAATCATCTTATTCATCATTTATGTTCCATGTTAAGTCAAGCAAGCTAGGGTTTTAGCATTCTAAGTCATCAAGATAGTTTTCTAGGGCATTCGAGGGCTGATTCTTCATCTATTGCTATAGAAATTCAAGATATCTTATCATGGAAAGTATCTAACTCCATTGTTTCATGCTTCATCACATTATTTATTAATTTTTTATTTAATTACCTAAAAAGGAGTTTGACCAAGGAAACCCCCCATGCCCTAACATTCACCATTTCTTTCTCTTTATTGTGTGTTCACAGATTTAGGTACTTTGAAGGTTTGAAGATCATTGAAGAATAGTTTGAAAATCTTTTGAAGACCTCTCCTTGTTTTTGAAGCCAAAAATATCCACTAAAAGTTACTTTGAGGCTCAAAAATTAGAGTTTTAAAACTAGACACTAGTCAGGAACTAAAGTTCAGACTGAGGGCTTCTGTTTTCACGTTCAATTTTTTTGAAATTCAAAAGTGGACTAAGTTGCCAATAGTGGTGACTTAGTCCCACTAAACCTATTTTTCAATACCCATTTGGCCGAAATGGGCTTTAGATTAATTTTTCCAGATCTGGGACTAAGTCATCCAGATTGGCATAAGTGTCCTAGGTGGATTCTACATTAGGTTTTTTAGGATTCTAGACCTACATTCCATTATTTTTCAGCCTCTAGGTGCACATTTTTAGTTTCAGATTGGTCTTTGTTGTAATTTACCTTCATTTCTAGGTGTTTTTCCATATCTCAGTGTCTTTTCAAACAACTTGCATATCATAGGTTTTGCATTAACAATCATCTTTCTTTTTTAGTTTATCACATTAGGACATTGTATTTAGGCATATTGCATCCATCCTTGCACTGATTTTGAGTGTAGAAATTACACATTTTGGATCCATTCTCTAATTTTAGGTGAAAAGCCTTAGAAGAGTTAGAGAACGCTTAGATACCAAAATTGGTGTCCACACGTCCTAATTATCTTTTGAATGATATTGTCTTGTATTATGGAAAAAAATTTATATTATTGCCTATTCATATTGAATTAATCTTAAGAAGAGGACTTTACATGAGAAAACGAAAGCCATAATGCAAGGAGATTTTAAGGTGCAAAAGCAAAAATATCTTACAAGTAGAAAATATTCCTCAACATGGCTATAAACTTACCATACATTTATATATAAGAATATATGTGCCAAGATTATATATATACAAAAAAGCACAAGCATTTTGTATAGTTACACAAAGGATAAAGTTTTAGATACCTGTGAAGAATATGGAGATTAGTCAAATGGTTCTCAATTGAGTTATCAAAAGTAAATAGAATCTTATGCAAAATTATTAATGAACATTACTATGAATATAATATTTTATATCAAATAAAACTAAATTATATTTAATGCCATAAATAACTAGATCAATTATGGCATTCTAGAAGGAGAAAATCGTACTTGGTATGATAATGAAGAGTCTAAACAATTATTAATGGGGAAGACAGTTTTCTAATGATGTCCACTTCAAGATTAAGTGTATTTGGTATGGATTTCATAAGGAACACATCCATAAGAGTAAATGATGGAAATATAAAACTTTAATACAATGACGAAATATTCAATTCAAGTTTAATAGGGTATGTGCAAGATCATGATGGGCCAAAAAGTGGCAATATGATGGGTATGTGGCTGACGATTTTTTTTACCAAAAATTGATGAAATGAAAAGAGTTTTTAAAAGAGATTCTCAGCTTTCCACCAATATAAACTATGATTTACTTTGAGTTTAATAAATAATTATTATTCATTTTCTATTTGAATTACAACTAAAGTTATGTTTGATAGGTTGATTGAAAAACATCTATAGCTTTCAAATGGTATCACATTTTTTGAATCTGAAACATGTGTCACATTCTATGCTTTGCATACTAAAAGATTAAAAAAAAAAGATTTTTTTGAAATTTTGACCAAGTTAACGTGGTCAGACATATGAGTTTTTGTATTTTTAAAAAAATTTAATAAAAAATTCATAATTATTATTTAATTAGAAAAAATTACAAAAAATATGCATCACATTGGGACATGAGTCCTCTACTTATATATAAAATATTATAAAAAAGTACTATCATTTTTTTGTGGTTAGGATGGTTAGGCAGACACCTACTTCTTAATTTTTCCCTGAAATTTAAGTACTACTAGATTGAAATTTCAAATTTTCACCAAATAGATTTAAAAAAAAAAAAAACCTAGCAGTTTAGAAACTATATTCAAAATGTTACAAATTCTATTCTTACATATTTTTGAAATAATATAGATAAATTATTCAAATTTTTAGTTTAAGTTTCCTAACTCTTATTTTTCTAAATTTTTTGCTACTTAAGGGCCTACTTTTTCCATAATGATCCTGCACATACCCATTACTATATTATTAAATATATTGAAATATTGTCAATACTTTAGATTGAGACCAACTGTGTGTAGTCAATGATAATGTGTCATCAATGTTCACTAATTATACAAAAATAGGAGAGTAGTTACTCCCCTGGTTAAAATTAAGGACTTGAATAAGAGGAAGTTGCCTAGTCCCTTAATGTTGCAAGGACATAACTTTGGTATTCTAGTCAAAAGAAGATAACCAGTCAAGTTATCTACCAACTTAGTAAGAGTGGACTTGAATAAGAGGTAGTTGCTAGACCAAAATTGTTACAAGTGTGTAACATGGTATTCAAGATAACTGAGTCAAACTTATTGGGTCAATTAAGTGACATTAGTGGGTCATCATTTTCAAAAAAATATTGTTTATGATAGTCAACCTTAGGGTTTGTAAGAGAGGGGGACCAACCATGTCAAAGCTCTAGGTCATAGAGAGTCAACAGCAGAGGATTTCCCTAACTTACCTCACTCTAAAGGGTATTTTGGGATGGGGATTGAGAATGAAGAGCACTATGAAGTATGTTTGTCACTCTATAGACCTACGAATCTACTTAGGACTAGACGAGCTAGTTTGTAGAGTCATAATTGTGCCTCAGATAACTCTTTGTTTGAGGATGACAACGTGGGTCTAGGATGAAAGTGCGGTGCACTAGCATCTCTCTGACATCTGTACAACTAGAAAATGTAAAGTGTAGTAAAGAAACTACCAAAAACCTACTGACAAACTAGTTAACATGTTTAATAAAATAAATAGAATAGTAAAGTATAGAAAGTAAATGCAAAAACAATAGAATAAGTAGATGAGGACTAGGGTGATGAACACCAACTCACTGAAACACTATTTTTCTAATGAGCTCCATGCTCATGTTCACCTACACACAAGCAAGAGTTGAACTGAAGATCGGATTTAGAAAGTCAAGAATCTGCCCGATTACTTGATTTTTAGAAGATTACTTACCATTTTGAATTAAATTAATCAGAATATGGATTTTGTGAAATAATAAATAATCAATTTTTAGATTATTTATCAAAATGGACTGTTAGTTAAGAATGTGATGAGATTTTAAATAATTTCATTTATTTAAAATGAGAGGAATATTAATTTTGACAATTAAATAATTAAAGATAATTATTTAATTTAGCAAATATGATCAAAACTTAAATAAATTAATCAATTCATTTAATTATGACAATTAGTAACATATTAAATAAATAAAACTTATTTATTTAATAATCAGGAAGAAATGAATGAAGAAGGGTGATTAAATAAATTAAGAAATTTATTTAATTAACGGAAGACGTAGACAATTAATGACATATTTAATAAATAAATAAAATTTATTTATTTAATAATCATAAAGAATAAAAGGACATGAATTATTTAATCAATAGTCCAATGTGGGCCAAAGACATAATTAAATGTCATAATTATGCTAGGACAAAAGTGGTAAAAATAGAGCTTGCAGGCCTAGCTTATTTTTAAGTGTTTACATGTGTATTGTAATTTGATTGTTTTTAAAATTAATTAAAGTTGACGAAATATTTGAAAGATTTTCTTAGATCCAAATAAAATATATATTTCCAGATTCCTAGAGTATTGTACTTCGCTACAATAAACTTGCAACATCTTTAAAATTTTAAAGAAAATGCCCTGACTAATGTGAATAGGAAAATAAGATATAAATTGTAGTTTCCTCCCTCACCTGCATGGGTTACGTTGAATGAAATGACCATATAAAGAGCCAAAGCACAATATTTCTTCTTTCATTTGCAAGAAGGGGAACATTTTTCGTGTCCTAATCTTTTTAATATTTACGAACGGTGATCCAAATTTATTAAGAGCATATTCACAAAGTCAGTCAACTCAGACTATTCAATAGTAGAAAAATGACATTTGCTCGCAATAAATGGAAGCACAGAACAATCAATAATGTAAACAAATTTTAGTTCGAATTGGATTTGAATTGTAATGTAAAAAAAAATTAGTTTGAATCAGATTTGAATACAATTCAAGCATGAGACATTATTGTTGAGACTTTTCGACACACAGATTCATAGTTGCACAGTACATTAAGAAGATATAACTTGAGTGTCGGTTGCAACGGAAACTTCTTTGAATTCGACGTCCATGCTTATCCTCCTACTAAGATATATATCTTTTGGTGTCCAACAGCTATAAGGACTATAACACAGATATTTCTTTCTTCATATCCGAAAAGTAGTGGATAATGACAATTCGTACAAAATTTTTCCTTATCTTGCACCATTAGTAAATATCATGACTAAAAATGATTCAGTAACATTCGTCCCTTCCACCACCACAGTATCTATTTTCATCTCTAATTATATGTCTTACTATGAATTTACGAAAGTAGAAGAAGCGACAAATACCGTATTTCCACATTGCGCAACTAAATTACAAACTAAATTGTTCTCTAGGTATCTGGTATAATGGATTGTAGGAATGCTTGAAGTAGACATCATCCTCCTTCCTCAAGTTATCTCATCGATTAAAAATGTGAAGAGCTTTATTGAGATGAGTATTTTTACGTGTGATCTTGTTTAAATGTCAAAATTCAATTAAATATTTATGGTCTTTTAGACGTAGTCAAATGATTTTGATTATTGAATGGGATTATGTTTTAGGTAGAGTGTTTGAGATGTGAGATTAATTGTCCTTAACAACAATTTTTACATTTTCAAATAAACATTGTTTTGTATAACATAGTAATTCAATATGTTTGGTTTTCTGATTATATTGTATTGATATTCAATATATATAGTTGGGAGTATGCACCCTTAATCATAAGATATATGTGATCTGTTTTCAATTGAATCGTCTTTAAAATCTTTTGACATTATAAATTAAGATTTAAAACAGTGGTGATGTGATAGAAAGGAATAAAAGAAATGGATAATAGAAAAGGTCTTTACTCTTTAGGATTAGAAGAGTTGTTTTGCCATTCATTTGTAACTTACGAGTATAGGATCACTTCTTTTCTTTCTAAGGTGTTTGATGTAGAAGCATCCTTAGTCTAGGATTAGGTAGTTATTAAAGACCATAGTTGTAGACACATAAAAATGTCCTAAGCCTTCAAGCGTCATTTTTCTTCATCCTCGTCCTTCGATAATTGAATAATTTTAGTTATTCAATTATGTTTGATTATATTCCTCTATTAATTAAATAATTTTTAATAATTATTTAATTAATCCACTTTCTAATATTTATTCTATCCCGACCAATTAAATAAACTAATTGTGTCACTAATTTCTTCCTCTTCTTCAATAGTTAAATAAATTATTATTTATTTAATTATTTTGTCATCTTTCATCTATAGTTAAATAATTACCATTAATTATTTATCTATTCATGGTCCTTTAATTCTTCCATAGTTAAATAATTATTAAAATCATTTAACTATCCCATGCCACCTTCCCTATTAAATAATTAATCTAAATTAATTATTTAAGGTCTAATTTCTATCTCTCCATTTAATTAAATTATTAAATTTAATTAAATGCTCCTCTTTCATTTTTTCAAATAAATAATTTGAATAAATTATTTATTTTCCACTTGTCCATTTCTTCTATTTTCAAATAAATAATTTGAATAAATTATTTATTTTCCACTTGTCCATTTCTTCTATTTTCAAATAAATAATTTGAATAAATTATTTATTTTCCACTTGTCCATTTCCTCCATTTTCGAATAAATAATTTAAAATAAATTATTTATGCACCACTTGGTCAAAGATACCCTATCATAATCCCCTATCATAACAATCATTTCTTGTCATAGCTTGCATGTCCTTGCATGTCCTTGCATGCCTATCCTAGCCTGCATGTCTGTCATGGCCTGCATGTCTTTGCATGTCTTCCTGTCATGATTCCTCCAAGAATAGCTTATTCTTGGTGCATCAGTTTTGGACCATTGATCTTGGAATCTTTTCTGAGACTTAATCTCAACCATCCATTTCGTAACATCCCTCTCATGAATTCCCATCCATTGATCTTGGAATCCTTCTAGAAGATTAATCTCAACCGTCCATTCGAATGGTTGTCTATAAAAGCAACCTTCCTTCTCCATTTTCAGCTCAACAGCTATTTTTCTCCAACTTTCTACTTATCATTTGCAGGTATTTGCGCAAGTCACACTACAAATCTGAGGGCATATTTGCAAAGGGAGAAATAGGAGAGCAAGAGAAGGAATCAACTACAATATGGGGAGTATTTTATTTTATTTGCTTTCATTTTGAAATCTCCATTTGTTTGTTTTCTCTTGTTTAGATGAGGTTTAATAGTTTAAGAATGTTGGCTGTCACTTTACCTATTTTATTTGATTCTCTAACCACATCTCACATTTGGTGAACCCTACATTTGTTTTTCTTGCAGAGAAATTGGTTTGTTTGTTTTTATTTTTTTGCATATTATAGCCAAGAATGCATGCGGAATCTCGTCATCTTCATTTGATCACAAAAGGATGGAAACATCGAATATTTTAAAACATTTTTTGGGTTTTGTGGGCCTCATTTTCAGCTTTCTGAAACATTAAACGGTTTGAAATTTCGTTAAGATTTGGGAAAGTTATGGTCATTTTACTGATTACAGCTTTTTAAGATTTAGTTATTAAAATCCGATTTTTCTTTTGTTTATAATATTTTTGTTGTGTAGAATTTTGTAAAATGTTTTTGGGTTTTGAAGCTCTATGTCTTAGCTTTCCATAGATATCTAAAATTTAAAGTTTTGTTTAGTTGTGAGAAAGTTATCACTATTTTTAGTTGCTTTCATTCAAGTTCTTTTTGGTTTACTAATGCTTTTGTTTGTAGCGTGTGGCTTTGGAATGGGGCTCCCAAAACTACTTTTTTTGGAGCAACAAAAAAAATTGAGCTCTTAATTTTTAGTTTTCTTTAATTATTTTTTCTTAGTTTAGTCTTTTTATTTCTAGTTTAATTATTTACTAACTTTTAGTTTGGTTTTTAATCTTTTGTTCTAACTTAGTTTTTCTTGTAGCTTTCTCGTTGGTCCAAGACATTTATGAAACTACTAATTTTTGGTTTTGCAGCTCCATTAGTCGAAGACTCATTTCTCAAACAAGATGTTTGTGATTTTTAGTTTAGGAACACTTCCATTGGTGCATTAAAATAAACATGTGCTTGATTTTGTCTGACTATGCTTGAAGGTGGTAGGTGATTATGCTCTCACCTTGTGAAAACTAGGTGATCAAAAAACTAGACCCACCTTATTTTTTGTCACCCTCACAACTTAATAATCGAAGTATCCTCTCCCCTTGCACTTTTGAGTGATCTTGGGTGTAAGAGAAACGGTTATTATTTCTAGAAATGAGCTTGCCTTAAGGGAAAAATTACTCACCTTAAGGGACAACTCGACCGGTAACAGGCTAAAGCCAAGCCACTTCTAGTTGGGATATAAAATGGGTGCTTGAGGAAAGTTCAAGTACCACGAGTGTGAATGTGTCACATGGACAGAGTAGTACTCCCATAAACCCTGTTGAGCGTAACCTCTTCAAGCTGGAGTGCCACCTAATTGGTGATTAATCTCTCGCCCCATGTGTGGCCACTCGAACGGATGCCCTAACTAGACACCTTTTGTTTTAGAGGCCAACCATTTTCAGTCATTGCTTGGTATAGTGCAGGGTATAGTATCATGCCCGAAGATACTCACTACTGACTCCCTTGAGTAGAGATAGCAGTTCTTGGGAAGTGATGACCCAAGAATCTAAAGTTGGTGTGCCCAAATGACGTTAATGAGCCGTGGAGGGGAGCCAGTGCCACAAACTTCTAAGCTATCCGCTCTCGAGAAGGAAAGGTGTTTAGCACCAATCTGGGGTATATCAGTGGGCTATATCAAGTATACAAACCCTTGGCCTATTAGGATTGTTCTTGTCTCATGTGTGTTTGTGTACACCAAAACATTGTGCTTGTCAAGTGTTTTCTAGATTTTCAAACAATATACAGAATATTCACAAATCTAGATACAAAGCCTTAACCAACTCAAACTTTTCAATAAAACATCAAAACAACAGTCTCAGTCTAGAAATATTATGTCAAAACCAAATCATGAAATTTCTCAAATCTCTCATTCCTTGTACACTTTAGCTTGCATCTTACCATAGGGTCATCTTTGCAAATATTTAGCTTCATCCTTAGGCTTCACCATTTGCATTTTCAGTCATAAACTAAAAACTTCGGTCCTCATCTCATTTTTCATATTTTGGATTAGGACAACCTTACCTCACTTTGCAAAATCTTGACTTTTGAAATTAGGTTATCATTGTGTAATGCCCAAAAATTTACACAAAAAAATAGTTAAGGACAAAATAGAATTTCCAAATTTCGTTCACTTACACTTGTAAAACTCTCCAATTTTGCTACCATAGGTAGGCACTAAAAGAAAGCATACAACTTTTGACCAGTCATAAACTATAATTCTTTTAGTTAGATAACTAAATTACTTAGACCATCATGGTCAGTTTGAGAGGATACATGGAATCCACATCTCTGAGGTAGACTTAAACAGTTCAACTAACCCAAAATTAACCTAAAACATTAAATATAAGTCACATGCCAACAATAACACATATATATATATTAGTAGTAATCGTATGAATATATAAGAGAACAAATCCTAGGGGCCAGACCTAGTCCTCGGGGGCTCGTCATCAGACGGCCTTGCCTACGTATGTAATTCGCAGAGGCACCGTAGTTCGACAACTGGACTTCAACCATCTCCCACATGGTTGGATAGCAAGGGATATAAATCACTAGGTTAAAAAGATGTCCTAACATCAATCTTATACATAACATCAACTCACACAACAATGATGATGTTAACAACTCAAAGAGAGGCTCTTAAACAAATAGACCTTGATTATAAATATTGGGCTAACGCCAATGGATGACTTCCCAATTAACCATACCTTAAGTAGTATTTAATAAAGAATACATTAAAGGCAGTTTTAAGTACACACAAATCAGAATATTTCCCTGTAGCAGGAGTTACCATTGACACATAAGACCCTATTCCATTCGTGGAACATATTTTCTATTTGGTTTTTTTCTATATATATATATATATTTAACAATCATTGTTTAGTAATACTTATCAAATCAATAAGATGGAACAATAATGATTGGAGAATCCATAGATATAGTATAAACACTAATGAGAAACCCATTTTGACAACTAGGGAAATTATACCAACACATTGATTTGATTTTATTCAAGTATTCAAGATAACTTTAATATTGTTAACTAAGACAAAAATGGAATAAAATCAAAGTAATATAAATGTGGAAATGCTTATGCTCACAATGAGCTATGGAAGGTTGACATTACTATTTCATAATACAATATTAATTTACTAAATAATTTTAAGTGGGAACCACTTTACTATATGTACCAATCAAGCTACCTAATTTAATGACATGAAAGAGATATAGCTAGAATCTAGGAGGAATGCTTATATATATATATATATATATATATAAAATAAATTTCCAATATGCTGATTTCCAGCCAAACAAGGTGTCGGTAAAATAAAAATAACTTTTACATAACTTATCCAAATTTTAAAATTCAAAATGTTTTGGAAAGGTGAAAGCTAATAAAATAAAACCCAAAAAGTATTTAATAAGATTCTAAGAAATGTGAGAGCAGTTTTCTTTGCAATCAGTCACTATTTTTTTTTCTATCTAAATATCATATCGATAACTATCAAATCAATAAGTAGGGAACAATGATGAATAGAAAATCCATAAATATATATATATATATATATATATAAAGTATATCTATATCTTAATTAATAAACATACTGATAGCCAGAAGAAGGATAATATCATATCAAATCAATGACTCAAAACATCAATTTAATTTCTATGTGAAGTGATAATAATTTAATCATATGATCTCTACGACTAAATTGGTAGCAACATGATCATTTTAATAAAAATAAAGATAATAACTCTATTGTTGACTCAACCCTCTAATGATATTTGTATTTATTTGCTGCAAGAGAAATAATAGATTGTAAAGTAGGGAAAGAGAATAAAAAACAAATATGATGAAATATAATAACATATTTTATACGGCAAGGTAAATAACTCCTTTATCCTTATAAATAAAGAAAATTCACTCTTTTCCTTCTACTCTATTTAGCGTCCATAACTAATTTTATTAGACAAAAACTCAACATTAAAAGGATGATAGAGAGAGTTATTGTAGTGACTACGAATAGGAGGCAATGAATTCTGGATTGGTCTATTGCTGCTCAAAGTCAATGCATTTCCTTTTATTAAAATTATTTGCCTTGGTTTTTATGGTGACATTTCTTTACATTCAGAAATCATAATTTAAATCTAATTTATTTTTATTTATTTTTTTAATCTCTCATTCACAAGAACATTCCATGAACACAGGGATGTTGCTGTAGCACTAGATATTTAAGGCAATTCATGAAAAGAAATAGCCATTTTATCATAATATTAGTTTTAAAGTTGAAAGCAAGGAAAAATAATGTCAAGAGATTGCAGATTTTTGACAGGCAATCGAGACTCCTAAACAAGTGTATATTTTATGAATTGTTTGATTCATGTTAGTACATCACTGTACATAAACTTTCTCAATTATTTCCAATAGATAGAAAATTGGCATGAGAATTATTATTATTATTTTTATTTTAACAGATCTTCACTAATGTTTCATTCTTCTAACTAATTAGCACAAAAGAAATGATCACATACATCTTAAGTTTGTTACTGTCTACTCATTGTTTTCTTAGCAGTATCATTGACAGTACAACACATTTTTTGTAGAATCTTGACTTCTTATTTTGGCATGGTAGGGAGGATTCTACAAAGTATAAGAGATATGGATTATGGATTCCAGATTTATTAACTTAAATTTTATTTTGCTACACTTATTTTAGATTGCCAGGAACGTAAGCATAATATAACTATCTTGCAAGGTGGGATTTATTTAAATTGCCAATCTCTCACTGACATTTCTATGGAAAGGGAAATGATTCCAAATAATGAATGACTGATAGGAAAGAATTAAACCTGGAAATATATTCTCCTTACACAGGGAACCCTTTAGCTCCACACCTGCCTGACTCTGTTTTCCTATGTGCACACCTCCATGGCTGCCACTTGAACTTGGAATGGGTGAATCACATCACAACCACTATTTTTAAAAAAAAAATTGAAAAACTTCTTGAAAGCTTTTGACAGTACTGTCTTAGATTTTCATCAGGGCTTTAGAAAGACAAAGAGACTCTTTTCATTTTCTTCTTCACTTGCTATTGCAATAGACAATCAATTTTTAGTAACAACATTCTCCTTCAATACAGTTGCCAATATCATTTCATATTGTTCTTGGATATCAAAGAATGGCCTCTTCCCCATTTTGGACATGATATACCAGTTGCTTCAACATCAATTTATGACTCAAAATAATTGCCTCGTAAAATATATGCTAACTGGGTCCTATTCCAAGACACCTTCTCTAAAGGAAATTGTGCACATCTTCCAGACGGGCATAAAATTATTAAGCTTGGCTCCACATTTGGCATGTTCCCTGCCAGCCTAATTGTTCTTTTGTCTCTGCAAATAACATTCTCATTTGTTGGAGTATCTCCCCCTTTCCAAATTCAGAAAAAAAGACTAAGAGTCCCAATTCTAGGAGAGATAGCAGTGCTTTTTTCTCTCCCGCACTTTTTATCTCTACCAAAAATGTCCACTCCCCTGTAGACTTTCCCCTCCTTCCTCTCATCTAGCTAGAACCTTTTGTTAGCCTGGGAAAGGATTAGGGTCCATCTGTCCTATCAAACATACGTATCCACCCCACTAAAATCTATCAGCAAACTCTTTTACACTAATTTACAAACCCCAAACATGAATGGTAGGCGAGGATTTACTCAAGGACTGCCACTTAATTCAGACTACTACAGCAGTGTGAATATCGATACAAAACAAATCACGCAATTTAGACTTTGGTGGTGAGGGTGAAAGGTAACCAAATTCATAACATTATCTGACAAGACATTGAGAAGCTGCAATAATTCATTGAGTTTAGGCAGCGTCCTAGTCAAGGAAATCTATTCAAATATCTTTGTGGGTGATTGGTGCCATAAATGATCCCTCTGGCACTTGCAAGATAGACAAGAATGTAATTAACCCGCTGCAAGTATAATAAGTTTCATTCAAACTTCTATCTACCCTCCTGCACTGCTACACTTCCTCTTTTTATTAACTGGAGTATGAGAATTTTCCCTTAGCACCTTAAGCTTGAAATAAAAGCACAAATTAAGTTCATGTTGATCTGATGGTGTAATTTTTTTGAATAATATAAGTGTTTCATGAATGAGGGTATATGTTAGACTATGCACCTTCTGTTTTATAATGAGAATATTATATTGCTAACTCTCAAAAGAATCTAGTGTCATTTTGGGATTTCCACTCTATTTAGAATTGCACCATAATTTTATATGTAGCCTTCATTTACAATATTGGTTGTTTTAAACCATTTTCATTTTGAAAGAAAGAATTTGAAATACTTATGATTCATAGGTATGTTGTATTTATGTTCCCACAAACATGATAATCACCTTATTATGTATTGCTACAACGGATTTAGCAAAAAGTACTACAACCATAATATTAAACGTAGAACTTGTAGTTGAAGTTGGTATTATCGTCATCTTGATCAATAAACACATTTATATTAATTCTAACATTCATGTTAATACTGTTTGATCAATAATAATAATACTAGCATGAGAGTGTGAATTGGTATTATTCATGGTGAAATCCATAATGTATGTAACAACAATGTGAGCAACAATATTTAGTTTAAATCCTTATATTAATAGTAGTAATAGAATTGATAATGATATTAATTTACATATTATCATTATTAATATCAATAAGCGTATTAAAATGATGAAATTATGATTGATACGTATAGTCATGTACTATTATTAATATTATGAGTATCATTTGCGCACATTCAATTATCAATTATAAATATCAGATCAAGTTGCATAATTCATCAATCCACTCGGCTAATTGACAATAATGACACTTATTAAAAGAAGCACAAGAGAAGTAATTACTGCACTAACGTTAAGGCCTTACAATGTATATATATATATATATATTACATATAGAAACCATATCTTGTTGAATACACAAAGTAGATATTAGATATAATATATATAAGCAAAGAAACGATTCTGGTTATAACTTTTCAGCAAGTTTAAACACTTTATAAAAAATCAGATTTAAATATTCTTTTCAATACAATTCATTCTATATATATATGTTTGTGTGTGTATATGTTTATATACTCATAAATATATATAGTTTCAGGAAAGTCTTCAATCTAAAACAAGAACACAAATAAAACCCCATAATATATACATTCATATCATTTATATTCAGGAAAAGATTCATTAAAAAAAAAGAATGAAAATCTCAGATTATATATAGATATTCATTTATAATCAAATTATATGCAACAAATACAAAATTCTAAATATATAAAATCATTTACAGCAACACAAATTTCAATGTATAAATTTAAACATACATGTAGCTATATTTATGAGTATGTTTAAACTACCATTCACTAATAATCTGTGTTTTTTTTTTTTTAAATGGAGTAATATTCATTATCTATTCAGCAAATTTCATAGAAAATGCGAATATCTTCAATGCTATTTCACATATTTATATATATATATATATAAAATAAAGAATTACAATTTACAGCAGTAAAACTTTTGTATACTCATTTTATAATATGTATATATATACAGATGTGTGTATATATATATGGGATTAAGTAATTACAAGGATTAAGTAATTAGAATTTGTATTTTCTATTCAGAAATTTATATTTATGCACAAAGGTATTATGTAAAATACGCTGTCGTATATATAAGAGTAATGACATTATTTTCGATACTGGCTGAAGGAGAGAGATAAAGGCAGCAATTCACTAATTCATTAAACATAAGGCTTGTTTTTTTTTGTACCAAATACATTTTTCTGCAATAACATAATATAATTTTTACATATATATATATGTATATGTATATGTATATGTATATATATATATATATAAGGAGCAAGAAAACTCAAAGAGTACAGCCATGATGTTGAATCTTATATAGAAAATAAAACATTAAAACATCAATGCATGAGTACAATTGAAATACACCAATGGTAACAATAAAGAAATCAAACTTCCACAATACGGCCATTCATTCACACATACTGAATTAAAAGCACAAAAAAAAATCAGAAAGATAAATGATGAAAGCTGAAAGAAAATAATAATTCAAAATGTTTGCTTTTGTTGAGAATTAAAGAATTTTATAAACTTTATTTACTTTTTTCCAACTTTATTTTGCTTTGTTTTTTGTTTTGTTTTTCTAATTTTTTAATCATCTTTGCTCATATTTTCCTGTTTTTATTGTTTTCTATCTTATCACTTTGCTTTTGAAAATCTTCTTATATTTCAGTTTATTCTAAGTTTTCTAATAAATATGATTTTAAAATAAGGAAAGATTTGTTTTCTATGCACACATTATCCTCAATTTAATAAAATAAATAGCATCTTAATCTTCAAATAAAACATTAACTAAAAATATACTAAACTAATTATTTTATTTCTATGCATTTAATTTACCACTAATTAAATTAAATAACATTGCAAGTAAAACAATATAAACAATTAATTAAATAACCTCCTAAATGCAATTTATATGATTACTAAGTGGTGTGTGCGTGTGAGAGAATCCGTTCCAACTTAACCATGTCAGGTGGCTAACATCCTCTACCTCAACCACACTCTTGGTCTTCGACAAATCTGCATCTCATATAAACTCAGGCACCCATTAATAGATTAGTGTCCAAAAATATAAATTAAAGAAATACATATCATTCTATATGTTACATCATAATAATCATCACATTTCATTTTATTGAAATAAAATATCATCCATTGCATTTCATCTTTCAAATAAAATAATTATTCACCTAATTTCTTATTCAAACCTCACAACAATTATTCTACCACACACATTTATTCATGTTCCAATTCCACATAAAGTAAAATCAAGCAGTACCAAAGTTGAGACGAGACACATTTCAACGTGCTATGGACATAGCCTTTAAAGATATCATCAGAAAATGCATCATTGTATATATGGATGATCTCGCCGTGTTTTCCAAAAAGAGGGGAGACCACATATCCGATTTGTGCAGGGTTTTTCAGAAGTGGAGAGAGTTTGGAATCTCAGTAAATACGAAAAAGTGCATCTTCAAGGTGACAAAAGGAAAATTGTTAGGACACGTGATTTCTGAGAAAGGGATTTCCATAGATCCGGAGCACACACAAGCTATACTAAAAATTCAGCTTCCTACCAGCAAAAAGGAAATGAAGTCTTTCTTTGGAAAGATTAACTTTGTCAGGAAGTTCATTACAGGCTTTGCTAAAATAGTCAAGACACTAAATGCTATGCTTAAGCAAGATGCCAAGGTAGAATGGACTCCAGAAGCCAAACATGCTTTTGAAGAAATTAAGAGAGCTATTGTGGATGCCCCAGTAATATGGTCAGTCCAGACTATTTGAAGCCATTCTACATCTATTATTTTGCCTCAGATCACTCGTGCACCAGCATGTTAACACAAAAAGATGACGAAAGGAATGAGCACCCCATTGCATTTATGAGTGCTCTGCTGAAAGATGCAGAACTTTATTACCACAATGTTGAAAATCAGGCATATGCTTTGGTAAGAGGTGTCATGAAATTTTGGCACTATATTTTACAGAACAAGGTGTTTGTAATTGTTCCAGATCCAACAGTTAAGACCCTACTAATATAGAATGTGTTAGGAGAAAGAAGAGAAAAATTGGTCACGCTACTACAAGAATATGACATGGATATTCAGCCCATGAGGTTGGTCTGAGGGCAAGCCCTCACTCGCACAATAGCAAAAATAGGATGCAGGCTTACAGTGCAACAATACCACTTGGAGGACGTTTCTTTGGGTCAATGGTTTGATGAAATTGTCTACTATATGCTAAACAACAAGTGCCCATCATGGCTGCAAGGAGTACAAAAACGTGCTTTGAGATTAAAGAGTAGCAGCTATATGCTACAAGGAGCCATACTACACAAGAGGAACCATGAAGGAATCTATCTCAGATGTCTCAGAAAAGAAGCAGCTAAAGTGCTAAAGCAATTTCATGATAAGTTTTGAATTGGCCACGGGTCTAGTCCCTCTACAACTCATCAGATTCTACGAGAAGGGTACTATTGGTTGACACTATTCAAAGATGCACACAACCACGTTAGAACTTGTCATGTTTTTCAGACTGCTACAACTAGGGGAAGAAATGTTATTGTCCTGCTCCAGCCAGTAGTGGAGGTAAGGCCTTTTTCTCAATGGGGACTCGACTTCATTGGTCTGGTAAGCCCACCATCCTCTATAGTCCACATGTGTATTCTGACCACTACTGATTACTGCACTAGATGGACTGAAGCAATAAGGTGTAGGAAATGTACAACAGAAACAGCTACTAATTTTCTAGAAAGTTTCATTTTAAATCGCTTTGGTTATCTGTTTGCTTTGGATTGTGATAATGGTCCTGCATTTGCATCCCTTAGGTTTGCTAGTTGGGCCTTTGGTTACGGAATTGCTCTCAAGTTTTCATCTAGCTATTATCCCCAAGGGAATGGCCTGGCTGAATATACTAACAAGAACTTGTTGATTGTCATTTGAAAATTACTTGATAAGAATCCAAAAGACTGACACACCTAGTTGTGTTTTTCTCTATGGGAAGATCGCACATGTCACAAAGTTGCCTTGGGAAATTCCCCATTTCACCTTGTCTATGGCCTAGAATCTATTTTCCTAGTACACCTAAAGATCCCCACACTCTAATTCATTAATTCTTATTATGAGGAGGGAGAACACCAAGAAGCCCATCTGGGTGAATTGTTTCATTTAGAGGAAGTCCATGACCAAGCAATAGAATTTTTTTCCAAACACCAGGGTGTAGTAAAGAGATGGTTTGATCTCCGAGTCAAAGTTAAGGACTTTAGGATTGCAAATTTAGTCCTTTGTTGGGACAAATTCCATGAGAAGAAAGGGGGAGATGAAAAATTCGACAAGGTTTGGCTTGGCCCCTTTCAAATTTCTAAAATTTTAGGAGATAATGTCTTTCGCCTTAAAACCCTCACTAGAGAGGATGTCCTATTGCTTGTCAATGGGTAGTACCTCAAGCATTATTCCCTTGCTTGAGCTGTCCAAGCTCATCTCTTTGTATATAGTTGTGCATAATTAGAGTAGGTCCTTTTTGCTTTGTTATTTTCTTTTGCTTCACTTTCGCTCGCTTTCCTAGCTTTTATTTTTGCTGAGGGTGTTTTTCGATTCTAATGCGGTGGTTGTGTTTGGCTTGACAGAGAGCCTACTTTGCTACCCACTCCCATTTGTTCCTTGGATAAGTCTTCATTAGTTACCATGAATTTCTATCTGCACCCATGAGGTAAGTTTCCTTACTCGAACTCTAACTTGATTTAGGGTAGAACCCTTTTTTGAATCTCTTCACACTTATCTCAGATGACACATGAAATACATCTTAAGTATTCTTGGTGAGCTACATGATAGTCATTATGAGGCTTATGAAAGTGAAAATCCTTAAGTCTACTCTAGTGACCATTGTGATTTCCAAGCCCACTATTAGCTTCAATGCTTATGCAATTGAGCAAAAAAGTACCAAAAAAAACATTAAAAGAAAAGAGGAAAGAAAATGTTGAAACAAGCAACCATGTGGGTGTGCGAGCAACTCTATCGGGGCTATGGATGTCTAGCTAACAATAGAGCAATGTTCGTGGGGTCACAACAATAATTATGTCGGGGCTATAGATGCCTGATTGGAAACAGAGCAATGTACAGGTTACTTTTGGGGTTAGATAATCTATGGAGCTTGCCTTGGTTGATTGATTGTTGTCCTATGTGGTCTTTGAGGGAGGGGAATGAACTCACTGCACACACTTCTAAGATATTCTTGTGATTTCATTCAACCAAGGATTTTGTTCTTTTCAAGTCTTTAGTTTATTCAGGGAAAATAGATTTTGGTCTGTCAAACCATAGATTTTGTGTTTCGGATGAATCCTTACCCTTAAAACACTTAGGAGCATTCTCCCAGCAAAGTCGCCATTTGTTGTGCCTATAGAACACATGCCTCGTTCAAGCCGGGGACCCCCTCTTTCCCTTTTCGCCTTCGCCGATTCATTTTTTGTCTTTGCCTCATTTTGTGTGCCCCTATTTTTTAGCTTAGATTGGTCACATGCAGTAAAGTCAACACATTCCAATTGACCAAATTCACTTACCCAAAATTTGTTGAGTCATTTGTCTTTGTGGGTTTAGACCTGCGGGTTTCCCTTTGTCTTTTTCCATCGCGTCCTTTAGCCCTCAAGGACTTGCATTCACAAGTCTCCTCTTGCGGACTGTCATTATCACTCTACTACTAGCTAGCAGCCAAGCTTGGGAGTCTTCCCACATACCGGATCTCGCATTCATCTTTGTTGCTTGTGTCATGACCAATGTCAGACCTGACTTGGGTTTCCACAAACCCCACCAACCTGACCTACTGCCATACTAGGTATTAAATGCACACCATTAATGTCAAAATTCCTATAGATAGGAGGCACCAGACATATCATTTTCACCCTTGCAGTTTGAATTTTGAGAGAGGAAAAGGTAGAGCTCCCACCCGCATGAAGATTTGCAGCAAACTCAAGCCAGATTCGTATCAATTTTAACACACGATCTAAAGGTATGGACCCCTATTAACCATTTCTTTGTGTAATCTGTAAATTGTTGAAACAACTCCATGGTTAGGTTTAATGGTTTAAAACCTAAATTTTCCAAACCTTGTTTTCATATTTTAAGGGAAAATTTAAACAACATTCAAAATGAAGGTCTATGCTCACCTCACTCCCACATGGGAATTCTATGAAAAAAGATAACCTTTATTGGGGTTTCACATGTTTTGTATGCAGTTATTTGTCTTATCAAGGCCATTTCCTGACAGCAAGAATCCCATGCCCATCTGCTATCTTGAACCCGCATCCGCACAGAGCATAACTTGAATAACTTTGAGAAAACTTGTTGGACTTCGAACTCATGTAGACCCATGCATGTGGAATTTTTCCATGAGAAGGCCACTACATGAATGCCATTATTTAACGGCTAAAGCTCACCATCCCTTCATAGTGCCTATGCTACACATAAGGTCACCGTCTTGATCATTGAACAAACCTAAACAAGAACTGATGAGTCCAAACTCCTTAGTAGGCACTATCATGTGGCCCGCACCATCACCCCAGCTATCGTTATTAATGTTGGAGAATTTTGTTGAAAATCAGCTAAGTTATCGACCCTTTGTAGGAATCTCCATGCAGGATTCCACCCACGAGTAGCTGCCATCCCCTCACCATTGTTTAGCAGCAAAACCTTGACGTCATCTCGTATTATGAGTTCCGCAACATCTATCATCGAGGCTCCAAAACCTTTCAAGTGAACACCAAGTCAAAAGTCCTTGCAGGCGAGCCCTTATGGGTAGATGTCGTTGGAACTCTGTCTCCCTATTGTCGCTATCTAGCATCTGAGTCCTCATGTCCTCTCATACTATGGACCCCATGGGACGGTTTCCCTTCTGTCAAACTCCAAAGCCTCTTGGAATGAAACCTAATTTTGAGCACCATTTGTGGGCCTGACTATGCAGACCATCATCCCTTTGAGGTTGTTCCTAACTGGAAAAGATATAATCGCAGCTCGACAATTTACCTCCACAGCCCAAAAAATGATGAAACTCTGAGGCACAACTCCCTGATGTCCAAGTCCTCTATAGGTTTCGCAGTGCAGACTTCTGTATGCAGGTCATCGTGCCTTGAACACAGCTACTTAATAGCCAATCCTCAATTTCTTTCCACCCTGCGGTGCCCACATGCCTCAAATCTGCAATAACATTCAAGCCTAATCCAACAACTTCAAGTGCCTTGTAGCTAATTTCCACACATTCCTAGTCATTTTATAAGAAATTTGATCGCCTAATGAACTATGTGAAAATTTCACTGTGGGTGGATGCTTGTAAAACTCTACCACCCCAACGTCGTCCTACTCCTAGCTGCTTCTGACGACTTCCCCCTAGAGCCTGCATTCACCCAAATGGTCTAAATGAACTCTAAATGCTAAACAATGATGAATTTTATGACCTTTTAATGATGTAGGGATGGATCTAACCTTGAATTTGCAAAGTTTGATGTTTTCCTCGGTATATGTAAAAACACTTACTGTGCTCCATGTCTGTAGGATTTATGGAACCAGCTAAGGGAACATCAGCCAAGCCTACGACAAAGGAAGATAAGGGAAATAAGCCTGCAAGAAGGCCAAGGGAAAAAGAGGAAAAATAACTAATGAAGTATTAATTCCATGGGGTGGAGTTCACCTCTAAGCTTGCCTCTGATTGGGACATGTGATTATTGATAAGTTTAAGCAAAGGGTGATGGTCAACCCTACTATGGAAGATTCCTAATGAATCAAGTGAAGTGGCCTCACAAAGGCAACTGACTTCCCTCCAGCACTAATTTCCCTTGAACTAGTCATGGCTTGTCATGAGTGCTACCACTCCAACAGAAAAATCATTGATAAAAATGGAAAAGTACTGGCAGACTTGTTTTCTAGGTCTATTGGCAAGACATTCGACATCTCGACATTTGATAAGATGGAAGAGGTAGAAAAGGAATTTTCCAAAGGCATGTGGAAACAATACCCCCTGGCATGCAAAATAACAATCAATCAACATTGGTTGAAGGAGAAGAGGAGAAATTCCAACAAGGTACCCCAAAAACTATTCATAAGTGATTTCTTCGAGGAGTACCATGACCTAGTTACTTTTCTAAGCAGAGTAATGGGCCTGCCAATGGCTGCCTTCTTCGAAGAGTGGGTGTTCTACTTCATAGATGAGACCATTTGAGGTGAGGCCAAGTTCCACTAGGTCAAAATTATTAGTGACAATATGCATGATCAACTTATGGCTATAAAGAAAACCTCTCAATTTTACATGACCTCGTATCTAGTCTACCTCCTCACAGAGAAATTACCATATAAATGACTCTTTTGTAAAGGCCCATTGGGGAAAAAGAAGGGAGATATTAAATTTTATGACTGCTATCCTCAACTACAATACCAAAACTTCAAGGAGTACAGGAGAGTAAATGATGCCTTCATTGGACACGTAATCAAACTCCTAGGAGTAGATTTTGAGAGGAGGGTGTCACACAATGCGAAGGCCTTCATAAGGGGATTCAAAATGTTTGTTCATCTAGTTCCTAAAGTTTACTTACATCAGAGTTGAAGGGTTCTCAGGAAGACCCTATCGGTTACCACACTACCCCAATGACAAGATAATCTTGTTGGAAGTCTCTTGAAAACTGCAGACTTCCCACATATTATTGAGTAACAAGAATCGAGGTGAGATTCCATATCCCCTAACCTTTGGGCAAGGAATGTACTATTTCCTCACCACCCAATGTGTTGAATACTTAGATAAGGAGCTTGCAGAGTACAACTTGGACCCCCACACAGATTGAGGAAGGGTGGATCCTCATGGAAAGCTAAAGAAATGGGTTGGGAGGCTCGAGGACTTGTAGGCCAATTGCATCGATGAAAAGGAAGTGGGAATGAGGAACTATATGAGAATGACAACCCAATTTGTGAAGTCGGTAAATCTATTCCTCGTTCCTGATCAAATAGTGGAGGAGGATGACAATATTATTGATGATAGATATAATGTTTTGGCCAACTAACCCCTACCTGTCATTGATTGGAATGAAGAAGTAGAACAAGGCAATGGGTAGATGCACAAATTGTTCAACTCAAGGAATAGGTCACGAAGCTATATGGCGAGCTCAAGGATGAGCTTGAAAGTGATACTGATAGTGGCATAGCCACCGGATCATCAGAAGAAGCTCCCAAGTCCCCACCAGCCACAAGATCTAAAAAGAGGAAGGATGCACTCCAGGAAGCCAACTAAGGGGAAATCGTCTAAAAGGGAGAAGAGAATGGGGATGTTTGTGCTTAATATTCCCACCATTCAGGAGGAGGAACACTATGAAGAGGAAGAAATTGAGCATCTACGCTCACCACATACCACGTCTGCTCCCACTTCCACTCCTGCTGCCACTACTACCGTCACCACTCCACCTTCCGCTTCTCAAGCTTTGCCCATCCCATCTCCGCCTATGGTGGACATCTCAATCCAATTCACCTTTGTCTCACCGACTTCTCCAGTACTAGTACTCGAATCCTCCTCATCTACTACTTCCTCGTTATCATTGTCCTCACTCCTGCCTCCATTTCCCATGTTCTCTACTCTGCCACCATCTATGCCCTCAATTTCTATGCCACCTCTCGTCTTGCCACAAGCTTTAACAACATATATGTAGAATGTACTTGTTGAACTCTCTAGGGTTATCCTTGACCCCTAGGTTCAAGCTCTGATGGCTCAAATTGTTGTTGCCCTACCTCTTCCCCTGCCACCTACCAAGCCACTGAAAATGGAAGCCACTATGCAGATCTCAAAAGAAATGGAAATACACCACATAGAGCAACATAGGGAGGCTACAAATGATATAGTTGATGAGCTCAAAGATTCTAATTGGGATGATTATTTTGAGCACCCAGAGGGTGGGCTACATATAAACTTGGATAAAGTGGATTTTGATGAGGAGAGGTCACATACTTCTCGAGAGGGTATTGATGCTCTAGATGAGCATTATGTGATAGAAATATCAGATCAAGAGCTAGACGAAGAGTTGCCCCATCAACTCAAGGATGCAGATGAAGAGGCTAACCCTGAGAAGCACCAATCCAAGGAAGAAAAATGGGATATTGAAATAGATGTGGAGATACTCAAAGAGCCTCCACTAATCATCCAAGACAAGGGCCTAGTTCAAGAAGAAGAGATACCTCCAGAAAGGGAGGAAGAGAAAGAAAAATGAGAAGATACAATTTCCCAAGAAAGGAGTTTCGTGCCTGGGCACAGTTTCGAGATTGCACAGGAGGAAGAAAGGGTGCCCCAAGAAGAAAGTGTCATTGAAGAAAATGCCAATGTGGAGATTATTGGAACTAATGTCGAAAGGAAAGTCACCCATGAAAAGGAACCAAGTGAAGAAGAAAAGCATGATGGAGAAATTCCAAGTGATGAGGAGGATCAACCTTGACATGAGCAAGAAGAGGAAGGTGATCATTAATCACCCAAGGTTAGGTTCCTGACTAGCTAGAGTAGAAGTTGAACAAGAAATATCCCATGGCTGCAGACCCAAAAGCACGGCTAGAGGAAATCTTGGCTTGGGCACAAACGAGAACTAGAAAGGAGTAGAAGCCCAAGATCTGCTCACACATCATGGTGGATGCTTCTGAATCTCAGACACTACAGGTTGCCATTCCAGTAATTGGTGGAGGTATAGGAACTGTGCAAGGGAAAGAATATCAAATATCCATGATTAACCTAGGCCTAGCAACCCATGATCAAAAAATAGATTAATTCTAGGGGTACACTTCCACTATCGTCCAGTAGATGAATAAAGACCAATCCACCAAAGAGGAGCTAAAAGTGCAAGTGGAAGACTTGACTGCCTATATTAAAAAATGGACATCCATGGAAGATGAGACTCCAGTAGAATCATCAATGCTACCCTCATTTCTCTCAAAAGAAGATATCAATAAGATGGAGAAAAGGAAGAGTTGGACCAAGGCCATGTCTGATTGGTTCAACAAAGTGATATCCAATGGCGATAAGGGAATCGACTATGCGGTCGCAATGTATAATAGGTATCAGACCTTGGGAAAAGATATAGAAGATATGATGAGCACCTAGAAGGAGTTCCTAGAGACATACATGATCACTTATCCTAAGTTGGAGTGTATCCTCAAGCTTCCATGAGATATCTAGGAAAAGGAGATGGAAATGGTGAAAGAAGATCACTATAGCAAGTGGAAGCTTGTTTAATGAACTTATAATATAGAAAAGAAGTTCTTGAGAATATTTTGCATGACCTCGAACTTGATCATGAGTGGGTTGTCGAGCATTGGATGGATAGTGCAAAATATTTGAAGTTGATGACTGATTTTGAGGTGCCCGCCCTAGAACTAGATCCAAAGAGAGTCAAGCCTTTGTTTTATAAGAAAATGGAGCAAGGGGCTAGTGACACACTATCATCAGACTTTACGGACTTCGCTACAAGGGCTTTCATTTAGAAAAAAAATGATTGAAGGTGCCTCAAACTTTACAAAGAATCAAAGAGAAATTATTGAGAGAATCAAGATGATGTCCTTCCAGATCTTCAAGTTCGAGCTCTCTAAGGAGAAGAAACTCATATTTGTGTTTGGAAAGTTCATGGAGTATGCAAATGCTTAGAAAGTGACTGGAAAGCCCATCATAGATGATGAACACTTTTCAAAATAGCTATGAAGGATGGCAGTCACTACAGGACAAAACAACTACAATGTCAAGACCACTAAATGACAAAACAGGGAAAAAGACAAGGGTCTATTTTTATATTGCTATATATTTGGGGATAGGTGAAACCCTAATGTAAAATGAAACTAAGCCACACAATGTGAATGAATCATTTCCATTCATTTTTCTTTTGGAAAACTATAAATAGGGAAATCCTCTCATTTTCAAGGAGAGAGATGAGTTGTTGTGTAAAGGCATGTTGCAGAAAATTAATGAGTGTATACACCTAAAATCGGTCAAGACATTTAATTAATTAAATACTAGTTATTTAATTAATATTTCAACTACTTATAAATAAATTCTCAATTTATTTATATAGTTCATATGTTCTAATTCTCCAAATCTAAAATCACATTCCTCTAATTTAATTAAATAAACAAATTTCTATAGTTTGTTTTATTTAATTAATTTTCACTAATCCCAAATTTGGAATTCAAGCACATGTCTACAACTTTTCATGCCACCTCACCAAGGTCACATGAAATTAAATAATTCTAATTTTTAAATTAGAATTATCTTCATCAAACTTTGAACACATGGTCTTTTAATCACACACTTGATTCCTTCATCCATTTGGCATGTTGTCTTTGGTCAAGGGAACATCCTTCTTGATTCTCTCCATCCCCACCGTTCATTCCTCATGTTTGAATCTAGACCGCTGATCGCTACCACATCACAAGATGCTTGGAAAATCCTATAAATACAACCCTTTTCCATAGTATTTTGTATCCACATTTGAGTAGAGTTATTATGCAGGAATATCTTTGGAGCATTGGAGCATTTAGAGTCTTATAGCATTGTTTAGCATTTTAACAAGCTTGCATTGTAGCATCATGTTTTTCTTTATAGTTGCATTTTAAATCATGTTTTGCTTTATAGTTGCATTTTAGTTCATCATATCAATGGTCATTTGAGCATATGCAGAATCATTTTAACTTCTTATCACAACATCAACATTCATATCACATAGTTTGGCAACATCATCCATTTACCAATATCTCCATTATCATAGTGTCATAGCTTTCATCTCATAGTTTCATGTAGGAACTTAGATTTCTTGCATTTAGAATGGCATCTTGTTTCTCAAGTTGTCATTTTAACAACCATAGTGCATATACAAAATATGAGAGCCGATATGGTTTAATAAATCCTTGAGAATAGAGAACAATGGAACATTTTTGGATATTTGTTTAACTGCAATTTAGAGTAGTTCTTTTATTCAAATCTTCAATATAATATGTCTCATTGATGTTTGTGTGCTTTAGTATTGATTTGCTAACTCTTCCACATTTCACACACACATAAAATGGCTTTGGAGCATTGGAGCATTTGGAGTTTATAGTTAGCATTGTTTAGTATTATAGTTGCTTTATAGTTTCTTTATGGTTGTGTACTCCAAATGCTCCAAAGATGTTTGTGTGCTATAGTATTGATTTGCAGGTCAAGTGGCACAACTGCCCGATGGCGTATAGTCCTCTGATATGTACCCTAAAATTGCCTCGTACTTTATGCAATTTATTTTTCCCTCCATTTTTTCATTTGAATTCATCTTTTCTTAGTTTAGCGCAAAGGGTCATCTCAATGACACATTGATTGACTGTTCTAGCACATAGACTAGCTTAGTGCTTAGGGTTAGTGATTTAGCATATTGGAATGATGTTTTAGTGCATTGGATGACTATTTTAGCACATTTGTTTAAACTTAGAGAATTTTAAAAATCTGAGAACTAATTGGTGGTTTTTGCTTGCAGATGGATGATACGCTAGTCAAAGAAAAATTTATCAAACTATTGATGATTTATGAAGGGGCTCGAGTTATTTAATGCTTTATTTTGATTAAGATAGGCATCTAGCTTAATTAGAAGGATAAAGAACACCATGTCTTCCATTCTTCATGAATGGTAGGCATATGCTCTCCCCTTAACTGGGTGACCAAAAAAGCCAAACCCGTTCATTTTTATTTTCTTTTATCCTTAGAGGGACTGCCTTATGGGAAAAATTAATCACCAAAGGGAGCGACCCAACTGGTAACACGCTACAGCCAAGCAACTTCCAACTGGTATATAAGTGTGGGTACTTGAGGAAAGTTCAAGTATCATGAGGATTGTTCTGACCAGAAGGTGAGCAATGGTCTCTTGCCGAATGGATGATCCCCCATGAACAAAATTCCTATACCACAACCCTTTGTTATAGCAAGGCCAAAATCCTTATTCTCTTTACTAGTGCAAGAACAGTCATTTTGAAGTCGTCCCACATTTTTGCAGCTTTTAGTAGAGATGAGAAGTATGCCATGGGAGATTCATGGGTATTGATGTTTGGTTGCCCCAAGAAGTGAGTGTTGTGGAGGGGAGCCAATGGGGTCAAGCATCTATATCTACTAAAAGTAGGCACAGTTGGAGTAAAATCCAAGTGGGAATCCAGTGAATATTGTCCTACACAACCTTAAGTTGTACATGTTTGATGTGTTTTACCAATGTGTTTTTAAAAAAATTTCAAACAAAACATCATACATGAGAAGTTAAAAAAAAATTGATTCAGAAAACACCCTTTGAAACAACCAATTCTTTGACTGGAAAATCAGAAAATCAAACAAACTTGCAAAAAAATTGTGACACTTTCCCAGTTCAGCGCATCCGACTACTATTTTAGCACATCTGTCAAATCTTTTAGTGCATCTGACTGTTGTTATAGTGCATCCAACTGCTATTATAGTGCATCTATGCAATCTTCTAGCACATTTAGTCAACCTTATAGCACATGTGTGTAATATTCTATTGCATTTACCCTCTGTTATAGTGCATACACTGCATATTTTAGCGCATCAACCCTCTATTTTAGCGCATCAAGGCAATCTTTTAATGCATCTAGGAAATCTTATAGCACATTTTTTCAACATTTTAGTGCATCAACCCTCTGTTATAATGCATGCAAGCAATCTTTTAGCGCATCCATACAAGCTTCCAGCACGTTCATTCTCTGTTTTAGCACATATGTTAAATCTTTTAGCGCATTCGGCTTTGTTTTAGCACATCCATTAAATGCAAAACCCGAGAGTTAAATTTATCCCCTATTTCACAATTTGAGCAAAAATTCATAATATTTTTCAATCCAGAATCATTTCTTAGATACCACAAAGTCTAAACTTGTTAAAAATGGCCTCTACAAGTAGAATTCTCCAAATTAAACCTATATCTAAACATGTCAAATTGCCTAAATCATCAAACTTATTACACCTTTGATTATTAAGCCTAGTTTCATCATCAGGATTTGTCATCCTTTCATCACAAAACAAAGCTATATAATCAAATCAAACTTAGTCTCATCAATAGAATTTTTCATTCTATTCAACTTAGTTGTAATCCTTGGCACTCTTCCAAACAAATATCAAAGTTTAGTCAAATTATAACATGTGTATGCCCATTCAAAAAAGATTACAAAAGTAGAAAATCAAGGAAAAAGAACTGGAAACACAAGACATCGAAACACCAAACATCGAAACGCAAAACATTGGAACTCAAAGCATCAAAATTCCAAACATCGAAAATCAAAATAGTGAAACTTGCAACAACATGGCTAAAGCTAAAGAGAATCCTTTCCATGGAATCAACAACAATGAAGGGGAAGAAGTAACTGAGGAAGACATCCAAAATGTTGAACAAGATCTGAATTTACACAAGTGTTTAGAAAATATTTTTGAAAGAAATGGGGAAAAATACCTCCTAATGTTGGCTAAACAAGGTGTCAAATTGTTTGATGACTTTGATGTTAATCAATTGAAATCACCTCCCAAAAATCATGAAAATGATCCAAAGCAAGTGGTTTCCCTAACTCATCAAATGAAAAACCTTCAACAAATTCTTAACATGCAAAGGCGAACATCAAAATGATAATTGATTCAAGACATTTTTCCATATCCTTTTGATCAAGATATCCACATAATTCCTTTTCCCAAACATTGCGAATTCCCAAAGTATGAAAAATACAATGGTAAAACTGATCCAATTGATCATGTGAGGGAATTTAGAACCATGAGCCTTGAATTTACACATGAGGAAACTTACTTGATAAGGTTATTCCCATGCAACTTAGGTGGAGAATGCCTTGAATGGTTTTCCAAACTCACACCACCAATTAGAACCTTTGAAGAATTGGTTAACTAGTTCATCACCCAATATTCTCATAACATCCAACATGATATAACAATGAAGGACCTTTGCAACTTGAAACAAAAAAAGTGTGAATCATTCCTCACTTTTCTACAAAAATGGAGAAGGTTATTTGTGAGGTATTCTCATCTCGTGCTTGAAAAAGAAAAGATGGAAATATTTATTGATAACCTAAATGATGAGATGAGCTACAAGTTGGAATTGCAATGTCCACCTACCTTCAAAAAATTGATTGAAAATGGGATTAAAATTGAAGAGGCTTTGGTCAAAAGAGGAGTCATAAAACTTTACAATGACAACAACACATCAAACTCTTCTAACAACTACAACAACGGTGACAAACCCAAATTTTGGCAACAAATCAAGAATGTGGGTAACAACGATGGAAAAAACGAAAACCAAAATACAAAACCTATATTCAACTTGATAGCAATGGCCACCAAAACTAATCAAAATAACAATCCATCCAACAACCAAAACAACAATCAAGGTAATGTTGGATCTAGAACACCATCATATCAAACGTTCTCAAATTGAAGAAGGTTCACACCTTTGGGACAATCATCAGAATCAACATTAAAGGAACTTCTTGAAGCTAAATTCATAACCTTACTAGAGGCAAGAAATTGGGAGCCACAAGTTAAGCCTCTATGGTGGAATGGTACACATTTCTATGACTTCCATCGAAACAAAGGGTATAAAACCAATGACTACATGCAATTGAAACACTTGATACAAGAATTGATTGACAACAAGACCATATTTGTAGAGGGACTCCAAACAAACAATGATCATGAAGCGTTCAAGAACCCTCTACCAAATTATGAAAAGGGGGAGTCCTCATCATCAAACACAAAAGGAAAAAACATGAACTATGTTTATGACACCACTATTCTCCATATATGAGGTGGCTGATGATCAAACCCATGACAAACCAGATCTTATTGCAATTGATAACTTAATGAACAAAAACATCAATGAACATGAACAAAACATCATTGCACCTGAAAATCATCACCGTGATATCAACACTGCCTCACATCAAATCAATGACCTTGTTCTTGGTAAGCCTATAAAAGGATATGAAAATCACGGGAAAAACCTATCCAGGGAATTGGACATTCCAGCAGGTGACTAATACCTCTTCGTGGTCGTTCATTTACTTGTCAAACCAGGAACATAAACTTTAAATGGAGCAGCACTATATGTGCACTAAGAACCGATTTCAGTCACAACCTATTGAAAATAAATACTTAGAAAGAAATTCTACCTATGCTACAGGAAGGTAATGCAAAGTTCTCTTAACTCAATCATAATCTAACCAAAGAAGAAATCATAATAGCTACAATTGAGAGACAAACTATAAACTGGCCTTATGCTGCAGGAACAAACACAGGGATGGATTCCCGATGCTGCAAGAATAGTATAAGACTGAGTTTGTGCTAAAACTTCTAAAATGAAATCTAACTTGGATTAACAAAGGATAAACAACTACTCTCCTACAAATACTTACTAAGTGGGCCCCCTTAGCAAGCATCAACTAATTTACATAGAAGATTGTGCTCAGAACTCCATCAACTTTTATTCATAACGTGAAATCATTTACATTGATTTTTCTGCTTCAGAAAACTAACAAAAACTCTTATTCATATTATAACTCTAACTCTTACATAATATGCTTCTCTATCTATCTCCTTCTTTCGTTTCTCCTCTTCTAGTAGTTCACCCTAGGAGGAACACTTATTTAAATCAGGAAAACAACTAACTAACTAACCCTAATAGAGAAAGCGTGGATGTAAAATGTATCCGAAATTGAGGAACAGACTTCATAAATGAGTTTATCCGTTCAACCCGATCCAAAGAGAATCTAGCACTCCACTCTTTCCAGATTAAATGTCATTTAAAATCCATCCCAATAGTTTCGGTCAAAAAGTCTTCGCCAGAGCTTCCTCGAAGTCGTGCAGGAAATGGACTTTACTGCAAGGCCGAGATTGGTTGCGCTTGACTCGATCATACTTTCTTCAACAACCTGCGAAACACAAGGTAACAAATGCGAAAGAAAAGGCGCATGGCACATACACAATATCCATTCATTAATCACATATTTAAATCTATTTCATCATTCAAAAACTACATGTTATACCAGTCATTTGGGAAGTCAAGCAGGGTAATAAATATAGACATGTCAACATGATAGGCTCGCGAGAACATGAAAGTGTATTGCTACAGATATCCCCCAATAAAAGGTTTCAAGAGAGTTAAACAACCATCAACAACAAAAGTAAAGGTATTAAAAGTACACCATGATATCCAAATTATGAGCATATTTTGGGCTCATCAATTCCAATAAATTTGATCACCAACCTTACTGCAAATGACAACCAAATCAATGTCATTAAAATCAAAGATAACAAGACAATTCACTGATCAATGCAATCACAAGAGGACAAGCCAAGGTAACATTGAAAGGAGCTACCCCTTCCACATCCAAAGAAACTATTGTTGTTCCTACAACTGAATATAACATTGTTGATCAGTTGCAGAAAATACCCGCTCAAATATCCATATTAGAGCTTCTCAAGATTTCACCAGTGCACAAAGAAATCTTAGAAAAAAGCTCTAGTCGCCACCACAGTACCAAAAAACTTGGAAGTTTTCCAATTTTAGACTATGGTGGGACATTTGACTGCACCGCACTACTTATCATTTTCCGAGCATGATGATGTATCAATCACCCATCCACACAACGCTGCTCTCCACATTGAGGTCTTAATCCACGAACATCGAGTTAAATGTGTTCTAATAGATGGAGGAGTTGACTTAAATATCTGCACTCTAAAACTTGTTTGGGTACTTAGATATTCTGAAAATGCCATTGATCCGAGAAGGAAAATCACAATAAAAGCATATGATGATGAAGAGAGATCCTCCCAAGGATTGATTGTCTTACCAATTCAAGTAGGACCAATTGTCAAAGATATAGTCTGCTAGGTGTTGGATAAAGAGTTGACATACAACATACTCTTGGGACATTCATGGATTCATGAGATGCAAGTTGTACCATCGGCATATCACTAGTGTTTAAAATTTATTTTTAATGGACAAGAGATCACTATTGTTGCCGATTCCAACAACCCCCAATACTACAACACACTCAGAACAACCCAAGAAAATTTTGTGCCACACAATGGGGAAGCTACAACTCCTAGTTCATCCAATAGTGAAAAGCAACTAAATGCCTTGTCAAAGTGGGTGAAGAAAAAGGACCAATCAAAAGATAAGGGTATCAATGCATCTACTCCATTGAATCACGAAATTCAACTCAATGCCTTATCAAAATAGGTTGAAAAGATACAATTGAATGACAAAGGTATGGGGGAATACTTATTTGAGAAATCCTTGTGTTTATCACAACTTTCATCTTCTCCTAAGTCATATGGACAACCATCAATATCAAGACAAAAATCATCACAAACAACAACCCTCTTTGATGGAAAATTTGTAAGAGCAGGCACCTTAGTGGAAAAATCAAAAGACAAGGAGGTTTTGAATTGGTTGTACAAGGATGAAGAACAATCACGAGAATCCACTTCAAATGTACTAACAGAGTAGTATGGAAAAGCAAAGACAATCTTGAAAAAGATGGGATATGAGGGAAAAGGTTCTATTGGTAAAAGAAAGAAAGGAATCATAGAACTGATTCAACCCATCACAATGAATTCTAAGGACACGATGGGACTGGGGTACAGGGAAGAAGCAAAAGAAGAAAACAAACAACAAGTTGTCAAAATAATCCTTCAATTGAGAGATAGTTGTGAAACAAAATCCAATGCATATGAATGGGATTCTCTCTCTGAAGAGTCTTGTCACAATAAGGAGATTGATGTGGTACAAAAGTATACACCAACACATATAGAGGGACAGAGCTTGAGTTATCGACCACTTGAAATTGGATAAAAAAATATCGATGACTCAAGTGAAGACGATCATTCTTCTAGCGAGATAGATACTTCAGAAGAGAGTAACATCTTAGACCTCGATATTGCCATTGGACATTCTGACAACATTGCCATCATGATGCTTACCCCTTCTGACCTCAGCCAATCTGACGATTCCATGCCATTAGTACACCCTGAATTGATTGACTGGGAGCAATCTGAGTTTTTTGGTCTACCCACCTTTCTGAATGATGACACCATCGTTAACTTCCTCTATTCTAATAACCCTGAAACATGTTCCATTATTGAACCTCATAACAGAACTTAAGACAAGGGGAGTGCCAAATCTTCCAGCTGAAAAATGAATACCAAAAGAAGATCTAATGGTGAAAACCATTTAATGGCACTATCAGTTCTAGAAAAAGTAAAAACAAAGAGCGTATCTCAAGGTGAAAACCTCTCCGAGGCACCGAGAGATGGAAGATTTGACACTCTCCCTAAACACTACCAAGAGAGATCATCAATGTTGATTGAGCCTACATAGTCTATCAATGTTGGCACAAATGAAACAATGAAGACCCTACACCTTGCAGCATCCATGACAGAGGAGGAAAAACTTAGTTTCACTAAATTCTTTGAAGAGAGGTAGATCAACTTTGCTTGGTCTTATGCTAACATGTCAGGAATAGATCTAGAACTCATCATGCATCATTAATCATTACCACCTGGCGTAAAACCGGTAAAGAAAAAGTTGAAAAAAAATGCACCCTCATAACGCCCTCTTGGTAAAATCCGAATTAAAGAAGCTACTAGATGTGAGATTTATCAGACATATTGACTATGCCAAGTGGATATCAAATATTGTGTCAATCTCAAAACTAGACAAAAGCATCAGGATATCTACAAACTTTAGGGATCTTAACAAAGCTTTCCCAAAAGATGATTTTCCTCTACCTAACATCAACATCATTATAGATTTGACATTGGGACACAAAATTTTATCACTTATGGATGGCTTTTCAGGGTATAATCAGATAAAGATAGCAACTGAAGATCAAGACAAAATAGCCTTCACATGTCCTTGGGGCACTTTCTGCTGGAATGTAATGCCTTTTGGGTTGAAAAATGTTGGAGCCACATATCAGAGAGAAATGACCACCATCTTCCATGACATGATACACACTTTTATGGAGGATTATGTAGATGATTAGTTGGCCAAATCATTCACTAGAGAGGGACATCTAGAAATTTTAGACAAGATCTTCACTAGACTGGAGAAATTCAATGTGAGGTTGAACCCCAAGAATTGTGTATTCGGTGTAACATCAACTAAACTTTTGGGGTATATTGTATTGGCTAAAGGTATTAAGGTGGATCCTGCAAAAGTTAAATTCATCATGGAGATGCCTCCTAAAAACATCAGCCAACTCAGATCATTACAGGGATGGTTTCAATCCATCAGGAGGTTCATCACACAACTGGCTGATAAAACTCATCCCTTCAATCATTTACTACACAAGAATGTGTCTTTCAAGTGGGATGAGAAATGTGAAGCCGCCTTCAATCAACTCAAGCAATATCTGATGTCACCACCAATACTAGTACCACCAACTAAAGGAAAGCCATTGATACTCTATATTGCAACAACTGAGATATCTTCGGGAGATTTATTGGCACATGAAGATTTTGTAGGAAAGGAAAGGGAAGCCTATTATATCAACAAGACCTTGAATGGTTATGAGATCAATTACACCTTCATTGAAAAATCCTGTTTGGCAGTAGTATTTTCTACCCAACAACTCAGACATTACATGTTGACTCACACCATCAAAATCATCGCTAAAATTGATCCATTAAAGTATCTACTCAGCAAAGCTGCCCTAACAGGAAGACTAGCTAAATGGGTCATGATATTGAGTGATTTTGACATCCAGTGTGTGGACAAAAAATCAATCAAGGGTCAAGCCATAGCAGATTAACTAACTGAAGCACCGTTGCAAGACAATCATCCAATGAACATTGAATTTCTAGATGTTGATTTCCTCACAATATCTACACTACAATGGATGTTTTACTTTGATGGATCTTATACACATGGATTAGGTGCAAGAATTTTGTTTATCTCGCCACAAGGGCATACCATCCCCAAGTCCTACAAACTAATGCTTTTGTGTCCCAACAACATAGCCGAATATGAAGCATTGATCATTGGAATCAAAGTAGCAGTCGAGTGGAAGATCATAGAGTTACATGTCTATGGTGATTCACAACTAGTCATTAACGAGGTGAATGATGATTACCAAAAAAAAAGATGAAAAATTGATGCCATATAAAAGAATGGTTGATGACTTCAAAAAGTACTTTTTGGAGATAAAATTTGAGTAGATTCCTAGAAGTGACAACAAAGTTTTTGATGCCATGGCTACCATTGCTTCTCTCTTACAAATTCTTGATAAACGAGCCCGTTATGAGTTCATGGTGGAACAATTGTTTAACCCATCCTATGACAATCTTGAATCCCAAGTCATCTACCATCTAGTCGAGGCTGATGGTTCCATCTACAGGAAAATCAATACTTATCTGAAAGACAATATCCTCCCACCCGATTTATCTTGGAACCAAAAACAAAATTTCATCTGACAAGCAGCTTGACACACCCTAATAGTCAATGTGTTTTATCAATGAGGTATTGATGGTACTTTCCTTCAGTGTCTAGAACGTAACGAAGTTGAAACCACTTTACGTGAGGTCCACGATGGTATATGTGGTACACATTCAAGTGGCCTAACTTTAGCTAAGAAACTCCTACGTTTGGGGTATTATTAGCCAAATATGGAGGATTCATTCTAATACGTCAAAAGGTGCACAAAATGTCAAATCCATGGAAACTTAATACATGCACCGGCACAAGAGTTGCAACCTTTCACATCAACCTGGCCTTTTTGTCAGTGGGGATTGAACCTCATAGGAAAGATTCATCCATCCTCATCCAATGGACACAAGTTTATCATCACAACCACAGAGTACTTTACAAAGTGGATTGAAGCGGTTACCCTAACCACCATCACAGGAAAAAATATTTCATCCTTCATCCTAAGTTATATCATCTATCAATATTGCATTCTGTAATCCATTATCACAGATAATAGCAGACCCTTCAAGAATTAGGATGTCCAAGGACTCTATGATAAGTTTCATAGCCAACATCAGTTTTCTACACCCTACTATCCTCAAGGAAATGGCCAAGCAGAGGCCTCAAACAAGACTATCCTGAAAATCTTGAAGAAAACCATCAATGATGTTGGATGTGATTGGCATGTTCGACTGAACCCTGCTTTTTTGGCTTATCGAACTAGCATCTGCACCCTGACAAGAGCTACACCTTATGCTCTTGTTTATGGATCAGAAGCCATTCTACCTATTGAGGTTGAACTACCATACCTTTGAGTGTCACTAAAGGGGATCATTTTAGATGAGGATTACAGAGTGTCTAGGTTACAGGAATTGGAATTGTTGGATGAGCATCATCATCATGCAGTGGATCACTTGAAGGCTTACCAATAGAGGATATCCAAAACTTACAATCACAGAGTAAAGACTAGAAATTTTCAAGTGGTTGACTTAGTCCTAAAAGAAAACCCCACATAACTAATAGGATCGAGAGAAGAAGGGGAAATTTGAACCAAACTGGCTAGGTCCCTTTGTCATTGTATCAGTCTTCAGGTCAGGATCATATCAGTTGTCCATGCCTAAAGGGGACTTGTTTGATGAACCCCTCAATAGCTTGCATCTCAAGAAATTTTACACCTGAATCATCCAGTAAATCATAAAAAGTCCTAAAAAAATACAAAAACATCAGAAAATATCCTAAAAAAATGGTTGCCTTGATGAAAACATGGAAAATAGGCATCTGGGTAACAACAAAAAATTAGAAAAAATGAAAAATACAAAAAAAAGTAAAAAATCATAAAAATAATAAAATCTAAAAAAGTGCAATAAAAGCAAGTAGTGAAAACCTAGCAACAGACACTATTTGTGATAGGCTAGTTTTTCCATCTATTTGAGCATGCCGACCATTTTCTTTCATCATTCGCTTTCACCATCAATCTGCCTATCATCAAAAATCATCATATACATATCCTGGCATTGTAGTTGTGTCTCACCCTAAACTGGGGAAAAAATCCTAAACTCACTGGGGGAAATAAACTTTGAGCTTGAACCAACAGACAAACAATAGTAGGACAAATGCAAAAAACACAATGATCATAGTGCAACCCAACATTGAACATCAATCAACATCATGAACACATCAACCATCCAAATCAAACAAACAAATAAATCAAACCAAAAGAAAACTTCAAATGGATGATGTTCCTTTTGAATCATGGGTTTATCATGTCAAAAATGAATGTTCAATTGTTGCACTTTGACTTTTTTTATCATATCTCTGGAGCACTTCGATGATGTATTGAACTAGAGGAGCTAGGAAGGAGTGTGATTTTTCTTTGTTTGTTCTCTGTGAGTTGATCATTATTACTGTGCAAATTTTCACGAGACGTGCTCTACAAAGTATCACTAATGACATTCTGAATTTGCATAGGAAAATGGTTAACTCTTGTCTATTTACACAAGTAATACTCAGGTCATCTCAGTTTAATTATACTTAGATGCTTGTCTTAACTTGCAATATCAAAAATCATGGAAGTAGTACTCAGGTCATCATGGTTTAAATATACCATCAATGCTTGTACTAACTTTCAATATTTTAAAGGCTCAATGATGATAAAAAGCACGACAAATCAGTTTTTATGAATGAAAACATCTACATATTAGATCTGCATGGTTAAGTTAGATTGCATCCATGCAATTTTAAGTTAGATTGCATCCATGTTAAATTGCATCTGTATCTATAGGATTCCAAAGTGGCAACAATTTCACAATTATTTTATCTCTCTTATCAATGGATTGAGTTCACTTGACATTCACCAAAAGCACATCATTTCCATCAACATTTGCATCCATTAGAAAACACATTAGTTGCATCATCATTTGCATTCCTCCATCTATGCATTACATCATGATATTTGCATCAGAAAACACAAAAAGATGTGCATCACATCTCATTTACATAATCAAAATCATTTCATATAGTTGCATTAAGAAAGTGGTCCACTAAGCTTAAATGAGTGAGTCTCTTCCGATTTCCAAGAAAGTTGGGAAATATATCAGGTTTTGTGAAGCTTAGCTTAACAAATAATTAACTTACTACAACCTTCCCACAGCTCTTGGAAGTTGGATGGATTCACTCATTTAAGCTTAAGGCCCTAGAGGTTTTGAAGTCTTGCAACCTCAGTTAAGCATAATCATTTGCATCACATAATCACAATTCATCTTACATATTATAAAAACATCATCCATCTATCATCCCATCATCATTACATCCATACATAATCAATATAAACATCACATATCATCACACATCATTTACATAATCGAAATCCATTTCCCATAGCATAAAACATCATTTGCATAAATCCATAAAGCATATAGAATCATTAATCATACATTATCATATCATCATTTTATACATCCCATAATCATGCATTATCACATCATCATTGCATACATCACATAATCATCATAATCATCATGGTATAAACATCATAAACATATATAATTAGGCACCATCATGTGATCATTTCATACATCATTCACTCATTGCATCATTTATTTGCATTAGAAAAGTACAAAAACATCAAATGCATCACATTTCATTGGCATAATAGGATCCATCACATACACCATATCATAGAATCATAACACATCAGTTGTATCATTATTTGCATCCATATCATATCATCATCATCATATAGAACATCACATAGTATGAATAAAGGAAATCAAATGCATCTATCATAATCATCATGATCATCATCATAACATAGAAATTAAATCCATCAATAGGAATCCATCATCATATAACATCATATAGACACATAGACCATAATCATGGTCACATATCATATAACCTCAAAATCATAATGTCAAAGTGTACAAGGATATCCAAAGGTATAAAGAGATACATCAATATCAAAAATGGCAGTGTATCATAATGTATGAAATCAAAGAGGCACATCATCAATGTATCAACTAAATAAAGAGTGTATATCATGTCCAAAAGTACATCAACAAATCAGAAATCGGAGCTATGTCGTGCTCCCCTCAAACAGTGCTAGCATCATAGGACTAGTACCTCCCCCACCTGATTGACCTACACCAGGATCTCTCTGATCTCCAGGAAGTGGTTGTGTAACACCCATGCTAACGGTACAAGACTGGGATCTCCTTGATCAGGACCGTGAAAAACTCTCCCGCCACTCTGGAGGAACCACATCATGATATCGAACTCTTTAGAACTCGACCTCCTATGTGGTACGGTGGATCTCTCTAAAATAATTTTTAGTCTTGGTAGCTCCTGCAACCTGCTGTAATCTCTTAGTAAGGCCCTCAACCTAATCAACCCACCATCTTAGGGAATTCCTCTCAGCAGTCAGCATGTCAATCTTCCCCTACATTTGTCCCTTTTCCTGTCCCTGGGCCTAGACCTGGGTAAGCTAGGCCTATACAAACTATACATGTTGCCTAGATCCATCCCACTCTATTGTCAACATAGTAATGTGCCCCTGGGCCTACGCTAGTAGAGCCTGAACCTACTCAAATTGACCCTATAGAGTCTCAACCTGTACCTACAGTGCAACAATTTATGTTTGTTGTTGTGGTGAGGGTAACCGAACCTCCACACGTCGCCTCTTACGAGGCACTCTCAACTCTCCAACATCAGGACCTGGACCTTCGCCATCCTCATCTCCTCCCCCATCACTCTCATCATCATCTCCCTCCTCACTACTCTCCTCATCCTGCTCCTCCTCCCCTCCCTACCGCCTCTACCCATGACCTCCTTCCCCCTCCTCCGCCAACAACGGTGTTGGTCGTCTAGAATGGTGATCCGTGGGAATGGATGCATAAACATATACTGAGCATACTCCTCTAATATCGGTGCATCGGTGATCTCTAGATGAACCTCCCAAACGATAGCTTGTAATCCCTAAAAGTGTTGAACTACTACATCATATGACAAAATAGGTCCCCAATTTGTAGCATCATGTCGATGTCGTGCATAATGGGCCACGGCCTATGACATCCCCTGTACCCTACCATATTATCGCAATACTCTCATGAAAAAAAATCTCTCAATAATGAAATGGGTTTGGCCAATTAGATACATGGACTGACACAAAAATGGTATCTTGGTGTCATCCTCTGGCCATTGCTCGCAATCAACATATGGCCACCATACCACAGACTCAAGATCATCCAGTGTCCTCCAGTACTTGAGTTTTCCTAGCCTAGGCTAAGCAAATTGACCTACATAAATGTGTACATATGGCCTCATGGTTGGGTGCTGCCTCTCTCCAACTGGTCAACTGACTGCTATATGCTCCCAGGCCTAGACCTGAAGCAATGTGACCCCAACCAATAAACTCACCCCTCACAAATAAACCACCTAGTGCAAATCATGGTACAAATGGGAAAACATACAACAACTCCATGCATATCGAGTGCCATGAGCAATCATGCTCTCCAAAATCCAACCCCATCCAACCAAGAGTCCCTTTGACCTGCAGTCAAGGCAAAGGAACCCTCCAATAAATCTGGTAAAAATAAAAGGCAATGTGGCATATGCATCTACCATGTCCCTCTAGGGAATCTCATAGCCACATATGGTATCATCCTCAAACACCATGCGCAATGCATCAATCCTGCCCTACTTCTGAGAATCATATAGTACAAGCTTTCCAACTACAGGAATCCATAGAATCTGATATACATCCTTGAGAGTCACTTTGATCTCGCCAGTGAGCAAATAGAAGGTGTTATGCTCACTGTGCCACCTCTCTGCTAAGGCTGTCAACAAACCCCTGTTGATCCTAATTTGGGGCATGTCAATAAGAGATGACAAACCACATCATGCAATAATGGCTATCTCAGGTTGTGTTAGGTGTCAAATCAACTCCCATGTCCTCAGGAAACACTCCCTAATCTATATACTTGTCAATGACTCTTATCATCACAAAATTAAAAATTAGTCAATCAATCAATCAACATATCAATCAATCAAAATCAATCAACTTATCAATCTAATCAACTCTAGTGAGACTTTGAACAAATCTCATGAGAATCTATCTACCAATTTAACCTCGCCTATCATGAGGTTTATTAATCAATTGATCAAACCTCACCTATCATGAGGTTTATCAATCAATGTGTAACTAAGGGAATTATCCTCGGTTAGCAAATTAAATGCAAAACATAGAAACCCAAAGCAATAATGAAGTGCAAAGGAAATAACATGAAAAAAAATGAAAAGATCTCACCCAATGTCTTCATTATCCATGGTTGACCTCCATTATACCTTCTCAACTTGTTGGAAATATGGTGTTTCCCTCAAATTTTATGTGAGCAATCTATGACTATGACAAGCCCTAAGAAAATGTTGAAGGATTTGATATGAAAATGCAATACTAATCAACTATGCAACAAGTAAGCAAAGACTAAAGTATGCCTAAAGTATGTCAAAATTCCAAGATAGATAAGATTGCCTAAGATGTGAGAGATGACAAATGACACTAGAATTGTCTTTTTATAGAAAATTCAATTTTAGGTGAATGGTCGGGATTAAAAGATGAGAAATGCCCTAAGATCAATGGACAAGATTCAATGTGACAATCCACAATTAGGGTTAGGGAAACATTAGTTTGAAATTTGAAATGAGGAGTCAATATTTAATTTAGAAAAATCAAATCAATGGAGAGGATTGCATGTGACAAGAAGATAAGAATGGCACGGAAAAAGAAAAAGTTGGAAAATCAAATAATATTAGAAATTATTTGATTTATGGAGGAAAGTTGTTATTTTGAATTAAAAATTAATTTAATTTAAAAAGGTGGAGTCATGTACAAAAAATTAGAAAGTGGGACAATTTTAAATAAATAATTTAATTTAAAATTAGAAAAAGCCAAGGTGGATGTGATAGTAAATAATGATTTTAAATTATTTACTTGGAGAGAAAATTAGAAAGTGGGTAATAAAAGATTTTATTTAAAATTAGAAAAAGCAAAGGTGACAACAATTAAATAAATTAAAGAATTTATTTAATTATTAAGAAGATGTAAGACATTAATGGCATATTTAAATAAATAAAATTTATTTATTTAAATAATCAAGAGGAAATAATGGATAAAAGATAATTAAATAAATTTGAGAATTTATTTAATCAGAGAGACATTAGAAAATTAGCGACACATTTAAATAAATAAATATAATTTATTTATTTAAATAGTCAGGAAGAATAAAAGATGTGAATTAATTAAATAATTGAGAATTATTTAATTAATAGTTGAATTTGGACTATAGACGAAATATGATAAGACATAGAAAAATGTGGTTTGCGGGTCTAGGCCATTTTTATGTGTCTACACAATGCACCTCGCCTATCATGAGGTCATTCAACAAATCAAACCATCATTGATCCTTGTCTATCATGAGGTCAATTATCATCATCCTATCATTGCATCTCACCTATCATGAGATCAATAGACATCTAATCTATCAACATCATCAATCATCATCAACACAAAGGTTGACGCGATCAAACATCATCAACATAAAGGAGTCTAATCAAGAAAATTATCAATCTAGTCTAAAATTTCACCAATGCGCTAGAATAATCTTTCTATGCGTTAGAAAACCCTATGCGCCAAAAAAATTCATCAATGCGCTAGAACAAAGGTTTTATGCACCGAACTATCATATGTGCCACTACATTTCATGCATATGTCGGAACAGGGTTCTGATGTGCCAATTTATCCTATGCACTATATCATTTACTCTATGCGCTAATCTCATTTCCCTAAGCACTGAACCATTCAATGCACCACAACAGTTATTGTATGCACTATTTCAGGCAACCTACGTGCTAAATCATCTATGCACTAATTCATCAACCCAATGCACAACATCACTAACCCTAAGTGCTAAGCTAGTCTATGTGCTAGAATAGTCAATCAATGTGCCATTGCGGTGACCCTATGCGCTAGACTAATAAAAGATGAATTCAAACAAAAAAATGGAGGGAAAAATAAATTGCACAAAGTACGAGGCAATTTTTGGGGTACATACCGGAGGACTGTATGTCATCAGGCAGTTGTGCCACCTAACCCACTCAAATTGATGTGTGTCGTAAGGGATCACCATTCTGCTCCAAATTGCCAAATCACTCAATCACTATCAAGTTTTCAAATTGCAAATGCTCAAATGAACTTCTAATCACTCTTTTTAACCTTTTTAAGGTTAATTAAGTGGGTTTTTTATGGGGTTGTTTTATTTTTATTTTCAAAGGGGCTTTAATTCATCAAATCATCACCTGCGGGCTTGTACATCATTTTTCGGGAGATAAATCATTTTTGAATCACAAAATTTTGAGATCATCATCAAATCATCAAAAAATCATCAAAATTTCAAAAAAAATCATAAAATCATAAAAATTCAAAATTTCACTGATTTATCTTTTAAGGGGGCATATATCTGTCATCACCTGAAAAATCAATGTTTGAAGCATCAATTTTTTATTTTTTCTCGGCATTAGTATCAATTTTTTCTTTAAAGCAACGTATAAACACATTACTTCAAAGAGGGGAAAAATGTATACACCTAAAATTAGTCAAGACATTTAATTAATCAAACACTAGTTATTTAATTAATATTTTAACTATTTATAAATAAATTCTCAATTTATTTATATAGTTCATATCTTCTAATTCTCCAAATCTAAAATCACATTCCTCTAATTTAATTAAACAAAAAAAATTCTAGAGTTTGTTTTATTTAATTAATTTTCACTAATCCCAAATTTGGAATTCAAGCACATGTCTACAACTTTTCATGCTACCTCACCAAGGTCACATGAAATTAAATAATTCTAATTTTTAAAGTAGAATTATCTTCAACAAACTTTCAAACACATGGTCTTTTTTTCACACACTTTATTCCTCCATCCATTTGGCATGTTGTCTTTGGTCAAGGGATGGCATGTTGTCTTTGGTCAAAGGAACATCCTTCTTGATTCTTTCCATCTCCATCGTTCATCCCTCATATTTGAATATGGACCACCGATCGTTGCCACATCACAAGATGCTTGGAAAATCATATAAATACAACCCTTTGCTATAGTATTTGGTATCCCACATTTGAGTAGAGTTGTTATGTAGGAATAGCTTTGAAGCATTAGAGCATTTGGAGTTTATAGTTAGCATTTTTTAGCATTTTAACAAGTTTGCATTGTAGCATCATGTTAACTTAGAATCATGTTTTTCTTTATAGTTGCATTTTAAATCATGTCTTGCTTTATAGTTGCATTTTATTTTATCATATCAATGGTTATTTGAGCATATGCAGAATCATTTTAGCTTCTTATTACAGCATTTGTATCACATAAGCTAGCATCATTATCCATTTATCAATATCACCATTATCATAGTATCATAGCTTTCATCACATAGTTTCATGTAGGAACTTAGATTTCTTGCATTTAGAGCAGCATCTCATTTCTCAAGTTTTCATTCTAACAATCATAGCGCACACATAAAAATCTAAGAGCCAAATGATTTAATTAATCCTTGAGAATAGAGGACAATGGAACGTTTTTATATATTTGTTTAACTGTAATTTAAAGTAGTTTCTTTGATTCAAATCTTTACTATAATATGTCTCATTAATGTTTGTGTGATTTAGTATTGATTTTTTAGCTCTCCCACATTTCACACACACATAAGTGCTAAAACATAGCCCAGATGCACTAAAATATTGCACAGATGCACTATAAGATTGTCTAAACATGCTAAAACAGAGGGTCGATGCGCTAAAATATGAAATGTATGTACTATAACAGAGGGTCGATGCACTAGAAGATTGCACATATAAGCTATAAAACTTCTTGGATGTGCTAGAATAGAGGATGAAAGCATTGGAAGATTGCACAGATGTGCTAAAACAAAGCCTAAATGTGCTGAATTGGGAAAATGTTACAGTTTCTTGAAAATTTTGTTTAATTTTTCTGATTTTGCCATCAAAGAATTGGTTGTTTCAAAGGATGTTTTCTAAATCAAGGTTTTCACTTCCAGTGTGTGATGTTTTGTTTGAAAGTTGTTTAAAAACACATTGGTAATATGCATCAAACTTGTACAACTTAAGGCTGTGTAGGACAATATTTATTGGATTCCCACTTGGATTTTACTTCAGCTACACCTACTTTTAGTGGATGATTAGAAGCTTGACCCCACTGGCTCCCCTCCACGACACTCACTTCTACGGGGCATCCAATCTTCAGTACCCATGAATATCCCATGGCATACTTCACATCTCTACTAAACGCCACAAAATTGTGGGACGACTTCAAAGGCTAGACCTTTTGCACCAATAAATAGAATAAAGGATTTTGGCTTGCAATAACAAAGGGTTCTAGTATAGGCATTTTGTTCGTGGGGGATCATCCATTTGGCAAGAGATCATTTTCCCTTCTTGTCGGAACAATCCTCATGATACTTGAACTTTCCTCAAGTACCCACATTTATATCCCGGTTGGAAGTTGTTTGGCTTTAGCATGTTACCGATTGGGTCATTCCCTTGGGTGATTACTTTTTCCCACAAGGCAGACCCTCTATGGATAAAACAAAATAAAAACGAATGGGTCTAGCTTTTTGGTCACCTAGTTAAGGGGAGCGCATATGCCTACCATTCATCAAGCATAGAAAACATGGTGTGCTTTAACCTTTTAATTAAGCTAGATGTCTATCTTAATGAAAAGAAAGCATTCAAATAACTCTAACCCCTACATAAATCATTAGTAGTTGCAAAAAAATTCTTTGACAAGCGTATTTAGTACAATGGATATCAAATAATTTTTCTTTCACTTCAATGCTCCATGTTCCTCTTAAAACCTATAATAAATGCTCAAAATGTTAGATGAAATCAAAAAATAAGAAGATATCAAGGTTAAATGAATGAAATTAAGCATAAAAACCCTAAAACTTAGACCAAGTTACAATTTGACTTGACTTTAGGTCTGTGAGAAATGTTATTTACCTAACCTAAAAGATGCAAAACAGAAAGAAAAAAGAAGAAAACAACACTTCAACACCTCAAGATTGGGCGACGTTGAACTTAAACAAAATAAAAATAAAAACCAAATTTATACCTTGCTCAAGTGATATTCTTGGTTGGCCCTTTGATTGTTGATGAATGTGTGCTCCTTGATGGAAAATGATCTAAAATGCTATGCAAAGTGATGAGGATTCAATGGAGATTCAAATGATTAAGGTGGGTATTTGAGTGGATGAATGCAATGGATACAAAATGGAGCTTCAAGAATGCAATAATGGTGGATGAGAATTCTTGAAAAAATGCTTGAGAGTATGAGAGTTTGAATTCTTGAGCTTGAATGTGATGAATGCAAGTTATGTTTGAATGAGAGAAAATCTTCCATTTTAAGGGAAGAATCTCTAGAGAATTGGACGGTCAATATTTTTCCAACATGGGCAAGATGAAGGGTTATGGTGAGTTGAGAACTCACAAGCCCTCACATATTTCCATGTGGAGGATGAGGTGTTATAAGGACAAATGAGTTGGAAAAATGACATGTGAGGTGGAGGTACTTGCAAGTACCTTGGGATGGGGAGAATATTTCCTCAAAAATGAACTTCTTGTCCCTATGTGGGAAGGATGTTGACATGTGAGGAATTTTAGAATTCCTCACACATCATCATGGGGAAGAGAGAAGTGGTTGGAGAAATAAATGCTAATTTTAAATTCACATGATTGGAAGTATCTTGTGGACAAGGTCCCCATAAAGTAGGTTCTTGACCCCATGTGACTGATGTGACAAGTAAGAGAATTTAGAATTTCCCAACAACTTGCATGGGGAAGAGAAATGCATTGAATGAATAAATGTGAATTTTAAATTCACATGGGAAAGAGTTTAAGGCTCAAAAAGGAAAGCATTTATGAAAGGTTGACTTGGAGGACATGCCAAAGATGGCATGTGATTAGATTAAGGTTGTGCAAACAAGTGATTAAGAAGATTAATGAGAGATTAGAGACAAGTGGACAAATATGGAGGATGTGACATTAATCCAGATTAAAGGTGTGCACATCCTAATCATTGATTAATTAAACTAATCAAGATTAGAAGAAGGTTATGGAGGATGTGACAAGGAGAGATAAAAAGAGGAATTTAAAATTGATTTAAATTAAAAAAGGTTAAATGACTAAATTAAATAAATTGATATACTTATTTAATTTAGAGAGGGAAGGATGAAAGGTAAAGTATTTAGTTATTAATTAAATAAATGGTTTAATTAATATCAATGGAATAGACAAGTAAAGAGGACGAATTTGACCATATGGGAATGGTCAAATTTGGATGTCTACATTTTTCCCCTCTTCGAAATATTGTTAGAATAATAGTGTTTCAAAGAAACATAAAATGCAAGTGACTCTATAGAGGAAGTGACTAGAAGATGATGCCCTAGCAAAGGAGAAGTTACATGAGCTGCCCAAATGGAGGGAAAGTGAAAGGAGATGCCCCAATCTCACAACAGAATGACCATGATGGAGGAATGTAGGAAAATGGTAGGGTATACCCCCTCAAGAGGGAATTTGCGGAAGAAAAAGGGGGCCCGAGCAACTTCTCAATATGAGGAAATGGAAGGCACAGTTGGATAGAGCTTGAAAAACCATGAAGATTAGCTTTTTAACAGAGTCAAACAGACACACGGTGTGCAAATGGCGGCCCCAGGAAATTAGAGGATTAGTTGAATTAAAAAGAGGTTTAAATAAAGGGAAAATATACCCTTCACTTAAAAAAAAGTTTAAATGGAGGGAAAGAGTTATATATAGTAATTTTAGAAATTACTATTCCTCATTTGCACAACTGGCAGTTGAGTGAGAGAGAGAGAGAGAGAGAGAGAAGAGGAGAAGAAGGAGATGAGGAGATGAGGATGTTGGATGACTATCATGATGACATCATCCACTAGGGGGATGAAGTACAATAGTTTTTTCACGAGCACATGGTTCCACGCTAGGTTAGATCCAAAAAACCCCTTTGTGATTTTAAGCATTTTGTGTTATATTTTTAAGTTTTAATGTATTTTAAAATCATGGGTTTTGGGATTGGGGTAGTTTAGAAAAATGGGTCAAAAAAATTTTCCCACCAGGTAAATAGAAGTGCCTATTAGAGGCAGAGGAAAGGGGAGTGAATTTCCCAATTAGAGGGTAAATACACTTAGAAAAATGAAAAGAAATGCCCGAAAAGGGCAAGGGGAAATCAAGAGAGAGCGGATTTGCTCTGGAATCGAGAAAATTTGCTCGAAAAAAAATGGTTAGGGGGGGCATGGGTGGTCATGCTTGGAAGAGGGGCAACCCCGCCCATGAGGAGGGCGACCCCGCCCAAAAGAGGGGCGACCCTGCCTAGGATAGGGGCTCGGCTTGTCCAGAAACATCAATAAAAAGGGGTTGGGCCTAAAGAAAATCCTTTCCATGGAACCAACACTGAAAGTGAAGAAATAACCAAGGAAGACATACAACATGTTGAACAAGATCCAAATTTCCACAAATGCTTAGAAAATATTTTTGAAAGAAATGGGGAAAAATAATTACTAATGCTAGCTAAACAAGGTGTCAAATTCCCTGATGACTTTGATGTTAATCAATTGAAAGCACCTCCCAAAAATTCTGAAAAGGAAATAGAACAAGTGGTTACCTTGACTCATCAAATGAAGAAGCTCCAACAGCAAATGCTTGACATGCAAAGGGGAACCTCAAAACGATACTTGCTACAATACATTTGTCCATATCCTTTTGATTAGAATATTAGCATGATTATTTTTACTAAACATTGTGAATTCCCAAATTATGACAAATACAATGGAAAAACAAATCCAATTGATCATGTGAGGGAATTTAGAACAATGAGTCTTGAGTTTGCACACAAGGAAACTTGTTGAGATTATTCCCATGCAACTTAGGTGGACAATGCCTTGAATGGTTTTCCAAACTTGCACCACCAATCAAAACCTTCAAAGAGTTGGTAAAAAAATTCATCACTCAATATTCTTACAACATTCAACATGAAATCACAATGAAAGACCTTTGTGATACCAAACAAAATAAGGGTGAATCATTCCTTTGCAATACCGGAAAAAGAAAAGATGGAAATTTTTATTGACAATCTAAATGATGAAATGAGTTATAGATTGGAATTACAATGTCCACCTTTGAAAAATTGATAGAAAATGGGATTAAAATCAAAGAATCCTTGATCAAGAGAGGAGTCATAAAACTTTACAATGAAAACAACTCATCAAACTCCAACAATTACAATGGTGATAGACCAAAGTTTTGGCAATGAAACAAGAATATTGGAAACAATGATGCTTCGACTGAAACACAAAATATAAAACTAGTATTCAATTTGACAACAACTTCCACCAAAACCAATCAGAACAACAATCCACCCAACAACCAAAGTGCTAGTCAAAACAGCAACCCAAACAATAACGAATCTAAACAAGTTTCAACCTCATACAAAATACCATCATCAAATCGAAGAAGGTTCACACCTTTGGGACAGTCCTTAGAATCAGCATTGAAAGAGCTTCTTGAAGCCAAGGTTATAACGTTACTGGAGGCACGAGATTATAACCCACAAGTTAAACCACCATGGTGGAATGATACTCATTTATGTGACTTTCATTAGAACAAAGGACATAAAATGAATGGTTGTATGTAGCTCTAAAACATTTGGTGAAAGATTTGATTGATAACAAGACAATATTTGTAGAGGGACCTCAAATGAACAATGATCATGGAGCATTCAAGAATCCTCTACCAAACTATGAAAAAGGAGAGTCCTCTTCATCAAACACCAAAGGAAAGAATGTAAACTATGTCTATGACACTACCATTCTTAAAAATTTTGTTGTTGGTAATCAAATCCATCATAAACAAGGCATTGTATCAACTAATTCAAAAGTTTTTCAATCCCAAACTATGATGGGACATGTGAACACACCTCATTTCCTATCATTTTCTAAAAATTATGATGTATCACTCACCCATCCACATAATGCTCCACTTCATATTGAGGTTTTGATCCATAAATGTTTGGTCAAACATGTTTTAATAGATGGATGAGCTAGTTAAAATATCTACTCTTTAAAGTTCATCCATGCATTAGGTTATTCAAAAAGTGCAATAGATTCCATTAAATAGATTACCATGAAGGCATATGATGTAGAGGAACGTTCATCTAAGGGATCAGTTAATTTACCAATCAGAGTTGGCCCTGTGGTGAATAATGTGGTTTTCCAAGTACTTGATCTCCCCTTAAATTATAATATCCTCCTTGAAATACCTTGGATACATGAGATGCAAGCAGTATCCTCTACATACCATCAATGCTTGAAATTTTCTCACAATGGAGTCAAAATCACAATACAAGGACATCCTAATTCTTTCATGTTTGGCCATAATCAAAGTCCTAAAGCTGAAATCACCATCCCTAGCAATTGTGAAGCATCCCCTCAAATAAATGTTGGTCTTGAACTCGTCAAAGCATCCACTCCAGTCACTACACCCTCAAACCCCAAGGTCCAAATCCATGATCTAGGATGTGGAGAATACTATTTGGATGAGATCCTAGTAAAAGATACTACTATTGTCACTGAGAAGGGTTAGACTTCCAATAATGATGTCAAGACAGCTATAGAAGAAATGCAGAAAGAAGACCATGCTAGGATTGAAACCTTTTTGGATCCTGATGATACACCTAACCTTTCCATATCAGACTACACCCAAGCTTTTGATACCTATGATAACCCCCTATTTGACCAATATTCCTATGATAACCCACTCTTTGACCATGATCTTGTTGAGGAAATCCACTCATCATCCTTCCATCACACTTGCCTTGGGCTAGGGTATGAATCTCCTAATGTTCCCTCTATCAAGCCATCTTTCCAAGTCACTAAGGAGGTGCAAGCATCTGTTGATGTTAGCAATACTGAAAAGGATAGTATCAAAGGCTCTATTGATGAAATCACCACTCTCACTTCATCCATATCATCCACATCCATCCACCTCATAGACATGGATCAACAAGTATCACTCAAAGAAAATATAAAGGAGGCAAGTCAAGAATCAAAGGTAAAAATTCCTTTATCAAATGGAGATCTAGAATCAAAAGAAAGCATGCAAAGAAAGAAAGATCAAGTAAAGTCCTTTAGCCAAAACAAAAAGATATTGGACAAATCAAAAACAAAAAAGGATCAAGTAAAGTCCTTTAGCCAAAAGAAAAAGGTATTGGACAAAACAAAAAGGAAAAAAGATCCAAACAAGTCTCCTAGCCAACATAAAAAGCTATCAAACAAATCAAAAAAAAAATTAAAAAATAAAAGTATGCAAAATTTGATCTCCAAATATGCCTCTTCCCCACCAATTACTGGGGGCATCTATCAAAGAAGAAAATCAAAGAAAGAACTTGTTGATCTACGGTCTCCCTCCACATCACTCATACCACATATCCCATTCCACTCATCCATGTTCACCTACTCATCATATCATTACACTTCCATTGGTGATGTCTTTCAATGTTCCTTTGATCACGACCCCTTCACGTACTATAACTCATCGGTTTCCCAAGATCTTTTTCATCTAAATCCTGATGGCCCATGTAGTGTCCACCTTAGGGATCCAATCATAGCCTCTTTTATCTATCATATCTATCACCCTCCATACTTTCCACTCATACTATTTATTCTCATTGGGTCCTTTCATCCAGCACGGTCATTCACATAGGATCGGAGCGTAATATCAATCTTTGGATTAGGAGCATATCAGTTGTCCACACCTAAAGGGGATTTTTTTGATGAACCCCTCAACAGCTTACATCTCAAGAAATTATACACCTGAACCATCCAGTGCATCAAAAAAGGTCCTAAAAAAATACAAAAACATTAGAAAATGTCTTGAAAAATGGTTGCCTTGATGAAAACCTAGCAAACAAGCATCTTGGTAACAACAACAAAAAAAATCATAAAATTTAAAAAAGTGCAATAAAAACAACTATTGTAAACCTGGAAATAGGCGCTATTTGTAATAGGCTAGATTTTCCATCTATTTGAGCATACTAACTATTTGTTTTCGCCATTCGCTTTCACCATCCATCTTCCTATCATCATAATGCTTCATGTACATATCCTAGTATCACGGTCATGTATCACCCTTGACTAGGGGAAAAATCTTGAACTCACTGGGGGCAATAAACTTTGAGCTTGAACCAACAAACAAAAAACGGTAGGAAAAACACAACAAACACAATGATCATAGTGCAGCCCAACATTGAGCGTCAATCACAAACATGAACACATCAACCATCCAAATCAAATAGCCAAATCAATCAAACCAAAACAACCTTTAAATGGATGATGCTCCTTTTGAATCATGGCTTTATCACTGTGGCATGAATGTTCAACTGTTGAAATTTGATTTTTGTTATCATATCTCTAGAGCACCTTGATGATGTATTGAACTAGAAGAGCTAGGAAGGAGTATTATTTTCCTTTGTTTGTTGTCTATGAGTTGATCATTATTACTGTGCAAATTTTTGTGGGATATGCTCTACAAAGTATCACTAATGACATTCCAAATTTTTATAGGAAAATGGTTAACTCTTGTCTGTTTATGCAAGCAATACTTAGGTCATCTTGGTTTGATTATACCTAGATTCTTATGTTAACTTGCAATATCAAAAATCATGAAATTAGTACTCAGGTCATCATGGTCTACTTATACCATCAATGCTTGTACTCACTTTCAACATTTTAAAGGCTCAATGATGATAAAAATCAAGACAAATCAACTATTATGAATGACAACATCTGCATATTAGACCTGCATGATTAAAGTAGATTGTATTCATGTTAGTTTGCACCTGTATCTATGGGATTGCCAAAGCTGCAACAATTGCACAATGATGTTATCTCTGGCACTAATGGATTGAGTACACTTGACATTACCAAAAATACATCATTCTCATATAAGAAAACACATCATTTGCATCATCATTTGCATACATTAGAAAAAATTACCACATCATTCATCCATCCATGCATCACATCATAATATTTTCATCAGAAAACACAAAAATAAGTGCATTCCATCTCACTTGCATGATACAAATCATTTCATCAATTATTAATGGATTAAGAAATTGGTCCATTAAGATGATTGAAAGACATGTCTAGCAGAGTAAGATTTCCAAGCAGAAAAACATCTCTATTTTAATAAGGGCATAATTAAACTTGATGCATCTATAATTGAATTTTATGCATCACTAAAATCATTTAATTCTTTAAATAAAATGGATCTTGGATTCACACAAGATGATTGAAAGACATGTCCAACAGAATAAGATTTCCAAGAAGAGAAAGTTGTTGAAGGACATGACTGGTAAAAACATACTGCCATTTTTATGAACATCTAAAACCAGTAATGAAGATGAATTTGTTATTACTCAAATCCATGACTGACAAAGGAATAACTGGATCATCTCATACACATCATACATCATTTTCATAATCAAATCCATCTCACATATCATAAAACATCATCCATTAAGCATATAGAATCATTAATCATACATTGTCATATCATCATCGCATAATCATCATAATCATCATGATCATCATCATATAAACTTCATTTAACACATATAACTATGCACCATCACATACATTCATTCATTCATTACATCATCTAGTTGTATGAGAAAAATACAAAAACATAAAATGCATCACATTTCATTGGCATAATAAAATCCATCACATAGGCATCATTCATAAAGCATCATAAAATCATAACACATCATTTGCATCCATAACATATCATCATCATCATATAGAACATCACATAACATAAATAGTAGAAATCAAATGCATCCATCATAATCATCATGATCATCATCATATAGACACATAGATCATAATCATCGCCGCATATCATATAACCTCAAAATCATAATGTCAAAGTGTACAAGGATATACAAGGGTATAAAGAGATCCGTCAACAAAGTGGTAGAAATCATAAAAACTCTGACTGAATAAGTGTATACATCATCAAGTCTCAGTACATTAATCAATACTATACTAGGGCATATCAATCAAAGATGATAAACCACATTGATTGATAATATCTAAATTGGCCCGCACCAGATGCGAAATCATGTCCCATTTCTTTAGGAAGCATTCCCTAGACTGAAGAGTTATAAAATCCTCCTATGATCATAACATATCGCAAATCAACAATCTTATCAATCAATCAACATCGATCAATCAATCAAATATAATCAGCTCTAATGCAATTTCGATCAAATCTCATGAGCATTTATCATTGATTCTCACTTATCATGAGGTCAATCATCATCATCCTATCATTTATCCTCACCTATCATGAGGTCAATCATCAATCTATCATTGATCCTCACCTATCATTGACCCTCACCTATGATGAGGTCAATTGTCATTATCCTATCATTGATCCTTTCTATCATGAGGTCAATCATCAATATATAATTGATCCTCACCTATCATGAGAACAATCATCAGCATCCTATCATTGACCCTCACCTATCATGAGGTCAATCATCAACATCCTATCATTGACCCTCACCTATCATGAGGTCAATCATCATCATCCTATCATTGATCCTCACCTATCATGAGGTCAATCATCAACTATCACATCAACATCATCAAATCAATCGATTGAACATGATCATCAAACATCAAACACAAGGAGGCAACATAAGGACTTAATTAATCAAATCATCACCTAGTGGCCTAAACATCAATTTTCAAAAGATAAATCGTTTCTGAATCATAAAATTTTGAGATAATCATCAAATCATCGGAAAATCATCAAAATTTTCAAAAATTCAAAAATTCACCGATTTATCTCCTGAGGGAGCATATATCCATCATCACCTAAAAATATCATCTAGGGCATCAATTTTTTTTTTCTCAGCATCATTATCAATTTTTTCATTGAAGCAATGTGTAAACACATTACTTCAAAGAGGGGCAAAATGTATACACCTAAAATCGGTCAAGACATTTAATTAATTAAATACTAGTTATTTAATTAATATTTCATCTACTTATAAATAAATTCTCAATTTATTTATATAGTTCATATCTTCTAATTCTCCAAATCTAAAATCACATTCCTATAATTTAATTAAATAAACAAATTTCCATAGTTTGTTTTATTTAATTAATTTTCACCAATCCCAAATTTGGAATTCAAGCACATGTCTACAACTTTTCATGCCACCTCACCAAGGTCACATGAAATTAAATAATTCTAATTTTTTAAATTAGAATTATCTTCAACAAACTTTTAACACATGGCTTATTCCTCACACATTTTATTCCTTCATCCATTTATTCTCTCCATCTCCACCATTCATCCCTCATGTTTGAATCTAGACCGTCGATCACTGCCACATCACAAGATGCTTTGAAAATCCTACAAATACAACCCTTTGCTACAACATTTTACAATCCCACATTTGAGCAAACTTATTATGCAGGAATAGCTCTGGAGCATTGGAGCATTTGGAGTTCATAGTTAGAATTGTAGTATCATGTTAAATTAGAATCATGCCTTGCTTTATAGTTACATTTTATTCCATGTCTTTCTTTATAGTTTCATTTTAGTTTATCATATCAATGGTTATTTGAGCATATGCAGAATCATTTTAACTTCGTATCATAGCATTTGCATCACATAATCTAGCATCATTATCCATTTTTCAACATCTCCAATATCATAGCATCATGGCTTTCATCACATAGTTTCATGTAGGAACTTAGATTTCTTGCATTTTGAATAGCATCTCATTTCTCAAGTTTTCATTCTAACAACCATAGTGCACATCTAAAATTTAAGAGCCAAATGGTTTAATGAATCCTTGAGAATAGAGAACAATGGAACATTTTTAGAGATTTGTTTAGCTACAATTTAGAGTAGTTTCTTTGATTCAAATCTTTAATATAATACGTCTCATTGATGTTTGTGTGCTTTAGTATTGATTTTCTAACTCTCTCACATTTCACACACATAAATTGACGCCCACCATATTGATATATCATCAATGGTTGAAATTTTCTCACAATGGAGTCAAAATCACAATACAAGGAGATCCTAATTCTTTCATGTTTGGCCATAACTAAAGTCTTAAAGCTGAAATCACCATCCCTAGCAATTGTGAAGCATCCCCTCCCCAAATAAATGTTGGTCCTGAACCTATCAAATCATCCACTCCAGTCATTTCACTCTCAAACCCCAAGGTCCAAATCCATGATCTAAGATGTGGAGAATATTGTTTGGATGGGATCCTAGTAAAAGATACTGCTATTGTAACTGAGAAGGGTCGGACTTCCAATAATGATGTCAAGATAGCTACAGAAGAAATGCAGAAAGATGGCTGTGTTGGGATTGAAACCTTTTGGGATCCTAATGATACACCTACCCTTTCCATATCAAACTACACCCAAGCTTTTGATACCTATGATAACCCACTCTTTAACCATGATCTTGTTGAGTAAATCCACTCATCATCCTTCCATCACACTTTCCCTAGGCTAGGGTATGAATCTCCTAATGTTCCCTCTATCATGCCATCTTGCCAAGTCACTAAGGAGTTGCAAGCCTATGTTGATGTTAGCAATACCGAAAAGGATAGTATCAAAGGCTCTATTGATGACATCACCACTCTCACTTCATCCATCTCATCCACATACATCCACTTCATAGACATGGATCAACAAGTATCACTCAAAGAAAATATAAAGGAGGAAATTCAAGAATCAAAGGTAAAAATTCCTTTATCAAAAGGAGATCCAGAATTTAAAAAAAAGTGTTGGCCTCCTACAATGATTTAATAACTAATCCCTTACAACCATGATTCAGAGATTGTACATCTAACCTGAATGGCTATTTCAATCATCATGAAGGTGCATTTAACTTGTCAACCCAAGGATGTGAACTTGAAATGGGTCAACACAATATGTGCACTAGGAACTCAAAGTAGTCATTTCATTCTACAGCTAAGGAACACACAATGTTGAAAGTGAATTGCTTAGAAGGGAATACCATAAATTTCAATCATCAATCAACAATTACATAAAACTAAAATGCATAAAAGGAATGAAAATCTAAGCAAAAAATAGGCCACTACTTTGTTTGCTTTGGCTGCAGGAACAATCACAGAATGGAATTCTAGTGGTTGTAGGAACAGTCAGTGCCAAATTTCTAACTAATTACTAAACAGCAAGTAATACTAAACTAAGAAGATGGATTACTCACCAAGTGGGCCCCCTTAGATAAGTATCCTCTAAAACTAATGAGAACTTAGATGCTCGAACTAAAAAATTTATTTTATTCACTATAAATCATGAGTACAAAAGAGTAATGCATATGTATTACTAAAAACTTGGGAGAGAAAGTACAATATCCAATCATGCAACTTCCTGAGGAAGGAGCATCAAATATTTATTTATACTATTAGCTAAATAAGGCAATAAACTCCACGACTAGGAGGACGCCATTTAGGGAAAACAAAGAAAGTGGAGTTGTGGTACTTACGCGTGCATGGAATCTGGTTAGACATGCAGGTCCAAATTCAGATTTAGCACAAAAGTAATGCCCATGTTTTCTCAATCATTAAAGTCCACTACAAGGAAGTTACATTCAGTTGCATGAGGAATCTTTTGTCGTCGACCTCCTTTGACCTTGAGTGATTCCTTTGTTGGATGTTATGGTGCATGCCCAGCTGGCGGTGGCTTCCTCAACTTAGCATCCGCAAATTAAATCTACATGGCAATGTCAATACACACAATAACTGCACATCTATAACCACCTTAAGGAACATTCATTAACCACATGCAAAATCAATATAGATAATCCACATAATATGCCAATGTCATTAAAACTTGCAGAGATAGGATTAAGCCCAATGTTTATGGTTTGAGGGAAACTTATGAAAATATCAACATTTAACATCAAATTCCATGACAACTGCCAGCAAATAAACTATAGATTCTACCCAAAATTGGACCAAAAACTAGGCTCATCAGAAAGAATGCAAATAAAGAAAGATCAAGTAAAGTCCTTTAGCCAAAACAGAAAGCTATTGGACAAATAAATAAAAAAAGGATCAAGTAAAGTCCTTTAGCCAAAACAAAAAGGAAAAAATATCCAGACAAGTGGCCCATAAAGCAAATATCAAAGTCAAAAATCATATGGATTCCTAAAAGTCTCATAGAAGCAATGAAATCTAAATTGGAACCCAAATTTTCTGAACCAAAAGCTTCCTCCAATCTTCCATTTAAAAACCTTTCACCTTCCAAATCCATTTTTCCTCCATCACTCCACCACCCTTGAAGGTGTGTGCTAATGTTGACCTTGAAATCCTTTCCATCTATCCATCAACAAGAATTCCCACCTCCTATACATTACCCAACATTCATCCCACATTATTCTCCTTTAATCCAAACCTATGGATAAGTCTTTAGTTCTTCCATCATACCTTTAATAGGCCAACATTTATGAGTTTAATCCACATTTGAGTAGAGTTATTATGCAGGAATATCTTTGCAACATTGGAGCATTTGGAGTCTTATAGCATTTTTTAGCATTTTAACTTAGAATCATGTTTTTCTTTATAGTTACATTTTAAATCATGCTTTGCGATGATATCAGGAATATGATGTATTCCATTGGGTGGTTGTGTTGCATGACCTTTGTGGTATTGGAATTTTTTCTTTTTGCTTTGATGGGCCTTTGTGGCCTTTTGAAATTTCCTTTTGATTTATGTACCTTTGTGGTCTTGGAAATTTTTCTTTTTTCTTTAATGGGCCTTTGTGGCCTTTTTTATTTTTCTTTTTATTGTGCATCAAATTTTCTTTTATTTTTGCATGCCTCTTCAAGGAGACATGTTGATCCTTTGATACATGTGAATTTTGATATGGAATATTTTGAATTTGGCACCAAAATTGCTTCCAAGAGCAATAGGAGAGATGGATGGAGATGAATGGTATGGAGATATCATGGATGTGTTGTTTGAGGTAGAATTTTGAAAGGGCATCAAGGATGTGTGCCTTTTTTGTTCTTGAGGAATAGGATATGGACCTAGGATAGATGGAAGGTTTGATGAACTAGGATGAGGACCTAAGCTAGATGGAAGGTTTGGTGGATTAGGATGAGGACCTAAGATAGATGGTAGATTTGATGGACTAGGACACTTAGGTGTATAACCAAGGCCATGGTAATATGGGTTTTCTTGAGCAAAAATAAGTTCTAGGATACCTTGTTCATGAAGGCATAATCCTTTTCCTTTGTAGTTCATACTTTGACACATTCGTTTACCAATGGGATATGTATTGTTTGTGAAACAAGATGCAATTCCATTTTGGGGAGGATATGATATGGATGAAACAATAGGTTTTGGAAGTAAATCAAAGCGGATAAAGGTGGAGGATCCCAATTTGTAGGTGTGTGGCTCATGGATAGCTTGACTAGGTATGATAGGATCTTGGCATGGGGATGATGGGGTACTTTTATCTTGACTTGGAAAAGGAATATGAGGTGTAGAAGATGGAGTAGCTTTCTCTTTACTAGGTACAAAATCATCGTGAAGTGGTATGAAAGGAATATCTTGATCTTGATGAGGAGGGAATCATGAGGTTTTGTAGAAAGTCTTGATCATCGGATAGTAGGACATCATTAGATATGATGGAAGAATTATCATTCTCCTACAATGCAATGGATCCTTGAGATGGTATGGATTCATCAGATGGAGTGGAAGGACTTGGAAGGATAATTTTCTCTTGAGATGGAAGGGAATCCTTGTGGATGAAAAGTGAAAGGAGGGGATCATCATAAAATTCTTGAAAGATGGGGTCTTGGTCAAAGATTGGAATAACTTGTGGAGTTTTGGTATCATTGGATGGAGTGGAAAGAATTTTTTGATCTTGAGGTGTAGAGGAGTCTATGTTATCATGTTTTAGATTGAGAGATTGAAATGAATCATTAGATGCAGAAGGTATGATAGATGAAGGTGGTTGGATGGAATTGTTAACTTGGGTGAAAGAATCCTGAGATTTATTTTGGCTTGTGGGAAATGAAGATAGATGCATGACATGCTAAGATTGTTTAATATCCTTTGTGTTTGAAGACTTTGATTTGGGTTTCTCATTTAAATTTTTCAAGAATTTAAAGAAATTGAACTTGGATTATGTATTTGTTGTGGAGAAGGTATCATGTCTATATTTTTGTCATATGGATAAGAATAGATGTCTGACAACAAATATCTTTTTGTGGTTGTTTCCCTCTGCATATCCCAAATTTGTTGTTGAAGGTTTTTCATTTACTGAGTTAAGTCATTCAATTGATCCTCATCTATTTCAGGTTAATGAAATTTGTGAAAAGAATTTCCTTCAGTTTCTTGCTTGATAGTTCTATTTTGAAAAAAGATCTTGAATTTTGATATTTTTAATAGTCTAACAGAAGGTGAATCTTGCTCTCTGGTTTAGGATTTTCTAGATGCACTAAAATATTACACAGATGCATTGGAAGATAGCCTAGATGCACTATAGAATGGCTTGAATGTGCCACAGAAAGGCTTGAATGTGTTGTAGGATTGGTTGGATGCACTACAGAATAGCTTGAATGCTCTAAAGTATTGGGTGGATGTGCTACAGTAATGGGTGAATGCGCTACAAAATGAAATGGATGTGTTGGAAAATATAGTAGATGCATTATAATAGCATATGGATGCACTAGAGAATGGTGTAAATGTGCCAGAACAAGTAGTGGATGTGTTGAATTGGGAAAATGTCACAGTTTCTTGCAAGTTTGTTTGATTTTTTTGATTTTTCAGTCAGAGAATTGGTTGTTTCAAAGGATGTTTTCTAAATCAAGGTTTTCACTTCTACTGTGTGATGTTTTGTTTAAATTTTTTTCAAAAACACATTGGTAAAACACAACAAACATGTACAATCCTAAGGCTGTGTAGGAAAATATTTGTTGGATTCCCACTTGGATTTTACTCCAGTTGTGCCTACTTTTAGCAGATGATTAGAAGCTTGACCCCACTGGCTCCCCTCCATGGAACTTACTTCTACGGGGCAGCCAAGCTTCAGTACCCATGAATCTCCCATGGCATACTTCTCATCTCTACTAAAAGCCACAAAAAAGTGGGACGACTTCAAAGGTTAGATCTTCTGTGCCAATAAATAGAATAAGGATTTTGGCTTGCTATAATAAAGGGTTCTAGTATAGGCATTCTATTTGTGAGGCATCATCCATTTAGCAAGAGACCATTGTTGCTCTTTTTGTTGGAACAATCCTCATGATACTTGAACTTTCCTCAAGTACCCACATTTATATCCTGATTGGAAGTCACTTGGCTTTAGCGTGTTATCGGTTGGGTCGTTCCCTTGGGTGATTACTTTTTCCCACAAGGTAGGCCCTTTATGGATAAAACAAAATAAAAATGAATGGATCTAGCTTTTTGGTCACCTAGTAAAGGGGAGAGATATGCCTACCATTCATCAAGCACAAAAAACATGGTGTTCTTTAACCTTTTAACTAAGCTAGATGCCTATCTTAATCAAAATAAAGCATTCAAATAACTCCAGCCCCTGCATAAATCATTAGTAGTTGCATAAGTTTGTCTTTGACAAGTGTATTTAGTACAATGGATATCAAATGATTTTTCTTTCACTTCAATGCTCCATGTTCCTCTTAAAACCTACAATAAATTCTCAAAAAGTTAGATGAGATCAAGAAATAAGAAGACATGAGGGTTAGATAAATGATTAACCATAAAACCCTAAAAATTTGACCAAGCTACAATGTGATTTGAATTTAGGTGTAAAATTGAAAATATTAAATTTTTAAAAATTGATAAAAAAAACCTACACCATTACATAGCTTATGAAATTATACCCCATTTCAAAAAAAAAGCTTCGAAAAAGACCTTTGTATGACCAAGATACGACCATTTTAAGATTGACTATAAAAGCGTTAAAACAGTGACTCAATGGGCTAAAAGAACTTTGTATGCGCTAAAAAACTTCATGGATGTGCTAAAACAGTCCTCAGATGTGCTAAAATAAGTTTCATATGTGCTAAAAGAAGTATTAGATGCGCTAAAAGAAGTGTTAGATGCACTAAAAGACTTTTTGTATGCATCATAACAGTCATCCAATGCGCTAAAAGACTTTTTGAATGTGTCGTAACAATGATCCGATGCACTAAAAGACTTTTTGTATGCACCAAAAGAACTCATGGTCGCACTAAAAGAAGTTCACGTCCAGAATCTGTGAAACAACTTCCAGAAAATGTCAATAAAAGGGGGCTAGGCCCCACGGTGGGTGCCATTTTATGTGTGTGAAATGTAGGAGAGTTAGAAAATCAATACTAAAGCACACAAACATCAATGAGACGTATTATATTAAAGATTTGAATCAAAGAACTACTCTATTTTTTGTTAAACAAATCTCTAAAAATGTTCCATTGTTCTCTATTCTCAAGGATTTACTAAACCATATTGGCTTTCAGATTTTGTATATGCACTATGGTTGTTAAAATGACAACTTGAGAAATGAGATGTTATTCTAAATTCAAGAAATCTAAGTTCCTACATGAGACTATTAGATGAAAGCTATGATACTATGATAATGGAGATATTGATAAATGGATGATGTTTGCCAAACTATGTGATAAGAAGTTAAAATGATTCTGCATATGCTCAAATGACCATTAATATGATGAAATTTTAACTAAATTTATGGTAGGGTTGATAAACTTGTTAAAATGCTAAATAATGCTAACTATAAACTCCAAATGCATCATGTTAATTTAGAATCATGTTCTTCTATATAGTTTCTTTATGGTGGGGTACATAAAAAGATATATTCGTCATCACCTGAAAATCAACGTCTGGGGCATCGAAAAAAAAAATTCTCAGCATCAGTATCAAATTTTTCTTTGAAGCAATGTGTAAACACATGACTTCAAAGAGGGGAAAAATGTATACACCTAAAATTGCTCAAAACATTTAATTAATTAAATACTAGTTATTTAATTAATATTTCAACTACTTATAAATAAATTCTCAATTTATTTATATAGTTTGTATCTTCTAATTCTCCAAATCTAAAATCACATTCCTCTAATTTAATTAAATAAACAAATTTCTATAGTTTGTTTTATTTAATTAATTTTCACTAATCCCAAATTTGGAATTCAAGAACATGTCTACAACTTTTCATGCCACCTCACCAAGGTCACATGAAATTAAATAATTCTAATTTTTAAATTAAAATTATCTTCAAAAAACTTTCAAACACATGGTATTTTTCTCACACACTTTATTCCTCCATCCATTTGGCATGTTGTCTTTGGTCAAGTGATTCCTTCATCCATTTGGCATTTTGTCTTTGGTCAAGGGAACATCCTTCTTGATTCTTTCTATCTCCACTGTTCATCCCTCATATTTGAATCTGGACCATCAATCGCTACCACATCACAAGATGCTTGGAAAATCCTATAAATACAACCCTTTGCTATAGTATTTGGCATCCACATTTGAGTAGAGTTATTATGTAGGAATATCTTTGGAGCATTGGAGCATTTGGAGTCTTATAGCATTGTTTAGCATTTTAACAAGCTTGCATTGTAGCATCATGTTTTGCTTTATAGTTGCATTTTAAATCATGTTTTGCTTTATAATTTCATTTTAATTCATCATATCAATGGTCATTTGAGTATATGCATAATCATCTTAACTTCTTATCATAGCATCAACATTCGTATCACATAGTTTGGCAACACCGTCCATTTATCAATATTTCTATTATCATAGTGTCATAGCTTTCATCTCATAGTTTCATGTAGGAAATTGTATTTCTAACATTTAGAATAGCATCTCATTTCTCAAGTTGTCATTTTAACAACCATAGTGCATATACAAAATCTGAGAGCCAATATGGTTTAATAAATCCTTGAGAATAGAGCAAAATGGAACATTTTTGAATATTTGTTTAACTACAATTTAGAGTAGTTCTTTGATTGAAATCTTTAATATAATACGCCTCATTGATGTATGTGTGCTTTAGTATTGATTTGCTAACTCTTCCACATTTCACACACAATGAGAATAGCATTATTTGATGAATTCTTGTGTTTTCTTCTCATGTGTGCATGATTCATTCTCCAATCTTATATTTTATCTTTGTTGTTCTAGTTTTAAGTTGCTTTTATTTTTTAATTCATACTACACTTTAATAGTGAAGAATGTTATGGTGTTGATATCTACCTTGATCATGCTTTTTGGTTTTTATCGATGATGAACAATAGTGTAAAGTTAGTCTGAGCATTGTTTATATTGTTGTAGTTAATTGTAGCTATTGTTCATGCTTTCGTGGTGAATGGATAGTTGAAAATCTGTAGACCTTAGAAGATTGCACTTGTTTCATGAGACTATAGGCTACTCTTGGTTAAGTGGAACTTAGTTTTAGGAAGTATGTCCATTGTACCATCCTCAATTGTTATCATTCAATATTAGTTGCAGATCTAAGAAACTTCTCATCCCTTTCCCTTTTGACCTTTCTTTGAAATTTGAAGTTTAGACAAAGTTCTAGCATCACAACAAAGCTAAATCCGATGATAAAGGAGGAGTCTTAGTTTGTTGTCCTAAACTTGCAGCAGTTGTCCTTCATTTCCAAAATTCATAAAACTCCTTTTGCAACCCAATTCCCTCCAAACTTAGTGAATCATAAATTCCCTTTGTGATTACCAGCAAATCACATCAACTAATTGAACTATTCCAAGCTTTGTCATGACCTGACACCCGAGACACCTTGGGGTGATTTTTAAAACTTAGTTGTAGAAATGACCTTTCAAGAGAAGCATTACACTTGTGCATTGTTTGTGTTGAGAAAGTGTTGAAACACACATCAACAGTCATGAATCTACCCTAAAGATTTCCAAGTTCATAAACATCCTTTATCTTAAACATCAAAACATCAAACTTAAGTCAAAAGTGTTGTTCCAAAATGTTTGCAAAGATCACTCTCTATATCATCCACCTTTTCATCTACCATTATCATCATTGCTCTAAAAATACTTAGAGCATCTCTTTTAACTAGATTTGAGTCAACTAGAGAGTTCAAACATTACAAATATCAACACAACTCTCCCATAGGTGACCCAAAATTTATTGTAAAGACAAGATCACAACACAAGAGAATCATGGAGAAAACCAAAGTCACATTTACCTCAAGTGATCCAAATCCTCTAGAATTTGATCTGAGAATTCAAGTTACCCCATCACAACAACCATCATCTCCATTAGGACCATATGAGATATAAGACATCACGAACAATCCATTTGAACTTACTACAAGGGAAATAATGGAACATCAAGCCTTGGGAAGTGTATCTCCAATCTCCCCATCATTTGTTGCACAAAATTTGACACAAGGCTTCACAACTCCATCACTAGGGCTAAATCAAACATCTACTCCTTGTCTTGCAACTATCCTTTCGAAGGACTTTGGTCTAACTCTTCCATTTGAAAGTAGCACACTTGTGGGTACCCTCGATACTAATCCTCCATCCCAAATGACCACTTGGACACCAAAATTTGGTGCTCCTCCCATTCCTTAAGACCCAAATAGCCATATAAACCATTTGAACTTCATTACTCCACAACAACCTCTACATATCAAGGAAACTCCTCTTCATTTATACCCATCCATATTGCAAGGGTTCCCGCCATCACACAAAGTAGTGTAGATCAAGTATCACAAGTAGATCCAAAAAGGAAAGGAAAGACTCTCACACAAATTCAACACTTAATGCGAATAGGGACATTTCTACCCAATGCTCCAACTAGTTCATCAATACCATTGGTTTCATAAAACACATTCATCCTATCCATTCTCAACCCATCTCAAAACAATCCCTTGATCATGAATCCCACCAACCTAGGTAATACTTTGTTTACATCTCTAGCACAAGGAAATCCTCAATACATGGGACAAGGTAATCTTTTTAATAAATGGACTCAAGGTCCTAGTGTGTCATTACCATCACAAAATCTAATGGCATCATCCTCATCATTTCCCATGGTCCCTTTTACCATGCAAAATCAATTGGGACCTCAAACTTACATTCCTCCACCTCAATCGACTATCTTACAAGGGATGTTAAACCAAGGGAACCCTCAACCTCTCATCAACAATCTACTACCCACTCAAAACATCAACACCCCCAATCCATCATAGATGTCCCAACAACCAACCGATCCTACATTGCAAGCACATTCCTTAGCTTTATAGCAAGCACAAAAACCTAATTAGCAAGCCATCCAACAACAACAACAAGTAGCCTTAGTAGCACAACAACAATAACAAGCAGCCCTAGCAGCACAACAACAATAGAAACAACATCAATCCCATCAAGCATCCTTATCAGCACAACAACAACAACAAGTCTTAGCAGCACAATAGCAAGTAGTCTTAGCAGTGCAATAATAGAAAATAGTCTTAGCAACACAACAACAACAACAACAATAGCAAGAATCCTTAGCACAACAACAACAACAACAAGCTCATCAAGAAACCTTAGCATCACAACAACAACAAAAATAGTAGGCCCAACAAGAAGTCCTTGTGGCTCAACAACAACAACAACAACCAAGTTTCGACTGTAATCCTCAACAAAACATCATCAATACAAACATGTTAGGAACATATACATCAACATTGTAATCACCTTCATAGAATCTCACACCACCATACACCCCATACAACACCTTATCATATCAAAATCCCGCATACAACTCGTCCATCATCCCAACATTTTTTCCTCCACTAAATCTGTGAGACAATTTAGCATCACAAATTAAGGCGCTATCTCAAGAAATGCAGGACCTTCGAATGGGAAAGACAAAGAAAACTCATGCACAAAATTTATTTCCTTATCCATTTAATCGAAACATCGCAATGGTACCATTCCCTCCCGGCTTTGAAATCCCCATGTTTGATAAATACGAAGGGAGAGGAAGTCCTGTGGACCATGTCAAAGAGTTTAATGTCATGTGTATGGAGGTGGCCTACAATTATTCTTATTTAATGTGCCTCTTCCCTCAAAGTTTAACAAGTCCTTCCATGGATTGGTTTTCTCATCTACCTCCCAGTATCAAAACTTTCCAATAAATTATTGGTAAATTCATTGATCACTTCTTTAATCTTGACATGGACGTAAGTCTAGAAGAATTTTACACTCTCAGACAAAAAAAAGGAGAATCTTTCGCTAATTTCTTACAATGGTGGAGACAAAGAGCTAGTAAGAGAAAATGGCCTCTTCCTAAGGAACAACAAGTGGGAATTATCATAGAAAATCTAGATCCAGATCAATCCTTCCACTTGAAAATGCATTGTATCACATCTTATGATGAGCTTGTCCCTAGAGCCCTTAACATCGAGAGAGATCTAATATCACAAGGAAATACCTAAGCCTACAAAGATAATCGCCCATCAACTAGTTCAAATGACAAGCCTCGTGCTTGGGCTAAGAACAAGCATGTAACAAATGATGGTGTGGTAGATTCTAAGGTAGTCCTAAGTGTTCCTAGACCAAACAACAATCAAGTTGCTAACATTCAACTAACTATGCAACAAACAACACCTCCTTAGAATAATTAGATCAATAATACCACAATGCAACAAAGGAAAACCTCTAACAAAAAAAACTATCCTAAATGCAAATGCACATAGTTGTCAGAACCCATCAAGACCATCATGAAGAAGTTGGTAGACTCAAACTTGATAACACTTCCCAACTTTGAAAACTATCGAGAAACCCAAGAGAAACCATCCTGGTACAATGAGAACGATCTTTGTGACTTTCACAAAATCAAAGGACACAAAACGGAAAAATTCATGAGGCTCAAAAATATTATCCAAGACCTCATAGAGAACGACACCATATAAACAATTCTCAGACTAACTTTACACAAAGTGAACAATACTGAAAAAGCTAAGGATTACACAAACATGTAGCATACCTATTCCAACGTGGTCACTTCCTATGATAGCGTCATTATTGTCATCACCATCAAAGGGCCTAGTGCAGAGTGTGGATTCACCACATGACATGGAAAAATTACCATCCAAGGAGTCCTTCCTTAATCTAGGGCACAACTTACTTTTCCAATACCAAATCCTAGCAAGTATAAGCTAATGAAGAACACATTTTTCTTAGGAGAGCTACCCCTTTCTCCTCAATCTCATGGGAAACTCACATCCAGAAACAAAGAGCCCAAAACAATCAAGATGGTAGATACTACCTTCACCAAGTGGGGGGATTTGAACCAAGAAGATGTCAATGAGGAATATGTCTTTAAGCTCCTCTATCAAGATGAATGACCTATCCCCACTCTTCCCATGGAAGATGATAACAAAGGCTTGCAACTAATGAAGGGAATGAGTTATAACAAGAACAAGAAGCTAGGAAAAAATGATAATAGTTTGCTAGAACCCATTGTTCCTAAGAAACAACTATTGAATCTTGGCCTAGGTTGTACTACTAGTAAGGTCACCCTTATTGGCAAAGGTGCTTCCGCTAAATGAGTTGAGGCTTCCTCTTGGTTACCTTCATCGTGTGATACAACCTTAGATGAATTCCCCCTTGATGTTGTTGACCTGTTTGAAAACAAATCCCTCTTCATGATATCCATTACATCCTTTTCTCCAAGTAATCAACTAACTGAAATACGCCTAGTATACCCACAATTCATTGACTTGGACCAACAAGGACCAATGATTCTAGATTTATTTAAAAATGATGAAGTGATCTTAGAATTCATGGGACTTTGAGAAAACTTACCATGGGTAGATCACAAACCAGGTTTTGACATAGAGCTGCACAGGGGCATACTATGGGGAGATGATTGAGTCCTTCAATTGCAAAATTGATGAAATGCAACTAACATGCAAATCTTTGAGTGAAAACCACACTGTGGCACTTTCTAATCCAAAAATAGTAAAAAAAAAGGAGGCATTCAAAGGTGAAAACCTCTCTAAGGCACCTTAAGGATGATGGATTCAATCTCCCCCTTAGCGCAATGCATCCAGAAAAGTCAACAGTACTAGCAGAAAATGCCATTCTAGTCAATATAGGAACAAAAAAAGCACCTAAGATCACTTTCTATGCTGAATCCATGTTGGATGAAGAAAAAAAAACCTACCAACATTCTTGAAAGAGTGAAGAGCCAACTTTGCATGCTCATACATATATATGCCAAGGCTTGATCCAAAATTGGTTGTGCATCACTTAGCAGTCTATCCTGAAGCCAATCCAATCAAGAAGAAATTAAGAAAGATGTGCCCTCAGATAGCACTCTTGGTGAAACTAGAGTTACAAAAGCTTCTTGGCATTGGATTTTCATCTAACTAATAGATTATCCTGAGTGGTTTTCAAACTTGGTACCAGTCTCCAAACCCATTGGGGGCATCAGAATATGCATGGATTTTAGAGACTTAAACAAATCATGCTCGAAGGATGATTTCCCTCTTCCTAACATCGACCTCATTTTGGATTTAACAATTGGGCATGAAATGCTATCACTCATGGATGGTTTTTCAGGTTATAATAAAATCATGATCACTAAGGAGGATCAACACAGAACTGCATTGACTTGTCCATGGGGAACCGATTGTTGGAATGTGATGCCATTCGGGTTGAAGAATGTAGGGGAAACCTATCAAAGAGAAATGACCCTCATTTTTCATGACATGATCCACAAAACGGTCAAAGATTTTGTGGATGATATTTTTGCAAAATCAAAGAAAACAAATGAGCACATAGAAGTCGTAGAACCCATCTTTGACAAGGTTGAAGAGTATAAGGTATGGTTGAATCTAGAAAAGTGTCTTTGGGGTTACATCAGGGAAACTTCTTGGATATATCATCTCACAAAGAGGGATATAAATTGATCCAACAAAACTAAAAGCCATCCTAGACATGAAACCACTACAAACAATGAAATAGATGAGAGTATTACAAGGAAGATTGTAGTCCATCAGAAGGTTCATAGCACAACTATTAGATAAAATCCACCCTTTTTTGCATCTTCTCCATAAACGAATAACTTACAAGTGGGATAATAAGTGTGATAAAGCTTTCTAGTAGATCAAATACTATCTATTAACACCTCTAGTGCTCATTCCTTTGATACCGAACAAACCTTTGATACTGTGTATCTCAACAATATTAATAGCACTAGGAGCTCTTTTAACAAAACATGATGAAAATAGAAAGGAAAGGGCTATCTATTACATTAGCAAGACCTTGGTGGGATATGAAATGAACTATTCACCCATTGAGAAATCATGCTTGGAAATATTTTTTTGCTTCACAAAAGTTTAGACACTACATGTTGTCACATCAAATCAAACTTGTTGCAAAGATCAACCCAATGAAATACTTGTTATCCAAAGCAACTCTCACTAGGCTAATGGAAAAATGGGTAATGATCTTAACTGAATCTGACATAGAGTACGTTGAGCACAAGGAAATCAAAGGACAATTGATCACTTACCAACTAGTAGAGGCACCTATCTATGTAGAGAACCTGTTGATATATGAGTTCCTTGATGAATTAGTGTTCCTTATCAATCTCACAACTCAGTGGAAAATGTACTTTGATGGATTGTTCACCCAACATGGATCAGGATCAGGTATTCTTTTCATTACCCCTCAAGGTGATTGCATTCCAAATTCATACAGGCTATCGTTTCCCTATACTAACAACATTGTTGAGTACAAAGCCCTAATCACAGATCTAAGGATAGCAATTCAGTGGCAGATACAAGAGATGCAAGTCCATGGAGACTCACAACTGGTTATCAACCAAGTCAATGATGACTACCAAACTAAGGATGACAAGCTCACTCCTTACAAAAAGATGGTAGAGAATCTCAAGGCCCTTTTCATTGACATAACTTTTGATCAAATTCCTCACTTGAACAATTGAGTAGTAGATTCCATGGCAACAATTGGATCATTGTTAGACATGTTGAACAAAGTCCTTCAATGTGAATTATTGGTAGAACAACTTCCCGTACCAACTTTCAAAATCCTTGAATCTAAATTCACGTGTGTCATTGTTGGTCCAAGATCCCCATGGTATCATGACATATTTATCTACCTTAGCAAAGGAATCCTCCCATCTGATATCACCTCAAACCTTAAAAAGACCTTTGTCAAGAAGGAATCTCAATTCATGATCCTAGGTGATACCCTTTACTGCTGAAGCATCAAAGGAACATTGCTACAATGTCTTAATCAAGAGGAAGACTTGACTACTTTAACAGAAGTTCATGATGGCATCTATGGTTCCCATTCTAGTGGTATGGCTTTGGCTAATAAACTATTGAGGATGGGGTACTACTGGCCAACCATGGAAAGAGAATCCCATCAATATGTACATAAATGTATCTAGTGTCAACATCATGGAGATCTGATTCATGCTCCAACTCAAGAATTGCACCCAATGATCAAACCTTGGCCTTTTTCATAGTGAGGACTTGACCTCATAGGAAAAATCACTCCAACCTCATCCAATGGCCACAATTTTATCATAACAGCCACTAAGTACTTTACAAAGTGGGTTGAAGCCATTCTTATGACCTACATAACAGGGAAGCAAATTGCCAAGTTTATCCTGAATTATCTAATATGTCGTTACGGTGTTTCTCAAACCATTATCTCAGACAACAAAACACCCTTCAAGAATTAGGATGTGAAAGAGCTATGTCAAAGATTCAACATCCAACATTGATTATTTACCCCATATTATCCCCAAGGAAATAATCAAGCTAAGGCTACAAATAAGACCATTCTGAAAATCTTGAAGAAACTAGTTAATGAAGTTGGTCATGACTAGCATCTGTAGTTAAATCCCACTCATTGGGCCTATTGAACTAGTATCTGCACACTAACAGGTGCAACCCCTCTCTCCCTTTTCTATGAATCAAAAGTCATTTTGCCTATTGAGGTTGAGCTCCCATCATTGCAAGTGTCACTACATAACCTAATCACTAATGAAGAATATAGAATATCATAGCTGAATGAGCTAGAATTCTTGGATGATTGTCATCTAGATGCCCTCAATCACTTGCAAGTATATCAAAACTTACTGAAATAGAGCTATAACAAGAAGATCAAATGTTGGTCTTTCTAGGTAGGGGATCTTGTCCTAAAGAAAACCTAGAAAAATATTACAAACCGGGAAAATAAAGGAAAGTTTGAGCCTAACCGGTTGGGTCCCTTTGTTGTCACAACAATCTATGGATCAGGAGCATACCAATTGTCAACGCTTGAAGGTGAACCCTTGTAGAAGCCAACCAATAGCTTGCATCTTAAAAAAAATTATACCTAGTCTTGAAAGGTGTAAATTTGAAAATACAAAAAAAAAATTAAGGATCAAAATCCAAAAAAATAATAAAAAAGATTAAAAAAATAAAGAAAAAAACTATCCTCTAGTGAAAACCACTTCAATGGTGCTTTAGGCAAGTACCTCAGTGAAAACCTAGAAAATAGGTGCCTTGCATAAATAAAGCACCTCCATCTATTCTTTGGCTCTTTATTGTATCATTCTTTGCACCCCCATCCATCTATCACCTCATCCATCCTATTTATTCCATCACCCATCCACATCTCTATCATAGCTTGATGTTGTGAAGTATCGTATCCACTTTAGTACTACTTGGCATATTCCTAAGGTCAGTTGATCCTGCCTATATCAAGGTCATCTATTGCATCACGCTAGGGTAAATTCATTCTAGATCATATTGGGTTCTTGTATACCCTAAGGTTATCAGAAATCTCATTGAAAATCCCAAAAAAATTCATAAAATGTTCATTAGAAAATCCAAAAACATTTACAAAATACTGTAATAAAATCCAAAACATTCACAAAAATGTAAAGTCAAAATTCAAAACATCAAAATCACATCAAAAACCCTTAAAAGGTCAAAACATCAAAAATCCAAAAACAATACACTTGTTGAACTACGTCATCTCTAAGCTTGAACATAGGCAAGGCCATCATTGATGTAGCCTCGAGACACCCTAGGTCAATCTTTAGGAGTCTGTCATAATAAACTGACATTCCATCAATTTCGTTAATATGTCAAGTCAATTGAACTACGTGGTCTTTGTGTTTATAACATAGGCAAGGGTAATCTTTGATCAACCCCCAAGGCCCTTAGGATAGGTCTTTTAGGTTAGGTTCTTGGTTGAATCTTCAAAAATCCCTAAACATTCAAATATCAGAAAATCCTTAAACATTTGAAAACTCGGAAAACTCCAAAACACTTGGAAAACTTGAAAATCTCAAAAATATTAGAAAACATTCAAAAGACCTAAAAAAACCTCAAATATCTTGGAAAACCCTAAACAACCTGAAATAACCAAAAACCAAAACATTCACATAAAATTTCAAAAGGATAAAAAACAACCTCAAAACATTTCAAAATACCAAAAACATTGAAATATTCCAAAAAAAATCCAAAACCATCCATCCCATTTCACTTTCACCCGTAATAAAATTTCACCCATAATAAATCAATCATCATCTTCAATTTTTGGCAAAGTAAATAGAAAACAAGTATCATAAGTCGTAAAGTGAAAACCTAATTGTCAAAATCCAAAGTCTAGATCATAGGTAAATGAGTCAGTGGAGTTTATATCAGTGACTTATCAAACATCATCATCCTAAATTAAACACCTTGATTAACATCTCCTAGGATGTATCCTTCCTACGATGGACATCAGTATCAAAAATCACCTTAGCTAAATTACTGGCAAGAGATATAGATAACACTAACTATTTGTCTTTGATCTTTTCTTATGATTTATCTTAATGACCCATTCTAAGGACCTCTTGATAATTTCTATCAAAGTTATTTAGAGAGAAAGAAATGGGGCATCGATCATTATCTTTCATTTTTTGTGCTTGTAGGTACTCTTGTAAAATAATCTTGGCACATACTTGCTTAGTTGTGTGTAGGAAGGTTGTTTGGAGTACATTATTGATTATTGCATATGCTTTGGTCCAATATATTATAAGCTTCTAATTTACATTCCAACGATTTTTTTGTATGTCAAGGTGTGAACAAGAACTATCCTATCTATTTGCAAAGTCAAAGTCCATTACACTAGATGCAATGCCATCCTAGTTATCAATACCTTGATGCATCGTTTCTATGTGTTATATCAAAAATATGGAATGACGGAAAATCCCAATCCCAAGATATGAGAAAAATCATCATCATCATGCATTTCTCATCACCCTCTCTAATAAAGTCTCGGTGGATCATAGACTTGTTGGATCTTTTAAATCAATCATCAAAATCAATGGTCAAAATAAATCATCTTGTTTCTTCTATCTTCTCTCCGCGCTAACCTAGTATCATGACAGTCAACAAAAACATCATCAATGCATCCATAAATCATCAACATGAATACATCTTGTATAATCACGACATATCATAATATAGGAAACATACATCCTACATCATTTATCATTTAAGTTAAAGACAAATAATATAGATTTGTTATTCTAAGCATCTTAAATCGTTGCATTACATATCATAACCATATATCGCATTATAATATCATAAGCGTGAACATTTGCATCATCCATCCATATGCATACATCATCATAAAACTGCATAAGAAAATACACAAAAAAACATGCATCCATATCATTTGCACAAGCACCACATCTGCATATCATATCATCCATCCATAACATGTCATGAAAAGATACCAAATAAGAGGTACATCCATCCATTGCATTTCATTACATCGCATATTGCATAGCTAAATAAAGTGCATCCATACATTCATAAGCATGAAATAAAAGTACAAATCACATATTGAATCTGTATCATATATATATATATATATATCAAAAAATGGTGAATTGTCATGATACAATATTTGAATCAATGTATGTATATCGATCAAAAATATAATATCCATGAGGCTATCGAAAATGAGCCCATGAATGTATATATGTATAAAAGAATTAGACAATGATCAAAAAGTGTCTTTGTACAAACAAGCTAGCCTTGATGGTTGCTCCCCTCAACAGTTTATCTCTCTGGTTGATCCTCGGCCTTGGGATGTGCCCCACTCCTCTGAGAATAATCTAGTTGATTGAGCGCCTATGGGACAACCCTGTGATAATGTATCATATAGTAGACCGCCTTAGTCATAACCTTTATGTACAATCTGCCAGACATTGTTTGCCCCTAGGTTGCAGCTGCCATGGTCTCAAGCTACTAGCGTCGCCCGACCTCCTAAGCCAACTGCATCTCAAAAATCTATCTAAGCTACCACTCCTAGTCTCTCTCAGTTTTCAAGGCTACTATTTTTTCTTTGGCTTGATCTCTCTCAGTGATGATCACCAAAATATATTGCCAGGCTTGATCCCTCTCACACGTAATAACATGTATCTGCTGCTACAGTTGTTGTATCTATAAATCATGGGGATCTGGCCCCAATGGTGGTGGTTGTACTAGTAGTTGTATTGGAGGCTGCAGTGGAGACTGTTGATGCCTTGGTGGCACTCCTAGAACCTATTCATCATGTTTTTCCTAGGCATCCTACCCTCTGCCCCGACCTTTTCCTTTTCCTGCACCCCTCCCTCTCGGTCTCCCTCGTGGAGGTACACCTATTGAATCTATCAATTGGCGAGGGGGTGTGAACCATGTGTCATATGTAGGAGTTGTTTAAGCATCCACTTGTCCTTGATCATATGCCCATGGTCAAGCAACCAACTATCAAAAGCCCTCAACAACCTCGTGGGTTGCAATTGTAGGACCCCGCGTGGATGCCTCTCAAGCTAACCTAGCAAAGATGGTTTTGTATACATCATTTGTCCTACCCTACCTATCTCCAAATTGTCTCACCACTGTATCTATCAGCTACCTCTCAATGATGGTATGCTCTTGACCCTACATATATCAAGTATGTTGAGCGAAGAAAACTTGTTGAACATCATTGTACCATGTTGGAATTTGAAGCTAGGGTCACCATCTAAAGACTATCATATCATCAATGACCCTGCACCAATAGGGATTCAACTTTTCCTATATATTGTAGTTTTCATATGTCTCTACATCTACCATCTAAATAGTCGTCAGAGCATAGTGATGTGCTCCCAAGCCCAAATGTGTAGTAAGGTGACCCCTATATCGATAGACCTGTCATCGCAATATACAAAATCGTGCATATCATGGTACAAAGAGGCCAACATCACTAGTCCCCATGCAAACTAGGTCCTCCTGAACAACATCATGTGCCAAGCCAAGCCCCATCCCATATTGAACCCTCTGCTTCATTGATCTAGAGCAACCAAACCTAAGATGATTGTTGCAACAATCAATAGCAAAGTGGGAACTTGACCTCTGTACATCTTGAGGTCAATATACAAAGTGACTAGAACAATGTCCTCTTGGTCCATCACCCCATGGCACACATTGTAACCAACATCGACATCATATATCACGCACTCACCATGTATCAACAAACACAATATCCACCATACATCCTCTAGTGTCACTGTCACCTTACTAATAGGAAGGTGGAATGATGAGGTCTCACTGTGCCATCACTCATACAACGTTGTCATCATTTCCAAGTGTGTTCAAATGACAGACATGTAGGCGATGTACCATAGGAAAATCTCTCCCAAGTGCTCCTGTTGCAACTCAGATAAATCACCAAGTGTGGAAAAAATTGTAGGTCGGTGCTCACGAGACATCAAAGGAAGGATCACCTCCTGCACCCACGAAGCGTGCGATGTCAAAATTTGAAAAAAAAATGGCTACGTTTGGAATTTTCATCTCCAAAATGACATCACTATTTATGATATCATCACTATAATTCAAGTTCTAAATTACAACGCCCGAGGTATTTAAATTTCAAATTGTAATATGCATAGCTAAACACATATGCATTGCAATTTGGACTTTGGTAAACCCTAACCCTAATTTTGAAATCAAAATGTGTCTCTCTTTACATATGCGTCATTATTTAGAATTTGAAACCCTAAATCTAAATCATGAACTACGTCACAATTTACATATGCATCACTAAAAATTGAATTAGTGGCGCTGATTCTAGAAATAGCATCGCTATATAGCGATGCCACCAAAGTTCAAATTTCAAAAGGCATTAAATGCATGAAAAAGTCAAATTTCAAATCAAGTTTCGAATCACATACTGGTGGTCATGTTCCTAGAAGCCTTTGGTACTCTCAACCCAGTTGGAAATGTGTTGTGGGAACACTCATTGCGCTATTTCATCGAAGGGCCAGAGCTCAAAATGCAAGAATTCCTAAAGGTGTGAATGCACAAATGAATTAAAAGTGACCCTTCTTAACCTATTTATGCCTCAAAATTAGGTTTTTTTGCCCTAATTTACCCATGAAGCTAGGATTTTTCATCACTTTCGCCAATCTTTCCAAACTAAACCTTATTTTGCATCATTTTTTGCATTTTTGGCATGTTTCTTACATCCTGGAGCCTTTCTAGACCCCTAGGGAAAAATTTAATCTTTGTCGAGAAATCAACCCAAAATTCAAAATTTATACTCAATTTCTCAAGGGGGAAGGGAACCAAATTAATCCTTCCATTGGGGCATCTAAAACAGTTAGAATTTTTTTATTTTTTTATTTAAGCAGCAGTTTTTAATCCGAAGAGCATCAATCTTTGAACCAAAGGAGTAGGTACCTTGCTTCAAAAAGGGACAAAATGTAGACACTGAAAAATGTCCTGAATGATATCATACACTCGAATCAGGTATACTAACATCATTTCCTCTTAAAACTCATCATCTTTTCGCTTAATTAATTAAATTAGCCTAGCTATTTAATTAATTACATCATCTCCATTTATTAACCTAATTCATTTAATCAGGTTAATTCCCCCCTTTCATGCTAACATTTCATCTCATTAAATTGAATAAATCAAGCTATTTAATTTAAATCCCTAAACCTTCTTATTTAATTAAATAACTTTAAGTTATTTAATTAAATGTCATTCCACCTTCCCCCATGTTTATTAAATCATTTTATTTAATGAATATCATTTTAATTCTTCTAAATTCCCCTAATTGCATAACTAACATTGTTTAATTATCAATTATTAACTAATCTAATTTCCCCCCACTTGCAAGGGAATATTCCTCCTTTGCACATTCCTCCAAAAGGAATATTCCTTCCCCTTTTGCACAATTAAACTTTGTTTTAATTTGAAAAATATCCTTTTTCCTCACCCATGAAAATATTCCAAAGAATATTCTCTCTCCTCCAATCATTTGAAAAAGGGAATATTCTCACTTAGCTTCATTTGCAAGTTAACTTTTGACCTCTTATGCAAGTCAAAAGTGTGCTTGTTTGAAAAAATGAGAACCCTCGATTAAATCTCATCTTGCATTCTCATTCCTTCATGAGAATCCATGATTCATGCCTCCAATTTCCTCCATCCTTGACCATTGACTAGCCTTTTTTTATCTCAACCCTCCATTTCTCATTTTCTCTCCTATAAATAGGTCACTATCTGGAGATAAATGGATCCATCTTTCAAAAAGAAAACTTATGTTGTTGAAATCACTCACACTCACTCTCATATTTAGCTCACATTTAGCATATTTTAGTTTAAATTATTTTCACAATAGCTTAGCTTCCATTAATGGCTTCCATAATGCATCCATTTAGCTAATTAGATAACTAGGGTTTGAATCTTTTTAGTTTAAATCTCATTTAGAGTAGCTTAGAATTTGTATATCTGAATCATGTCAGCACAAATCATGTTAGATTAGCTTTTGCATCATGCTAATTTAGATTAAAATCATGTTTTCATTCACATCTCATAATTGTTTCATCGATTCTCTTCAATAGAATCGATTGAAACAAGCTCGTTGATCCATGGATTGGGAAAAGGTCATCGTTCCACATCAATGTGGCACCACTCCCAAAATGAGATAAGTTTCAAATGGGTTAGAGTAAACATTTTAAACATTTTCATAATTTAGAATGCTCTATTTAAATGAATGTTTAGTTTAATTTCAAATTGATTGATCTTGTTTAGATTGGGCATTAGTGGTTTTTTTATGCTTCATTTTTCATGGATCAAGCATAGTCAGCTCATACTAATCTCCTCAATCAAAGACACTATGCTCACTCAACACAAGTTGGGTGACTTAGATTATTGGAGAAGATCGATTGATGAGATGGAAAAGTTTAGATGGAGGCCATGGCTACAGATTGAGGCTTGGGACAATGATAGAGAGCACCTTCCATACTACAAGTAGTCGAGGTGGTTGATCAAGCAAACCTAGTACATCCTAGAGAGGTATCTCCCAAACAAGGTTCAATGGAAATTCAAGGAGACCCAAGATGTTCATGTTGATGATTACCATGTTGTTTTTGCTTGAACCACCAGGGAGATCAGAGAATGGGGACCTATTCCCTCTCCTCAGATAGTCACTTTAGATTTTGATCAACTCACACAGTTTTAGTGGATCTAAGTTGATGGACAAAAGGACCCATGAACCACTCTTGATTATGATGCCTAGTGGATCCCATAAATACCACTTAAATTTACATGTCCTAATGGGGGTGCTATTGGAGACCAACAATAGAGAGAGGTCGAGACAGGTAGGGACAAGAGATAAAGGAAGAGGGTAGCAATAGAGATGCATGTGGATGAGGACAAAGGATAAGGTCGGGGACCTATCATTGGAGTAGTAACAATTATTGCACTCACAGAGGGTGATAGAGGTCAGGTTGACATAGATCCTGATGATCATAGGTTTCGAGTCGCTCTTTAGAAGCATAACTAGGCACATTGCAAGCATGATGGCTACCATCAAGAGGGGTGGATTGATCATTTATTTTGCATAACATACCACTAAGTGTGATCAAATAATATCCAAGTGGGACAAATGAGCCCATGAGAGGGGTGTGGAGATCTCATGATGCCAGGAGCTAAAGACCCAGCTTGTGAAGATCATAGCTGATTGAGACAAGGAGTGAGGGAGGATAGCACAGGTAGAGGTGGTTGGTTAGGGCCAGGTTATACCTCTGGCATAGTGCATATAGGTTATTTGACTATTACAAAGTGAGGCCATCTATTATAGGTCACGATATGACAGTCATTCCTAAGCATAGATGTTAGCCTCAATTTTCACAAAGGAATGTAGCTGGTCTAGGAGGATTAGATGGCGGATCAGTAGGTAGGCCATCATAGGGCCACTCATAGGGTTCACAAGGACACACTCAATAGCCCCAGGGTTCACAAGGGGGCCGATAGCAGCATATCCCTCTGATACAGTAGATGAGTCCTCCTCCTCAACCTCCTCCTAATCAGGAGGAGAGGGTAAGTTTGATGTATATATGTTGTACAAATATTCTTGATGATGTATACTATAGACTAATTATTTTTATAGACATTTTTTTTAGGGTGATCCCACAATACTGGTTTACACTTTCTCAGAGATCCTGATTTTTGTTGAAATCACATATTTTTAGAAAATATAATGAATTAAGCCTTGAAAAGTTCCATTTAAAGGATTCCAATTGAAGAGGGTTTGATCAAACCAGCTTAGACCAAACCCCCTTGGATATAACCCCACTAGTTTTAAACCATACCTATAACGGAGTCTCCTTTACACCCATCAAAATGTTAATAAAAAACCACTTTTGATTTATCTTTTGGGGGATCAAATGAATTCATTTAAATTTTATTTTTTTATGAGTATGTAGTCCTTATTATAAGCTTCCCAAAAAGTATAATTTTAAATAATTTAATTTGATTATTATATTTATTTTTTATTTCTTGTGAATGTAGGTTTTTCACCAAAATTAAGATCTTTGTTCTGCACATGTGAAAAAATAGTACATTATCAAAAGAAAATTTGAAAAATATTAGTGCACTAGATATTGAAGTCCTTGATCCAATAAAAAAAATGAATTTTGATACATACAAAAAAAATTATGTTGTATATGGTTTGTCTATGTTTGAATTATAATTGGTTTGACTTTGAAACTTGATTAAGTAAACAATATTCAATAAAACACTATGAAACAAAATGAAAGTGCTAGATATTGTAGTTACAAATCTAAATTTTTTTTAAAAAAAAATTATCCTTCATGGAAAAAAAGTTATGTTGTAGATGGTGAGCATCACTCCTTAAAAATGGTGTTTACTGAAAAAAACTAGTTTTCGAAGGAGATGGAAAAAGAAGTGCAATATAATTCCAAAAAAATTGAAAAAAATATATTTATAATCTATAGAAAAAATGTCACAAATCACTAGTTTACATCATCTTCAAATTCCCCACGGTTTAGCTGCTATAGGTGCCCAAAAGTGAAGATTTAGTTAGAAAAAATTAGTTCAGTGTCCATTTTGGCCAAAAATTGTAAACCAATTTTGTGGGATCACCCTGTACATACATTCATCAACTATTGATGGCCTATTATATATATATATTCTTTGTACAGATCTTTGATGTATCACACATTTAATTATTTATCATGACATTTTCATTTTTGATGATATATATGAGAGAGCTCCTTTTTAGCGCGACTATGATATGATGTTATCTGATGCATTGATTATGGATGCACTCTTATGATTATGCATGTTTCATGTTTCCATGATATTATGATGTATGACAATGTATGATTATGATGCTTCTAACAATTTGTGGATTCAAGATGTATGATATGATATAATATGATGTATGCTTATGCTTCTTTTTTTCAAATTTTGATATGATCTATGATGATCATGTAGGATGCATGATATGAAATTTTATTGACGGCTTATGGATATAGGATGTAATGGATTTTTTTGTGTGTATGTCATGATACTTGGATAGAAATGTTAGTATGATGAGTAGAAACAAAATAATGGATGATTAGATAGATAGAAAAAAATGAAATAGAAGAATGAAAGGATGTTGATCAAGTACCAATAAATCTATAATTTTTGGATGGATTCGAGATTTTATTGGATATGTGATGAGATAGGATAGATTATTTTTCTTTTGCTTTTAGGTGTAAGAGAGGGGGACCAACCACGTCAAGGCTCCAAGTCACAGAGAGCCAAGAATGGAGGGTTGCCCTAACTTATCTCATTCTAAAGGGATGTTTTGAGACAAGGATCAAGAATTATGAGGACTATAATGTACTTCAATCACTCTACAGATCTTGAACTTAGGTTTTGTTGTGTAGTTTTCACACACACGCCTTGCTGAAAGTAGGGACCCTCTTTCGTTTCAGTTTTGGTTTTTTTTTTCCCTTTCTTTTTGAGGTTTTGTCTTACTTTAGGCATATGCTTAAATGTTTATTTTTATTGCCTAAGTGTTTCCCCAGGTTATTCTTTGAAAATCCTAAGTTCTGGATGGATTTCGGGTTTTTACCCGAATTCAGGATTTTCCACCCTGGTCGGATTTTCTTGGATCCCGCTTGGACTCCGGTTGTGCACTGTTGTTCAGGGATTTTTGGTTTTCGCGGATTTCCGTTAGGGTCAAATTTTCCCAGATTTTTCCCTATCATCGGCTTCCCGGGTTTCCTGACTGTCTTATCGATTGCATTAATGGCTTCGTATGAGCTTTGAAGGCTGGATTTTACTTGATTTCTGAGATCTTTTGTGCCATTATGCTCACCATTTTCCATTTTCTAAGTTGAGAACTACACCCTTAGAGTTTGTTCTTTGGGCTGTTGGCTTCATTTTGAGACGTTTGGGAAATTTGATTGATTTGGTAGCGATTTCTTGTGCATTCCTGCGTATGTTCCTACATATGTTCTTTGTGGACACCGTTGGGCTTCGTGTTTACTGCTTCTGAGATCAATTTCCGCTTCATAATGGTATGTGTTTGATTGCCCTACCTTTGATTGAGAATTATGTATGGCACTTTGAGGTTATGAGAGTGATCATTTCATGCTAGGGTTGTTCAGTTTTGCGTCATTTGTCATCTCTTGGGTAAGTCTTGAACTCACTTGTTTATCTGCATTTTGATGAATCTTGCCTGAGAGTATTTAGTAAACCCTAATAATGACTTAGCAGTTGAAACAACTGAATTCAGAGTTGGCCTGTGCGCTAATGGTGGATGGTGGGGTTTGAAACCTAGGGCAAGGCCATGTTAGGTTATTTCATCTTAAAACAGGCCTGAAACGCAAAGAAAATCTATGAAAGGTCCATCCCTGACTTGTCCTGAGTTAAACTTGTGAAATTTGTGATTGATTTGGCGTCTAAGTAAAATCGTGACTATCTCCCCCTTCCAAATTTTCTTCGTTGTGACCCTTTGCAGTCGGGGAGATGTCATATCGATAACCCTATGTTTCACCGAGAGGCCTTCCTAAGTTCATATTTTATCGCTGTGACAATATCGTTCCTCACACGGATAAAATCTCTTTCGCTGTCGATGAGACAAAGAGGGTTCACCGAGACCTCACCCCATAAGAAAGCCTCTCATCGACATGCATTTTCATGTACGCCATCGGCGAGACAAGCCCTAGTCAGCAGGAGGTTATAGCGGAATTCATTAGTTGTACCGATGTTCCTCTACTTCACTGAGACCCTGCTAAGTCGCCAGGACCTTTCATCGAGCTCAGAGCTCTTGTCGAGACCTTCACTTTCGGTGAGACTCTTGGTGGTCACCAAGACTTCATGGCAAGGCCTTCTTTTCTTAGCAAGCTCGGATCCCCTTCAGGGAGACCACATGTTGTCGGCCAGACATTATACCGACAGTATTCTATGTTGGCGAAACCTTATGTAGTCTCTGGGACCTCTGGACAAACTCAAGACATTGCACCGAAAGCCCTCCTAAGCTCCTATCCATTCACTGTGACAATATCTTTCTCACACTGAAGGTCTTTCGTGTTCTATTGCTAGTCGATGAGACAAGAGAAATTTGCTGTGACCTTACCTCGACTACCCGGTGGTCACATCGAGATGTTTGTTACATCAACGTTCGGCAAGACTCTGTAAGTTTGTTGAGACATCACTTAGATAAAATTTAGTCTAGCCAAAGTGATTGCTTAAACTCCGATGGTCGGTGAGACAAGAGAGATTTACTGTGACTTTAACCCGAAAAGAAAGTCTCTCACCGACATAAATTTCCTCATCGTCGTTCAGTAAGACATGCCCCACTCGGCATGACCTCATCCTGAATAGAAGTTGTTTGGCCGAAGTACTTACCTTTTCCCCGATTGGTTCAGAGTTTTTCCTTATCCGCGAATGTCCGTCAGGTCCGGATTTCTCTGAAATCTTCTATCTCCCAGATTTCCCGAAAATCCTCTTTGGCTCGTTCTTTGCAGGAATTCATCTTTGGCGAATTTTCCTGAAAGTTGATGAAATGTAGAGGAATATGGAATTGTATGATGTGTTAGTGATTTTCAATACATTTTATGATTTATTCATGCTATCTTATGATCTCCCATGTGGTTTATTGATAAAAAATGATCAGGTTTAATGTTTAAGTAGGCGTTTCTTGGTTATTTTGTGGGAATTCGATCGGTCTAGAATTTCTCGAAATTCCTCTTTGGCTCATATTCCACGGATGGTCTTGAAACCCGGCATTTGTTGTGATCATTTTATATGGAATTTAATAACACCTTGATTGTATGAGATTCATTCTAACGGTGTATTGATGAATCAACCCTCTCTTTCCTATGGTTTTTACTATGATTTTCATGATTGAGTGCAGGCTGAATCAAGCAAGGCAGCAGTTGGGTCTTCATTGTCTGATGCAGAGAGGATTAAGCTGGACATTAAGAGCAAGGTCCCTGAGAGTAAGATCACTTTTGTCTGGTCAGAAGTCACTGATACAAATGTTGGCCTCTAGGACTATGAGGAATTCAAAGCAAGGATGGCAGCTAAGGATCCTCCTTTGGTGACTAGAAGGATGATGGAATTGGGATTGTCACATGTTGTTGGTTCCCTTCTATGGTGCAATGCTATGAGCTGGTCCTTGAGTGCGCCAGGCACTATGATTAGGACACAAAGGATAATTGGTCCTCAAGGGAGAGTTGTGGCTAATCTCAACCATGTCTCCATTTCCCAAACATTCAATATGTCGGACAGGTCTCATGTGGTGGGATTCACCATTGAGGCAGCTCAGGAGTTCTACGATGAGTAGACTGTGAAATCACAATAGTTTATCAACTCTTGGCTAGAGAAACCCAAGTCTCACTATTCCAAGTTGCCCAAGCAGCTGTTCCGAGCAAAATTCAAGAAGGAATACTATGATGCCATCACCTTTCTTAGCAGGGTGGTTGGATCGAAGAGTGTGGGTACATTTGAGAATTGGATGTGCCATGTCATTATGAAGATGGAGCAAGAAAAGATTAATTACCATTGGGCAGGGATCATCAGCCAAGTAATTCATAAACAATTGTCCATGTGTTGCAAACAAAGACCTTCACAATGACCTCATATTTGGTTTATGCACTTGCAAGATTCCATCCCTACAAAGAATTGGATACAAACAAAATTTTTGGATAGGATATTATTTATGAAGTTTTCCCTCAGTTGCACTTGGGAGGTTCAAACTACAGGAGGGCAAATGATGCATTTACCATGTATATCACTAGAATGCTTCAGGAGGCAGAGCATGTAAGGATTTCAAACCAGGCTAAAGAACTTATCAAGAAATATGGAGCGTGGTTTATTCAATTCCCAACCTTCTCCTACATCTGGATTGATGGCTGCCAAAGTGCCCCATATAGACTTCCAAGGTACCCCACTGATCACATTATATTGTTGGAAGTCACCAGGCAGATTTGTGACTTCGATGCCATTGTCAAGAAGGACAAGCATAAGACTGGTTTTGGTGGAGATTCCCCACTAAGGATTGGCACTGGAGAGGTTTGTCCTTCCATTGGTTCTGCCCAGGCTTCAGAAGAAGAATTGAGTGCTCTTGGCTTGTCTTTCCACTCCAAGAGATCCAAATTTGATATTATAGGAGAGGCCCAAAAGAAGGCCAGTAGAGAATATAGTCATAAGGTGGACTTGGAGGACTACTGGGCCAACTGTAGTGATGAATTTGAGGTTAGAAAGAAGAAATTCTCCTGGATTCCAGTGGATGTAGTCCACTTGTATAATGTAAAGGCAGCTCACGATCAATTAGAGGATGATGGAAACCTAATTAAGGATCATGCCTATGAAGCAGTAAAGGACAGACCAATTGGTGATGTGGATTGGTTAGACGAGAAAACAGAACTAAAACAATTGATGGATCCGGTTATCAAAGTCACCAAGATGTGGCTAAAGCACAAGCTATGGGAGCTGGAAAATAATGGTGTACAGTGCACCTATGCGCTAATGGGAGATTTGGATCCTCACTCCACCTCTGAGGAATCTACTGAGCAAGATCCTAAGGGAAAGGGTAAGGAGGATTTTCCTTTCAAGGTGAAGATAAAAGGTGTTCAAGAAGGAGATGTCCAAGAGATAGAAAAATAGAGAAAGCCAAAGGCCAAGAAGAGGACAAGGACTAAGAAGTCTGAGCAGAGTCCTGAGGTTGGTGCTCCTGTGCCTAAGAGGAAAAGAATTGTCAAATTTTCAGAAAAAGCAAGCTCCGAGGTAGTAGAAGAAGAGATTCCACCACTGGTGGCAAATGTTGAAAGTTCAGGGGAGAATTCCAAAGTATATACAAGAAGGTCTAGGACTTCTTCTCCCAGGGACAGTGTACCTAAGGCTGACCTTCCTCCAGTGGTTTCCCATGATGTGCAAAATGATGATGTTCCTGCCGCTCATGAAACTCAAAGTGAACTAGGTGAGGAGGAAAATATTGAAGATCATCTGGATAATGAAGGTGAAGAGTTCCATGAAAGAGAACTTTACAGTGCAGAGGCCGAGGTTGAGAAGATAATGCAGTCCCCTATGGTTGCATATGCGGATTCCCCTGTCAGAACTGAAAAGGTCCCTCCACAAGAAGAGGAAATAGTGAAGGTTCCCTCACCTGAACAAGAAGAAGAGCATGCTAAGAAGAAGGAAAGCAAGACAGATGAGACTCCTGATAAGAAAAATTTGAGTGAGGAGGCACCTAAGGATTAGCAGGAGGAAAAACAGGTAGAGGTGCAATTGGAGTCCAGTGTCCCTGAATGGCTTGATAGAGAAATAAAGATAAAATAGGTGGTTGTGGAGGATAGTCCATCGAATTGTGATGCACTACTAGCTAAGATTGGAAAGGACAAAGGTAAAAATAAGGCTAGAGTGATCTCGAGGGTTGAAAGAGATGATGCGCATAACAAGGTTGTTCATATTGCTACCCCTTTTCCAAATAAAAATAGAGATGATGTGGCTGGAAATGATTATAATGTGTAGACTTTTAATCTTGGGCCTACATCCATTGAACATGATATTGAGGATTACGAGGGTTATAGTGTAGTTATTGTGGGTAGATTGAGGGAGGAAATGAAGACCAAGCAGGAGCTAAAGAAAGAAAATGAAAATCTCAGGAAATTCTTGGAGGAATTAATGAAGCCCCTACAATCCATTAACCTTTCTTCCTCTGCTACAAATCCTCAACCTCAGGAGACCATAACCGAGCTAGAAAAGATGAAATTTTCCACCCTTTCCACTATGAATTGGTTGAAAGGAGTGAAAATAAAGGGTGATGAAGCTATTAAGGAGATTCTATCAACAGGGAAGGATGCTATCATGGCAACTGAGCGGTTGAAGGCAGTGTTGGTATAAGATAAGGAAGACACAGACCTCCTACAAAAAACTAGAACCATCATGGAATACACCAAAGATAAATTGGTAAGTGACAAGATTCTTCCTTCCTCTAGGGCTGTCAAACCATGGGAGTGGTACGAGGCATTGCAAATCAGGCAGAAAGTGTTAAAAAAGATTTATAAACAAAGGAAGCAGATTGATGATACCCTAATTAGAGTTTACAATGGTTCCATCATCTTCTTTGAAATTATGATGGGAAGAAGGAGGATCACGCCCAAGTACTTGAGCCTGGAACAGTTGAGAGTGGTGGCATGATGTGTATGCACCACTTGATGATGTTTCTATTTCTGAGCACCAACTGGATGATGCAGCCACCTACCTCACAATTATTGACAAGCATGTGACATATAAGGTAGATTGGGATAGGTCAGTCAAGCAGTCAAGAGAAGAGATTGCGTCCATTCAAAGTTGACTTAGGATTTTTCCTTTGCCACCTGTGGCCGACCTAGATGGGCCATTCTTGAAATTACATTTAGAGCCAAATCAGTATAGGGATAATAGGGAAGGGAGCTAATGATAGGTTGCGACGCAATTTGTGCTTCCCTATTATCTTCCCGCGCATTGGTCCAAACTGCATGGCGGATCCCAGGCCGACTTGGATGGAACGTGCATTTAATACATTCCTTTGACCTATTTCAAATTTTTTCTTCGACGCGTTGTTGTGCCATTAATGTTGCAAGGTTCTTTCTAAGCCGACAGGTTTTCTGGGGGAAATTCTATATATTTGGAATTTTGCCTCATTTGTAAGGGCTTAGATAGTTAGAAATTTAGTCGAAAGGAGTTAGAAGATAGAAGTAGAGCAGAATAGTTAATCAAGTAGAGCTAGGGTTAGCGAATAGTGGCTCTCAAGCAAATATTGTAACAGAAGCTGGAATTGTTGCTATAGTGGATATTTCGAATGCAAATAATGACATTGTGATTTGGTGCCATATTTTTATTCTCTTGTCTTGCATGGTTCTTGTTATTCCATCTTGAAAATTGCATTGAGGAGGTTAATAATTACACTAGATTTGATTTGATAATGTTTGTGATTTGATACTTGAATGTTGCAGCAATCCTTCAGTCCATAATTTTTGCAACCAACTGACTATTAGTTGCTTTGCAAAGTTAGCCTGGACTTTTATATTCATTGTGCTTAAGTTTAATTTTGTTGGTTTAATCATTTCAATTGCAATAGGGTTGTTTGAATGAATGTTCATAATTTGAAAATCTTAATGCCTTAGAAGATTGCACTGTTTCTACAAGATTGCAGATTTATCTAGGTCGAGTAGAGATTAGTTTTGAAGGATTGGTCCATTTTAGTATTGGTTATTTTCATTGTTAATCTTAGGAGTAGTGTTAGATTTAGAAATATTTTTAAAACCCTTATCCTTTTTTTATTTTCTTTGATTATTGGGTTAGACCTAGGATTAAAGTATCATCAAATTGTTAGATCTGATAAAATCGACTCAGTATTCTGCTTATAGTAAGGTCCCTTTGTGATCACCAGCATTTTCACATTTATCATTGAGTTGTTTATGCATTGTCAAGACCTGACATTAGAGACCTTGGGGTTATCTCTTGAGCCTTGCTAATAGATATTTACCTTTCAAGAGAGATAGGATTTCACATTTTGTCTGAGTTGTTGCTGTGCAAAAAACACCATCAACAGGATTGGCGCTAGAAGGAGGGCCTGAGCAAGCAAGCTGGATCACTTTTTGAATGCCATCTCTCCTGAGAGATTCAGAAGAATAACAAGATCTGCTCCAGGAGAGGACAAATTTTAGGAATTACCAGACCCCACTAGGTCTAGAAGGACCAATAGAAAAGGAGAGTCATCATCATCCCATCCACCTCCCTCATCTCCATCATTCCCATCTTCATCAAGTTCATCTGAGTCTAAGGAAATTCCCATCCCACAACCTCAGCCAGTCATAAACCAGCCATTACCACCTCCACCAATGGCTTTCCTAGCAACCAACCCATCTCCATTAAGTTTCGCCATTTACAATTGCATGCCCAAAAACCTTGAACACTTTTGTTCGAAGTTCCATGTCAATGACCCGAATAGAACCACTGAGGAACACATTAGGATCTTTCATATTGGCCTCAAGGATAGAGGGATAAACCATGAGGATGTAGCTTGTAGATTATTTCCTTATTCACTAGGAGAAGATGCATTTTATTGGTGCAATCATTTACCTGCTGGGTCTATCCAACATTGGACTGAGCTAGAGGTTGCCTTTTTGCAAAAGTTTTGAATCCCCATTAGTTCCAATGAGCTCTACCGTCAGTTCACTAATGTTAAAAGGGAGGTCAATGAGCCTATAGGATCTTTCAACAATAGGTTTCATCGTGCTTATACCAGACTATAGGCCCCTTATGTTGTTGATGAACCCACTGCTCTAGAAGTTTATTATGAGGGACTTGATAGCTTGACAACTACCTTTATGAAGTGGAGTAATAACGCCCCTGAGAGTCTACTCAACGCATATGCAGAGGCTATGAAAGTTAGTACTAATCTAGGCAATATCTGTCTAGGCCTCTACCCTCATTAGGACCCGTTGCTCACCCTGGACAAGTTCTCTCTCAGCCAGGCTCTAGCGAACCATACTCCAATCATGAATTAGGTACCTCAGCTGCCTTTGGTCCCTCACCCAAGGCCCCCTATGGGACAAGTGTTATCCACGATGAGTTACCCCCAGCAAAATGTGAATCATCCCCTGCACACTCAACTCCAGGCTAGTTATCCTTCATACCTGCAGAATTCTGAAGTCCTGAACCAATCACAAAATGCCAATGCTATAGTAGGGTATTCCCAGAATAATGTGAATCAGCCTCCATATAGTATTCCTAACAAGGAAAGACTAGATGAATTTTCTAAGAAAATAAAGAAGATAAATATGGAGGTGACTTACTTGAGGAACTAGAACAGTCAGTTGCAGGCCGCTCAGAGGAATATGTAGTCCAATCAGAACAGAGAGAATCCACAAGGACAGAACTTTGATAGAGGGCAACGTCAGGACCGGGGATACAATAATGAAAGAGGATATAACCATGACAGAGGTTACAACAATGCTCGGGGATTTAATAATGACAGAGGATACAGTAATGATAGAAGACAGAACTATGATAAAGGACAACCCTCGAGTCAGAATTTTGACAGAGGTGCTAGACAAGGGTTCGATAGAAGGCAACAATCAGGACAGAACAGGACTTGGAACACAGGGCCTAACAATGGAGGAGTCCCCACCCCATTGGATCAACCAATTAGTCAACCTTTCAATCAGTCTATCAATCAACCAATTAATCAAGAGAAGCCTCTTGGCGGTGTATATCTAGCCAAGGCTGCTTTATCAGGGTAGTGTAGGCTCCACAAGACTAGTCAGCATTTTGAGTTAGACTATCAAGAATTCCAAACAACAGCCTCAATCTTTCAGTATGAAGTGGAGAACAATGCAAGTGGTCAAGAAATAGTACCATCCAGTCCTTATGATTCACCAGTGTTGGTGTTGAACCATGCTTCTTTTCCTCAAAGTAAGGATAATGTACCTGAAGAAGAATCTGACTAGTTGGAGGAAGAAATAGGCCAAGTATGCAATGGAGATGAAATGACACAACTATTTGATGAGAATTCAGCAAATGATAATGGTCCCAGGGATGAAGAAGAGGCCTATGTTGAATAAGTGTAAACCTTCTAGAGACCTGTCAAAAATTATGACTTGAGGGAGTTGCCACACAGACGCCCACAGGCTGGAGGCCCCTTTACTACTTCCATCCTACCAAATAATTTCAACATGCCTCCAGACCCTAATGCCAGCAATAATCCATCACTGCCTCAGATTTCCAAGCAATATGTATCTCAAGATCCAGAACATGCTGATGTACCAAAAGGGAGGAATGTTGATGCAAATAAGGATGGTGGAATACCCGAGGGAGACCCCTACGGATTTGAATGAAGAATAATTGGCCACGTATGTTGCTGAAGAAATCTAAAAATTGAAGGCAAATCTATCTACATTCGAGTTATTAAGAGTTCCATCCATTAGGAATGCAGTTTAAGGATCTTATAATGCAAATTTCATATCACAAGATAAATCAGTTAGCGAGAATGTTGATAGAGTATCTAATTCTCAGTCAGCAAGAAGACAAAATCAGACTCATAAACAAGTCTATATGCCCTCTGGAGATACTGGGAAAGAAAAGGACAAATCCCAAGTTGCTCAAGTAGATACTCCCTTAAATTTGTTTCAAGGAAAGACAGACACACCTCCATTCTTGATCTTTGTTCGCATATTTGGTAAAAATTTGCATAATTGTCTTTTAGATTTCAGTGTCTCAACCAATGTTATGCCCCTGGGTGTCTGTAGAGCTATGGGTATCACTCGCAGAAGAAGGTCACACAATTGGATAGGACTGAAGTGAATGTTGTAGGAGAGTTAAATATGATTCATATGCAGATTGCTTCTGATCCTAGGATTCAACAAGTTATCAATATACAAGTGGCTGACATCCCTGATGCTTATGACCTGATTCTAGGAAGAGACTTCACCAAGGCTTTGAATGGATATGTGTCAACAGATCACTCCCATATGTGGCCTCCCTAGAAGGGAGTTCCAAATCATATTAGGATTGAAAGAGAACCCCAGATGAAGTATATGATTACGGAATATCAAAAAACTTCTACGGAAATTCTGGTATCAGAAGTAAGCATGGGTAACTATGTGCTTGGCGCTCCTCTTGAGGATTCTAATGTAGAGGAAGTTCTTATGTTCCACACAGCACCTGTTGACCTTACAGTAGAATCCAGTGGTACCGAAGTCCTGATCAAGCCAAATGATAATGATAATGACTTGGAAGATAGTCAGCTTGGTTTGCTGGATAAATTTCAAGAGTTCATTCAGAAGTGCATTCAAGATCAAGTTCAGTTGGGAAGAGGAATGAACTTTGGAGATTTACTCTTTCCCAATTGGTGTAGGGTGCACAATGCTGCTCATTCAAAACTAGATTGTTGCTTATGCCAAGTTGTAGTGGAACAAATACAGAAGCATATCAACCCCACTCCTACAGTTAAAATTGACAACATGGATGTCCAAGAAGATCCCAAAAGGGAAAGAGTAATGCCTTCTGAAAAGCCATCCAGTAGTAACAGTGCAAGTGAAAAAGTAGGGAACTCTATAGTTGTTGGTTATTGGACCTTGAGATTCGATGGGTCCAAATCAAAGCAAGGAGTTGGGGCAAGTTTCAAGCTAATTAGACAAAGAGGCAAGACATTTTTTGCTTCTCATAGACTTCAATTCCACTGCACGAATAATGTCACCGAATATGAAGCCTTGGTGCATGGACTATTAATGGCATTGAAGAAAAAAGTTAAGATCTTGCAAGTGTATGGAGATTCTGAATTAGTATTCAAGCAAGTTAGAAGACAATATTCTTGTTATGATAGAAGAATGACTAACTACAGACACAAAGTATGGGACCTTATTGAAGGATTTGACGCCTTCAACATTTAGTTGATTCCATGAAATAAAAACCAGACAGTTGATTCCTTGGCCCAGGCAGCCAGTACTTTGCAGCCTCTATCTCTTTCTGGGTTGAAAAAGTTTACTGTGGAACTGACCCCAATACCCTCAGTACCAGACAATGTCACCAACTTCTAGGTATTTGAGGATGAGAAGCATATCTTAGATTTTATTACTAGTACTGATGTCTTTGCTTCTCAAATCATTGACGAAACTAAACTTTAAGAAGCTGAGATGGACTTGGAAGGGGTAATCAACTTGAAATCCAACACAATTCCCAAGGGAATGGTGCAATTAGAGAGGATCTTTGATCTGGAGAAGATCAAAGATTAGGAACAAAATACCAGGAAAGAGTCCATCAGTGGACAGTGTGATAGATATAATGTGGGATCTCGGGATGATGTCAAAAATGTCTTTATTGGTAAAGTATGCACTCCTAAAGAAAGGAAAGGAATCATCGATGCACTACATGAACATTCAGATGTGATAGCTTGGAGTTATGAAGACTTGAAGACTTATGATACATCGATCATAACCCATACTATCCCTCTCAATCCAGGATTAAAGCCTTTCAGACAGAGGAAGAGGCCTATTAATGCTCTACTAGAATATATAATACAAAAGGAAGTGCAGAAACTATTGTCTGCAAGGATCATATTCCCGGTCAGGCATTCTACTTGGGTTGCAAACCTGGTTCCAGTGCGGAAGAAAAATGGTGAAATTAGGTTATGCGTGGATTTTAGGAACCTAAACAGGGCATCAAAAAAGGATAATTATCTAGTACCCTCACTGGATGAAGTGCTCTAGATTGTCAATGGATCTCAGATGATGTCCTTTTTGGATGGTTATTCAGGATACAATCAAGTTATGGTGCAGTATGAGGACAGACATAAAACTGCTTTCACCACCAAGTGGGGCACTTTTTCTTATAGAAGAATGCCTTTTGGCTTGATTAATGTTGGAGCCACATTCCAGAGAGTAATGGACATAGCCTTCAATGACATCATCGGTAAGTGCATAATCATCTACATGGATGATCTGACAATGTTTTCAAAAAAGAGAAGTGATCATATCTCAGATCTATGCAAATTTTCCCAGAAATGCAGGGAGTTTGGTATATCACTCAACCCCAAGAAATGCGTCTTTGGAGTTACAGAAGGTAATTTATTAGGGAACGTTATCTCTGAGAAGGGGATTGCAATTGATTTAGAGCATATAGAAGCTATTCTTAAGATTCCTCCGCCTGCTAGTAAGAAGGAAATGAAATCATTCTTTGGCAAGATTAACTTTTTGAGGAAGTTCATTACTGGGTTTGCAAAGATAGTTAAGCCACTGAATGCAATGTTGAAGCAGAGGCTAAAGTTGAATGGAATGCAGAAGCGAAAGGAGCATTTGCTGAGATAAAGAGATTTATCGCTGAAGCTCCAATTTTGATTAGTCCGGATTATGCTAAACCATTCTACATATATTCCTTTGCTTCTGACCACTCTTGTACTGCTATATTAACTCAAAAATCTAACCAAGGAAATGAACATCCCATAGCATTCATGAGCACACCATTGAAGGATGCAGAGCTGAGATACCCAAATGTAGAGAAGCAGGCTTACGCCTTAGTAAGGGCAGTTAAAAATTTTAGACATTACATCCTCAGAAATAAGATCTTTGCCATAGTTCCCGACCCTGCGGTAAGGTTGTTGTTGATGAAAAATGAGTTCGGGGAACATAGGGCCAAGTGGGTGACTATGTTATAGGAATATGATATTGATATTTGGCCCATGAAGTTGGTCAGAGGGCAAGGACTCACGAAGACAATGGCAGAGACAGGCCCTGAGCTTACGGCCCAGACTTATACTTTAGAAGATGTTTCTCCTGGCGAGTGGTATGACAATATTGTTCATTATCTCCTAACTCATAGATTCCCTGATTATCTTAATGCAGTACAAAGGAGGGCACTACATTTGAAAAGTGATAGCTTCATGTTGAAAGGAGTTGTCCTGTATAGGAAAAATCATGAGGGTGTATACTTAAGATGCCTAGGAAAGGCAAAATCTGAAAGAGTGATGTTGGAGTTTCATGACAGATATGGTACGGGCCATGGATCAGCACCTTCTACAGCGAACCAGATCCTGAGAGCTAGTTACTATTGGCCTACACTATTCAAAGATACACACAACCATGTCAAGACATGCCATGTGTGCCAAACTGCCGCAACCAAAGAGAAGTATTCAGCTCTTCCACTCCAGCCAATTTTTGAGGTAAAACCTTTTGCACAATGGGGAATGGACTTCATTGGCCCCATCAATCCACCCTCCTCTACTGGTCACAGGTATATTCTCACCATTACTAATTATTTTACATGATGGACTGAAGCTCTCGCTTGCAAGCAGTGTACTTCTGAGGTAGTAATTGAGTTCCTTGAATCAGGTATTCTTAATCGTTTTGGATGCCCCATGTCTTTAGTTTGTGATAATGGCCCTACTTTTGCATCTTTGAAGTTTTCCAATTGGGCTTTTGATCACAGGATCATAATAAATTTTGCTTCCAATTACTATACATAGGGTAATTGGTTGGCTGAGTCCTCTAATAAGAATCTTTTGACAATCATCTGCAAGTTATTGGAAAGGAATCCTAGGGATTGGCACACTCAACTTAGATTTTCTCTTAGGGCAGATCGCACAAGGCATAAGACTTCCATAGGAACTTCCCCCTATCACCTGGTTTATGGATTGGAGCCTGTGTTTCCCATCTAGTTGAAGATCCCTACTTTACAGCTCATAAATGACTATTATGATGGGGAGGATAAACGCAAGGCCAGACTTGTTGAATTGTTACATCTTGAGGAAAAATGAGACAAAGCCCTAGATAACTTTGCTAAACATCAAGGGGTATTCAAGAGATGGTTTGATAAGAGAGCCAAGGTTAAAGCTTTTAGGATTTCTGACTTGGTTCTTTACTGGGATAAATTCCATGACCGTAAGGGAGAGCATGGAAAATTTGATAAACTTTGGCTTGGACCTTACCAGATTTTAGAAATTCTTGGAGACAATTTATTCTGTTTGAAAACCCTCATTGGAGAAGATGTCCCACTACCTATCAATGGGTAGTATTTGAAGCATTATTTCCAGTCTTGAGCTATTTTCAGCTCTTGTCTTGTATATAGTTAGATTAGGTTTTCCTTTATGCTTTCCTTTTGTTTGTTTTGGTTAGTGTAGGTTTGTTTTTGGTTTGTTTTGTTGTTTTTCTTGGCTCTTGCTTTGGAGGTTTCTCTGTTTTCACCAGGATGTGTTGTACCTGCATGGAAAATTTATCATTATCTGGAATTTTTCTAAGTATTTTCTGGTGGACTGGAGTCTTGTATCTTGAAAGGATGGTTGAAGTCTTTGCTATCATCAGCAGTCTAAATGTCAGATTTATAGAAGATTGATCATTGACTTTTATTTGAATTTGAAGTATTCTGAAAATCTTATATCTCTCATACATCTTAAGAATCCTGATGTTCCTATAGGAATCCTTGTGAAGTTTTGTCAATTGAAAAATCTTATTTCTGCTTCAGTGCCACTGTGGTTCTCAGCCCTGAGTGTGAACTTCATTGTTCACAGGTTGAAATGAAAGTGACATATAAAGAATATCAAAAGAAAGAAAAATGAAATATTGAATATCAAAAGAATAAATTCAGCCTATCAGGGGTACCTGAATATCTCTACTGGGGCTATGGATGCCTGGCTGGCAGTAGAGCTATGTTCAAGAGAGTCACAGCGATAACCTCATCGGGGCTATGGACGCCTAACTGGTAGCGAGGCCCTATCCAGGTCACTTTTGAAGTTAGAATCCTTACGTAGCCTGGCTTGACTAAACTTGGTTTTTGTAGTAGCTTAAGGAAGGTAATGAACTCACTTGCACACACTTGGATTTTCAGTTTATGGAAGGTTTGATCTACCCTTTTGGTTCTGATTCTTTGAATCCTTGCATTCTGACTTAGGATTTTCCCTTTGCCACCTGTGGCCAACCTGGATGGGGCATTCTTGAAAGTACATGAAGAGCCAGATCGGAACAGGGATAATAGGGAAGGGAGCTAATGATAGGCTACGACGTGATTTGTGCTTCCCTATTATCTTCCCGCACATTGGTCCGAACTGCATGGCGGATCCCAGGCTGACTTGGATGGAACGTGCATTTAATACATTCCTTTGACCTATTTCAAATTTTCTCTTGGCAGAGTTATTGTGCCATTAATGTTGCAAGGTTCTTGCTGAGCCAACGGGTTTTCTAGGGGGAATTCTATATATTTGGCATTTTGACTCATTTGTAAGGGGTTAGATAGTTAGAAAGTTAGTCGAAAGGAGTTAGAGATAGAAGTAGAGTAGAATAGTTAATCAAGTAGAGCTAGGGTTAGCGAATAGTGGCTCTCAAGCAAATATTGTAATAGAAGCTGGAATTGTTGCTATAGTGGATATTTCGAATGCAAATAATGACATTGTGATTTGGTGCCATATTTGTATTCTCTTGTCTTGCATGGTTCTTGTTTTTCCATCTTGAAAATTGTATTGAGGAGGTTAATATTTAGACTAGATTTGATTCGATAATGTTTGTGATTTGATACTTGAATGTTGCAGCAATCCTTCAGTCCATACTTTTCGTAACCAACTGATTGTTAGTTGCTTTGCAAAGTTAGCCTGGACTTTTATATTCATTGTGCTTATGTTCAATTGTGTTGGTTTATTCATTTCAATCACAATAGGGTTGTTTGAATGTCTGTTCATAATTTGAAAATCTTAATGCCTTAGAAGATTGCATTGTTTCTACAAGATTGTAGATTTATCTGGGTCGAGTAGAGATCAATTTTGAAGGATTGGTCCATTTCAGTATTGGTTATTTTCATTGTTAATCTTAGGAGTAGTGTTAGATATAGAAATATTTTTAAAACCCTTATCCTTTTTTTATTTTCTTTGATTATTGGGTTAGACCTAGGATTAAAGTATCAGATTGTTAGATCTGATAAAATCGACTCAGTATTCTGCTTGTAGTAAGGTTCCTTTGTGATTACCAACATTTTCACATTTATCACTGAGTTGTTTATGCATTGTCAAGACCTAACATTAGAGACCTTGCGGTTATCTCTTGAGGCTTGCTATAGAGATTTACCTATCAAGAGAGATAGGATTTCACATTCTATCTGATTTGTTGCTGTGCAAAAAACACCATCAACAGGTTTGGGATAGGCGAGCTAGTTTTTAGAGTCGATACTATGCCTTAGACAGCTCTCTACCCAAGGATGGCAGCGCAGTTCTGGAACGTCAACATGGTGCTATGAAATCTCTTGGGTGTGCTAGCATCCGTACAGTCAGAAAACAATGAACATAATACAAATTGCCAAAAAACAAACTAACAACCTAGCCGACTAGTCTAGATGGTCAAAACAAAATAAGTAAATATAGGAAATAGAAACTAAAGTGATAAAACAAGTAAATGAGAACTAGGGTGACAAATATGATCTCACAAAAGTGCATGTGTTTCCTGCTAGCTCCACACGTACTTTCATCGCCTCCACCCAAAATCTCACTAGCCAATGGAGGAGTATGCAAACTTGGAAAGGTAACCACGACTACAACTATGATGAAGGGAAGTCTCACAAGACCCAAAGCCCACGCTACTATGGATTGCTTCACACTTTCTATGTGGAGTTGATGGAGTGGTGTTGTTGTTGTAATGGAGTGTTGAAGTGTTGCTTGAGAGTGAAGTGACTACTGAAAGTGCTAAGAGAATTCTTGTGAAAATGCAAGAGCTTGTGCAAAAGGATCAAATAAGATCAAGATGGATGAATTTGAAGGAGAAGAGAGAAGAATCTACTATTTTTGGGGTCGGCTGGTTGAAGAGGGACGCTAAAAATTGTTCCCAATTGAAAGTCTAATGCCTCTACCAACTTCAGATGTGGGAGTCTGTCAGGGATGATAGAACACCATGCGGATGTCTATACACTGCGTGTGCATCCCCGATAGAAATTCTCTCACTGACACAACAAACAAATGCCAAGTGGAAGGAAGGAAGTTGGGTGATGTAGAATTTGACCTTTGGATTTGATTTTCAAAGGTGAGGTTGTGTAAAAGGGGAATTTGCGTAGGGGGTGAAAATTTGCTCTTATACATTTTTCCCCCACTTTACCAAGCACGAGTATTGATGAGTGCTTCGGTAAAGTAGATCGAAGAGTTAGTAGGGTAATAAATTTACACCTAAACTATCGAGGAAGCAGATGGCAATCTTGCGAGCTCAAAAGTGCAGGACAGGTAAAGGACTCCATAAGTACTCTCCCTGAGGAGCTTCAAACAAAAGACTCCATAGCCCCACAAAACTATGAAGTTGTAGAATGAAAGCATCTCACAGGCCCACAAACCTACAAGGAGGCAACTGCCAAGATCTCTTGCATGAAGGAAGCCCCAGAAGTGAGCACCCCATAGGCCTGTAGACTTGCAAGAGAGAAACCCCTAGTATCTCTCACATGGAGGAAGCCTAGAGGAGCAGACTCTGTAGAGTTGGAAAGTGGCTTCACATGTGCACCTGCAAAGTGACATGTTTACCCATAGATAAAACATGCCAAAAAAAAATCAGCCACACAGGAAAATAAGCAGACAGTCACGTAGATTTTCAATAGGTTGGAAAGCTTTCAAAGGAGTCCCTCAGAACCTGACGTGAAGAGGGGTCCACTCAAGGGGCATGTTGTTTGAAAGTGAGAGAATGGTTTTCACAAATCGATTTTCATCAAGGAATCTTTTGAAAGATGTTCACTTCATCAAGGAATTTGAAATGAATAAAATGCCCCCTTGCGAGGAGAAGGTAAAGGCTACTCCCGCCTCGAGGGAAATTTCTCAAGTTCTTTCTTTGTGAACCCATGATGAAGGAAACACGTTTTGTTAGGGGTCCAAGTCGAGAATGCAATTCTTTTTTGAAAAGGCTTGCAAAGATTCTCGAGAAAAGATTTGTTGGCAGTCGAATGCATTTTCCAAAAATCAAAGTACCATAGAAATGGAATTGTCACACATGAAAGGGACAACTCAAGCAAAGAAGAGATAAATATAAAAGGAAATATAAAAAAGATAAAGACATCACAAACAAAGGGCACAGGGGTGATCTAATATTTTGGGGTCAAAGTTGCTCATAAATATATATATATAAGTATAATAGTAGTATATAAATAAATTGTCATCAACCCCCTACTATATTAGACCATGTGAAGAATGCACAAGAAGACAAAGTAAAAATAAAAAATTGGGTTAACATGGAAGGGAAGCCTAAATTCCCCCAACACTTTGCATCGTCCCCAATTTTTTGAAAATCAAGCACAAACATGGAAGAATGATGATACAAATAGAAGAAGGTTTATGACACAAAAATCACTCATGTATGCAAGCACCAACAAGGGTGACAAGGGTCATCTAGGAACACATAACACAATCATGGGGGAACACATCACAATGCACACATCTAATCTAAAGATAAAGAAGAGGCCTCCTCCTAACATTCATCGACCAAGAGGTCTACTTCCCAATTTAGATCATTATAAGGGGAAGGAGGACGAGCTTGCAATGATGGAATATTAAGGGGAGGAGCTTCTGACCCTCTCGTAACAAGGGCTAAGGAAGAATTCCCCGCAAGGCCTTCTCCACTAGGCTCTTGTGGAGCTATGGTCAACGACTTCACAAATATTGCTAACAAAGCCAGAACTTCATCCAAAGAGTTAAACATGCACTTCACTGGAGTGCCATGTTTTACCTCAACGGACAAGGAAGGCTATGCTCGAGGTTCACTGCTTGGATCACCGAATGACTTGGGAGTGGTGACAAACTCAAGGGAAGCCAAAATTGGTTCCATCACTAAGACAAAACAAGCTAGCAAGAGACCACCCTTCGAAGAAGGTGGGATCCTCTTACGTCCTCCATTGTTGGAAGGTTCATCCTGTACCTTCTACTTCGTCGAGGGATGTGAACTCCCCACATATGAGACAAGAGGCATGGAGGAGGAGGAGGAGAAAATTGTGGAAGATACCATCGAAGTATTCAGCATATCCACTGGTTTAGGGAATGGCGAGATGTACAGAAGGGACATCAACAAGGGTGGATCCATCAAAGGAGTGATAAAACACCTACACCTTTTTAGGTTCATGTGCACTCATACTCACAGCGAGAGCCAGAAGCAATATTGAACTAGATTAAATGGAATTAGAGAGAAGGAGAGAGGACACGTCAAGAGGCACTGAAGCAGGGGTGAATGTCTCCTCTTCCTTCTTCTACAAAATAGCCTGCTTAGCTACAAGAGCCTTTCATCGATGCTTGCGCTCAAGCACAAGGTAGTTTTTGTGACTCTTTGAGCTAGAGACCAGAGGTTGTGAAGGGATGATAGACTCCTGCTCATCCATGGGATTTTCCACTACAACCATTTCTAGAAGAGGGATAGGCTCCTGAACATGAGTAGGAGGAACAGATTAAGAAATAGTAGGGGGAGTCGGCTCTAATGCCTCGGTAGCGAGCCTCTTCCCATTTAATGCTTTGGGAGTAGAAGCGATGGGAGGCTGCAGAGGCCGAGACATAGAGGATTCCCCATGGGGACCCTTTCTTCTTCCATATTGAATAGGCCTAGGCTTCGTGGGAAGAATAGGAAGCTCGAACGCAAGATGCTTGGGCTTTCACCAAGCGGGCACCATAGGATTTTCTCACAAATGCAGGACGAAATCTGATGGCACCACAACAAAGCAAGAGGAAGCATCAGGCTAAGTAGTGGTAGAGGAAGAAGAGGGACCCTGAGAGGGCCTTTCTTCTTCTCTTCTACAAGCCTTAGCAGCATCACTGTCAACTTTTAAATAGGCCCTAAGCGAAATGACATAAGGTGATGGAGGCTACCTCACTCTAGGCATTAAGCACCCTTTCTTGTACTCCTTGTACTTTCAGTAGTCACTTCACTCTCAAGAAACACTTCAACACTCTAGGCTACCTCACTCTAGGCGTTAAGTGACTACTGAGAGTGAAGTGTTGAATGAGATGAAGATGGATGAATTTGAAGGAGAAGAGGGAAGAATGTGCCATTTTCGGGGTCGGTTGGTCAAAGAGGGACATTACAAATCATTCCCAATTGAAAGTGTAACACCTCTACCAACTTTAAATGCGGGAATCCATTAGGGATGACAACGCACCATGCAGATGTCTGCATGTCGTGTGTAGATCCCCGATAGAAATTCTCTCAATGAAACAACAAAAAGATGCCAAGTAGAAGGAAGGAAGTTGGATGATGTGGAATTTCACCTTCGGATTTTATTTTTTAAGGTGAGGTTGTGTAAAAGGGGAATTTTCATAGGGGGTGCAAATTCACTCCTATACATTAGGTTATGTTGAATAATATAAAGCAATCCATATTTTGATATAGCAAGTAGACATTATGCACCAAGGTATGAAGAAACAATATGGCATTGTATCTATTGCATGGAATTTGACTCTACAAACAAATAGGAGTATCATTGTTCATACCTAACATACAAAAACCTTATTTTATCATGTGAAAGAATGAAGCTATCAAAGCAAGTAGACAAATTAAAAAAAGTTATAAAGAACTTGATATGCAAAAGCCATTGTGTTACTCGAGACTATCCCTGCACACACAAGACAAGTATTCACCAAATTAATATTACAAGAACATCCAAAATACAAAACAAATGAAAGTAATACCAATTCCCCATTACATACCCCTATAGATACACCAAGATATTGAAAATTAAGGTAGCTTCGACTAAGTGATGGAATGAGAAAAAAAATAAAACCAAAAGAAAATACCAACTAACAAAACACATCAATGTCATATTATCTCTTTCTAGAGAGTTTAGGTTTCAAGTCATATCCAAAATGATGCCTATCATAGGAAAGATATATCCCTTAAGACATTCATTGGATGTTGATTTCATTTAAGATAATGATTTAGGTCATTGATAAGAAGACTTTGATATTTGTTTTGACAACGATCAAGACTTACATTTTTTCATGAATATTTGTGTTTCGATGATTGTTGTATTTTTATTTATTTGTTTTGTCAAAGGTTGGGGCAATGATAGTTTATTATGGATGACAACTTTATTGTGGATGGATGATTGGTGATAGATGATTTTTTATTTATTTTTGAACAAATTTCAAATGTTTTTGGGATTTTTTTAATATTTTGAGGCTATTTTTATTATTTTGATACTTTGACTTTGTCTTTGGTATTTATGGGCTATTTGGATGTTTTTGGGATATTTCAAAATGTTTTGGATGTTTTTGGATTTTGCAACATTATTTGGATGGTTTTGGATGTTTTTGGTATTTTCGAATGATGTCTAGATCATGATGTGAGCTAGAAGACATAGATCAAGATCTATTCTAAAGCAAGATGTAAGTACCTACCCCTAGTGTCTAGCAATGTATTGAATGTTATGAATGGATGCATAATAGATAGATATGCAATGGATTATGATAGGATAACATGTTTGGATTGAGCATGATTGCTTGGAGAGTGTTAGATGTAGGTGAATTTTATTATATGGGATATGATATGATCAATGGAAATGAACATGTTAAGATTTTTGCAAAAGCAAGTTTGAAGTATACCCCTAGTCTTTATCAAGATCAAGATAGATATGAAAGAGGAATGAAAATGGATTGGATGGATCATGGATTTATTATGGATGAGATGAATGAAATGTTTGATTTATTATGGATGAGATAATACCCTTCCACTTGGAAGCATATACATAGATTCTCTATTCTACACATGACACTTGTTTTCTAGGTTTTTATCATGGTACTTTCCCAAAGTGCCACCAAAGTGGTTTTCACTAGAGGATAATTTATCTCTTTACTATTTTTTTATTCTTTTTTTTTTTTAATGTTTACTCATTATGTCGAACCACCTAGTGATGTTGATATAGATGTTGTCATGATATGCCAATGATGTCCTGCTTGAAGGAGTTGCTTTGCCAAGATATGGCAGCTTGTATATAACCCTTGAATGTTTTGTCATCTTTTTTGATACTAGAGTTAGCTTTATCTATATGTGCACATCACATAGAGTGCCACTAGAGTCCTTATGATAAAGAGTTGCTACCAGGACATATATAATGTGTGATTTGGATATTCTTGGTTTTAAGTTAGATGGTGGATTTTGATGAAGGATATGATAAAAGGATGGATTAGTCGATAGTTTGGATAGTGGATCTTTTATTCTCCAAACGTGGGATGATGAGTAATGAAACGTGGATATATAATTTTGAGTGGATTTAGGACCAAATTTTTCAATATACTTTATATGTCGATGTTGAAGTCTTCTTTTTTATTGGTGGACATCTTTAATGGATGAAAGTCCCTTTTTGGTATTGCCCCATAGTTTATTTGACTAAGGGAGTTTGATAGGGATTGTTTTCTTTATTTTTATTTGGGATCCATTATAATTTCATGTTCCCATATTGATTTTTTGATTCTTTAGCTTCAATGACTTTATTTTTTTCTTTGTAAATCTTTTTCTCGTTGGTTCCAATTAGTGGGTGGAAAGATGCAAGGACGACGATTCATGATATGGACAGTTGGAGTGCTATCAACACTTTTATTATAAGGACTCTTTGTGATTCTCATGTTGATGTTGAATTATATAAATTTTCCCCCAGTATCACGAAGGTGTTGCCAATATGATCAAATTCCCTAATTGTTAAATAATTGATACCTTGATGCATAGGATTATCAATCATTTGTACTAATTCAAGAATACCTTTTCCGTGTAGGCCTAACATTTTCCCTTGATATTGCATCTTATGACAAATTTTTTTTTCAACTGGATATAATTTGTCTTGGAAACAAGGTGCTAATCCTTGTCTATGCTACTAAGATCCTTTAAAGGTAATAGTCTCCTCATTTGTAAGAGGGATTTATTTGACAAAGGTAAGTGTTCCAAGTTCATAATTCATAGGAATTTCATCAATAGGTTGGATAGATTCTTGATCAATAGCCTTGGTGTGAGTTTGAGGAACATTAGATTATAATTTTTCTTCAACAGATGTTGGCATCTCAAAGTTGATGTAGAAATATTTTTCATTATCATTTTTTGAAATTTCACCATGAAGTCATGCAAATTCAGCTATAGCTTGATCATTTTAAAAAATGTTGAGATTAGGGTCCTCATCTACTTGTCCAATAGAAGGAAGTATCTCATGGATAGAAGTATGATTTAATGGTGTATGGATATGATCATATTTTTTTTGTGAAATCTTGTATGGATTGTAAAATACTCATTAGATATGTGTAGTAATTTGGAGAGATGAAATCTTGATCTTAACTTATTTCAAAGAAAACTTTGTTATGCTTACGATTATGCTCTTGTTGATGGTGAAATATAGATGGAAGACTCTTGGGTGGTCTCAATGGATTTGGATGATGTGATAAAGGCTTCTCGTGGTGGCGCTTATCCAATATTTCCTATCATGAAGTTAAATGAAGAGGATATATCACAATATGAGACATATTTAATACTTTTATTCTGATGTAGGATATTGCTAGACATTGTTGAATGATCTTGATTGTGCATTAGGAAAGTATCTTGATAAATTTTTAACTTCTCATCATGTGATAAATGAATAGTATTGACATAATCATTAAACTCCTTGATGTGTCCTACTATGTTGTCATAGGTATAATTAACTTTGTTATAACTCGTTTTACCATAATATTTTCCTTTTCCATGGTCAAGCATTGGATATTTGTAGATTCCTAGATCTTGGTTTCTAGAAGATATTGGATGTTGATCAACACTTATTTCTCCTTGATCAATAAGGTCTTATATGAGATGTTTCAGTTCCACACAATTTTGTGTTTCGTGACCTTTTGTTCTATGGTATTGGAAAAAGTCATTGTCATTATACCATGTTGGTTTGATTTGTGGTTCAAGATAATTTCTTAGCTTAGGAAGTTGGATATGTTTTGATTGAATCAATTTGCTTAAGACTATTCCAATGGGTTCCCCTAAAGGAGTGCATTGATGTCAAGGAGCATTGTTAGGTCTTGATGGTAGTGGTCCTCTTGGAGGATTAGCGTTTTGTATGTTCTATTGTTTTTTTTATTGTGATTATGTGTTTTGTACAAGCTTTGTGTCCACAACACTATCATTGGTTACATTTTTATTTTTGGCCTAGAGGCATGGTTTATCATTGGAACTTGACAATTGGTTCTTATCCTTGTATACTTTTACTAACCCTTTAGCAATAAGATCCCTTTCGATGGTGAGACATTTTTCTATGATTTCTTGAAGTGTCATGGTACATTGTATACATAGATGAAATCCAACTTTCGTGTTTATATTATTCACAATAATATAGATACTTATTGTTTCTTTGGGATAGACAATTTACATTTTCTTGCTTTATGTGTCCATCTTTGTAGAAAGGAATAAAATGTTTCTCCATTATTTTTTTTGACAAGATATAAGTCATTTAATGTGACTTCCACATCTATATTATAGGAGAAGTGTGTGACAAATCGGTCTATGATTTCTTGAAATGTCTTAAAGACTGGGGGTAAGTGTAAGAACCATTTGATGGCTTGTCCACCTAAGCTCCGTGGAAAAAGGTGCATGAGATATGTATCATTGTGGGCCACCTCTAGACAAGCTACATATAATTCTCGTATGTGCTCTTCTGGATTACCACATCCCTTGTACTTGTCAAACTTCAATATCTCGAAGTTATGGGAAAGTGGTAACATTGTTATGCTTTTATCAAATTGATAGGGACATAGATCTTGGAGAGCATATGATTTATTTGTTGTTCCTATTTGTATACCATGGATCTTTTGTGTTAATATTTGGATTTTTTATGTCATAGTGGTAGGTGGATTGTTCAATGGTGGGTTATATGTGTTGTATTGAGGTATGGTGGATGAATTATATGTTAGATTTTGATAAGGGGGATGTTAGATGTAATGTCATATGAGTTATATGGATTGTGTTTAGGTTGAGGGTTTAATTGGTATTGTGAGGTATTCTATTGTTGTGGAGGTATATTGTATGGATCATATTGATATTATGGAATGGTGTTTTCAGGGGGGTTTTGTGGTTGATAATGGATGTATTGTTGATTTTGGGGATTTTTTGTGAGGTTTATTTTTGTTGTGTGATTATTATTTTTGTGCGAGTAGTTGTTTTTGATCAGAAATTTTTTTTGTTGTGGTGGTTTTTATTATTTTGAGGTGATATATTAATGGTGTTGTTTTTTTTGTTGTTGTGGCATTTGTTGTTGTGAGGCAATGTATTGGTGTTGTTGTTGTTTTGGTGTTGGAGTTTGTTGGGAAATGTATTGATGTGTTGGTTGTTGTTGTGGTCTAGGAGTTTGTTGTGATATGTATTTATGTTGTTGAGGATGTTGAGGAAGTTGAGGTGTTGGATTTTGTTGAGAGATGTATTGATGTGGGGGTTGTGGTTGATGAGGTTGAGGTATCAGAGTTTCTTGGTGTTGTTGATATGTGGATTTTTTTTAGGGTGTTGATGGATGTTCTTGTGCGTTAGGGACACTTGGGTATATATTATATGAAGGTGGTGTTGTAAATGGATTATTCCCATAATTCATTATTTTCATATTAAGAATATTGGGTTTAGGTTGATTTATGTATGTTGTGGTTGGTGGGATATTTGTGTTTTGAAAGCCTAGGTATGTTTGATTCCTAGACCTTGATTGTGAAACAACGAATTTATGTATTATCTTGAAAAAAAAAATAGATTTGTATCAACTGGATACACAATAGGTTGACCTGGTACATTTGGTATAGGTGGTCTTGGTATTGATTGTATAGCATGATATACCAAGGGTTCATTTCCATATGTATGATTAATTGATGTCATAGCATGTGTGAGGGCTTGTTCCCTAAGTGTATTGACATCAAATTTAGTGGGTATTTTGTCAACTCCTTATGCAAATTTCAACAAGTATAGATTAGGTTCAACAACTAACAAGGCATCAAGTTCCCTATCTAGAGATGGGTCTTGTTGTATTTTAAAGATTTATTCCCTAGTGAAATTTTTCAATCCTTCATTTTCATGGGTAATGTCTTGTATGATGACAATTTGATCTTGAGATGTTTGGATTTCTTTTGGAGTGCTATACCCTCTAGGATCAAATTCAACACTAGGAATTCCTAGGGTTGTTTAGGTAGCACTTGTGGTAGTGAGTACACTACAACTACTAGGATTAGATTCCATGTTTTTTCTTGTGTTGGGACCTCATTATAGGCATAAAATTTGTAGTGATCCTCTGAGATGTGAGATATGAAGTTGGATGAAAGATATTTGGGTGGATGTTTTTATTTTTTTCAAGTTGGACTAGTAATGACACCTAAGAATGCTTGGACCAATGTTTTGATGATGTTTGGATGGGTGGGAGATATCAAACCTCCAATTTAGGAAAATTTATTGACTAGGTCTCGTGTTTGATGGGTGTTTGATGATAATCCTTTCTTTTCCTAAACTTATGAGTCCAACTAAAGGAAAAATATAATGAGGTTACCAAATTAGAAGTAGACAATGATGACTAAGAAAGTTAGCTCACAAAGATTTGAAACTAATTTAACTAAATACTTGAAAGGAGACTATTTTCCAAGCAAGAAGCTAAACTAGGGGATAAGATATGGATATCTAAATCAAATGACCAATGTCAAATGTAGGTTGTTATTTAGATGGGTTGTTTTATTGGCTTGATGTTTGATAAAACTAATTTTGATCCAAAGATGACTAAGAGGTGTTTAAAGAAGTCCAAAGTGAACGAATGATATGGGATGAAGATGAAATGTTGTATGTTGTTTTTTTGGATGGTGATGATGGGTACAAGGTTTTTTGGACAAGTCTCTAGCCGTATAATGACTATTGGTTGAAATCAGGAATCTAAGATTTTTGAGAATTTTGGTGTTTTGGAACTAACACTCAAACACGTCACTCTACAAAAGCATCTTTTTAACTGTAAAATTTGGTGCACTACCCCTTGCAAAAGTGAAAAAAAATTCAAAAGTGTCATTTTATATGTAAAATTGTGACTGTGTAATAGTCAAACACGTTGATGTACTATTTTTTTGGATTTTAACAGAGAATTGTTCTAGGACAGAAGCATCAAGTTACATAGACACATCAATTTGTGGACATAATCATTGATATGAAAAATAAAACACACCATGATGCAAATAGAAGTGGTGCAAGATGATAGTAAAAAGAATCACTTTGACTTAGAGACAATTTTTTTACAATTTGAACCTAAATTTGTCTAGGGTTTTGAAAAGTCTTGATTATTTAATGATAACTTTTTGGTGTGTCTGATCTGGAAAGTGATAAAAACAACGAATAATAGCATAGAGGAATGACTCCATAGATTTTTGGATAGGTTCCATGTGTCTTCTTCAACAAGAACATGTTATTTGGTGCCATAGGTATTTGAACTATGAAAACATGCCAAAGATACACAACCTAGATAGTAGTAGGTCAGATATATTAACTTAGGATAAGCCCATCTACCAAAGAAAATACCTCCACAATGATTGGGTGACTAGACTATATGAATTTCATGTACCACCTTCACACCTCTCACCTTAAAAAGGATAAGTTCCAAATCAAGGAATGTTGGTCACCTCAACAAGGGGAAGTACATGATGAGTTACTTCATGCATGATATTGTACATTGCATTATCCCAATACAATGGTGGAAAGTCTTAAAGGTTACTAATAAATAAGGTTCATAGTGGGGGATCGATGAATAGTGAGCCCATCCATGGATTCCCAAGTCAAGGGGGTCTCCCCTTTCCTCATCACCCATACATGTCTCAGTGGATTGAGGATCATGAGGCTTGGCTTGAAGGATGTTGGACACACCTTGGGGTACAAATTTTGTTCTCCCCCTTTATATACCTCACCTAAAAATGTGGTTGAGATCAAAATTGAGGTGATGAAATCCCCAAGTAGGCCTCCTAATTGAATTAAATGATAATGACATTGTTTTAGATTCCCTATATCATTCTTAAGAGTTGTGAGGGAAGAGCATACACATACAATCACACCTTAGGTGTACATACAAATATTGCAAACTAATGGTGTTTTTTATTTAAATTATCGCATGAAGTGCAAGGAAAGAGAATACATAACCACTAGCTTACCAAACATGGCATAGAATTCATTCTAGTGCACCAAATTCAAAGATGAAAATTGTTGGTTCAATTTTAAATACCAAAATTAAATGTGAAAGTTTTTGTTCATTTTAGGAGCACCAAATTGAAATATGAAATTTGTGGGTTTTTTTTAGAGAACAAAATCAAAATATGATAGTTGTGGGTTCAATTTTAGAGCACCAAATCAAAATATTCAAGTAGTGGGTTCAATTTTAGAGCACCAAAACTAAATGTGAAATTTTTTGTTCATTTTAGGGGCACCAAAACTAAATGTAAAAACTAGATTAAACAAAACCCTACAAAAAAAATCATTAGTATTTTTGCAATTTAGTCTTCTCCCAACGTAAGCCACACATAGACAGAAGCATCAATTCTCTACAAAAGTGTTGTTGTAAAAACATAGAAGTGTTGATTCCAAACAAATGTGTTGATTTAACTTGCAACATAGAGAACATACACGTCAAAACAAAAGCATCAAAATAGAGTATAGGCATGGATGCATAGCATGAATAAGTGTTGATTCTTGACAAATGTGTTGAATGATATTTAGACACAGCTCTGTAATGCAAGTGTCATTGTAACTTGCAAGAATAGACAGAAAAATAATATTAGTCAGACACATAGAATCAAAGAAAAAGCATCACTGTATTCTTGTATAAGTGTTGGATCTTGGTAAAAGTGTCTCTATAAGGAAAATAAATGCATCAATATTTTATAAAAGCACCTTTGTAGCTTGTAGGTCAACAAAAACTCAAAGAAATGTTAAATCTAAGACATGGGTCCTACTGGGTGTGCCAAAATATCATAGGGTAATAATGGGTAATGGTTAGAAAACATAATTCAAGAAATCAGAGTTAGAAAACACTAAGAAATCACAAGATAAACATCATTAAAACCCATACTCAATGTAATTAGGAAAATAATACTTCAAAGATTCAAACAAATGTTAGAAAACCAAATCAAATGACAATTAAATCAAAGAAACAATGCAAACCAATGCAAACCTTACAATCCCATTGTAGGATTATGCTCCAAATGTATGTGGATTGCTCTATTAAGCATAACCCATGATTGCAAAAGTTTAATGATGATTTCATTCACAAAAAGATGCTCAAATTGCTCAAGATTACTCAAGAATTCAAGAATGCCCAAACTCTTGAAAATTGTGAATATGCTCATGATTGTGAATGAATTTTAATGAATTTTAATGAAAGAATGACTTATTTTATATATTTGTAAATATATTATCAACAATGGAGATTGAATTTGAAGATTAATGGATGAGAGGAAATAAAGGAGATCAAGGGATGAGATTCAATGAGAGCCCAAAGTATCCCTATTTTCATGGAAAATTGGTTAAAGATATTTTGGAGGGAAAATATCTATTCAAATTTGAATTTGAATTATAGAATATTCTTTTTGGAAGGAATATTCCATTTATATATTTTTGAGGGAAGAAGATATTTTGAAAGGGTAATATTCTCTTTTTGAAAAAGGAATATGCTTTGTGCAAGTTGGAGAAAATTAGGAATTAAATAATTAAGAAAATTATTTAATTTGTGAGGATGAGAAAAAATTAGGATTTTTGGGAATAAAGAAAATTAGAAATTAATTAAATAATCAAAAAATTATTTAATCAGGGTGGAAAGAGTGAAATTGAATTTAATTAAATAATTCAAAATTATTTAATTAAGGGACATTAGTGAGAAATGATGAAAAATGGTGAATTAATCAAATAACATTAATTATTCAATTAATAGAGGATAATCATGATTTTAATCAAATAATTGGAAATTATTTAACTAAAATTGAGGAATTAGGTGATAATGAGGAAAATGATGTTAATAGGTGAATTTGAGATGTGTGATATGTCTAGACAATTTTAGGTGTCTACAGGTCAAAAAGTGTGGTGGCAAGTTTGGTCTTTTAAGGGGTTGCTAAAAAGCTAGTAAGACACGTGGAATTTGTCAATTTGATTCAATGAGTTTCTTGTTTGAGCTTGTTTTGTAGCTAGACCATATAAAATAATTATTTGCATGGTTATTTTTAATGGATATGGTAAAAGATTCTCAAATAGTAAAATATATCTAAGCATCAAGTTCTTTTTGGAATAACTTCAATGTGTTGCTACAATTATGGTTAAGAAAGTTTTAAAGCATGTTAAATACTCACCAATAGTCTAGTCAAAAGTATGGTTGTGTTCGCTTTTCTATTGTCATAAAGTGGTTCTTTCTTTATATCCATCAAGAACGTAGGTAGAACCAACTCATAGTAGACAATTTTGGACTAGAATCAAAACATAGATACAATAATATGAGGGTTCATCACCACATTGAACAATAAATTTAAAAAGATAAGTAGCTAAATCAAGGATAAATCCACTACTAACTTAACATGATTGGATTAAAATAGGAAAGCCTTTTTTTGAGTTTCTTGAGAAAAAAATTCAAGCTTCATATAAAATTAAGGTGAACTTATAACACAAATATTGCATTTAGTTTCCACATATTAATTGTAAACTCTTGGTTTGGTATTTGCATAAAAGAGTTGTCATGTTACAAGAATGAAAGTGTTGTGGAAAGTTTATAGGTGTTGTCATTGATGTCAACTAGTCAATTGGTTATCTACTAGATGATATTGGTTGTATATGTCAAGGATATTGAGAAAATTGTAATAAATATGTGTTCAGTGGTTGCTCTAGTCCAGATTTTCTCATGCGGTTGTGCAGTTCAGTTATGTTGTTCATGGTTGTTAACAGATGCTATACCCAGATTTTTGGTTATTGATTCGATGTTTAGTGCAAGTTGTGTTCACCAGTTATGAACTATGTTTTTCTATGTTTCTAGTTGAGGTCTGGCAAAAATGTTGTTGGTCCTAATTTCTCTTTTATGAAGTCTTATGACTTGCGGTTCTAGAGTTGTGTTGCCCTAGTTCTATTGAAGCTAGTTTTGGCAGATGAAAGATTTGTGCTTAATGGTCCTATGTGTTTTACACTGGTTTGGCCAACCTTGTGTGAAATACTACTTTCAAGGATGACGAAGTGTGTGTTTGGGTCACCCTCATTGTAATTCCACCCTAGGATGTTTTTGTGTTGAACTAATTTGAATTTGGATTTGGATGGCCAACTATGGATATGTTTCAAAGTTGAAAATGGTATAAATGCAAGATGAGTTAATGAAGAAGTGAAGATGAGAGAGTGAAGAAGAAGAGCAATAAGAGAAAAGAGAAAGTGTAGTTTTATGCAACATTGATTCTATTCAGTAAGTGTAAGTGTGTGTGTGTGTGTGTTGTGAGTGTGGAAGATCAGTACGAAGCTTAATGTTGGTTTCCAGATGCAATGAGCAGAAGGAGAACTCTATCATTCATGCAAGTTGATCAAGTGATTGTGGTGGAATCTTTTTGTTGCATTGGGATTATAGTCTCTTTGTAACAAGTCTTCTTTGTCTTCTTTGTATCTCTGTAGTAGTGAGCCCTCCAGGTTGTATCCATGTTGGATAGTGAGTCCTTGTTTCGGACAGTGAGTCCTTATTTCAAGCAATGAGCCTTATTTCAAGTAGTGACCCTTTTGTAATCAGTTTTAATATTCTCTATAGTGTGATTTAATCCTCACCGTGGTTTTTCCCTCATTGGGTTTTCCACATAAATCTAGTGTTATTGTGTTTATGTGTTGGATTTGAGTTTCTGCATTAGCATTTGATGATTAATCATTTAAGCAGTTTCATGTATTAGTTCCAGTAACTAAATTTAAAGGTTTAATTTTGTGAAAGTTGATTCACCCCCCTCTCAATTTTCCTATTCAACCATTGGTATCATAGCTTGCTTCCTTGGTCAAGAGCTTAACCACTTGAGGAAGGTCTGGGATGGCTAGCAAGATGGTCTTTGATTATCTGAGCTTTGATGGAACTAACTATGGTACCTAGAAGGTATTGATGGAAGAATATCTGGAGTATTATGGATATGATGTAGAGAAAGCTTACAAGAATCCTTACACTCCTCCTGCTAATTGTCTGAGTACACTTGAAGAGATCAGAGCACATGAACCAAACAATAAGGAAAAGTTCATCTTGAAGAATAGTCTGGTACATTCTGAGTTGATTAAGGTTCAGAATTTGAAGACAGCTAAGGAGTTTTGGGATGCTTCAGAAAGAGGACATGATGGTGATGAAAGAGTTAAAGAGGTGAAACTATAGAATCTGGAGATACATTTTGATCTTCTACATATGTCTGAAGAAGAAAATATTAAAGCTTATGTATAGAGATTGGATGACTTGGTGCTACTATTGATGAAACAAGAATTGTAAAGAAGATTCTCAGAACTCTTCCTGATGTTTATAGTGAGAAGGTGAGTGTTATTGAGCAGACTAAAAATTATAATACTTGTACTAAGGATTTGTTGTTAGGATTTTTGACATCTTATGAGATGAGGAAGTTGAATCTAAGAAATGGAGAAAAATCAGAGAGTGCTTTTAAAGCTACAAAATTTGAAGATCTGGATGAAGAGAACTTTGATGAAATAGAAGCTAACTTTGTGAGAATATTGAGAAAAGGCTCTGGAAAGTATGAAGGTAAGTTTCCCTTAAAAATATTTAGTTGTGGAGAAATAGGTCATTATGTTGCAAAGTGTTTGAAAAGAGCTAAAAGGAATAAATGAAGATATGAGAAAGAAAAGAAAGGAAAGAAGATTAACAGAGCTTACTATGTGAATGAGAATACTAGAATGTCTGATGAGGGTTCAAAATATGAAGATCTAGATGGCAATGAATGCTTATTCTTGGCAATTAAGGATGAACCTACTTCTACTAATTCTGAAAAATAGGTAAAGGAAAGCCCTTCAAAGAAGGAGAAGGAGAAAAATGAAGGTGGTTATCTCTGCCCTACATTCTAAGCAAGAAAATATTTTTTGGGGAGATGATAATGGTTGTTCACATCACATTACTGGTGATAAAAGTAAGTTTTTCAAGCTTGAGAAATATGGCGGAGGCTTGGTTATGTTTGGAGATGATACTAGTGCTAAAATTTGTGGGATAGGTTCAATAAGTTTTGATGGCAAGCATCATACTGATGATGTTTACTATGTTGAGGGTTTAAGGCATAATTTGTTGAGAATTGATCAAATGTGAAAAAAAGGATATGATCTTGTGTTTAAGGATGAGAATTGTGAGATCCAGAAAGGATTTGGAACATTGATTGCTATAGGAAAAAAATCTTAAGGGAATATCTATCAACTTAAGGGTGTTGATGGATGATGCTTTATGACTCAGAAAAATGAAAGTTGGTTATGGAATAGGATAATGTGTCACATGAATTTTGATAACTTGGAAAGGATTAGTGTTGTTTAGGCTGTGAGAGATTTACCAAGAATTACAAAGCCTATTAATGTTATTTACAGAAATTGCCAGTTTGGAAAGCAAGCAAGAAATCACTACAGATCAAAGGAATAGTCTACTACTAAACTACTAGATTTGGTTCATACAGATCTCTATGGTCCTGTGAAAGTGAGAAGTCTACTTGGTGAAAAGTAATGTATGCTTTTAATTGATGATTATTCTAGATATACATGGGTTACATTTCTTAGGGGGGAATCAGATGCATTAAATAGATTCAAGGCATTCAAAGCAATGGTTGGAAATGAAGTGAATTTGAAGATAAAATGCTTAAGATCTGACAGAGGTAGAGAATTCACCTCCCATGAGTTTAATATGTTTTGTGAAGTGCATGGAATAAAGAGACAGTTATCTACTCTAAGAACTCCTCAGCATAATGGAGTTGTTGAAAGGAAAAATAGAACAGTTCAAGAAGCTACTAGGTCAATGATTATTGAAGTTGGTTTACCAGAAGTTTACTAGAAAGAAGTTATTCATACTGTTGTTTATGTATTCAAACAAGTTCAAGAAAGAGAAACAATACAAAGACTCCCTATGAGCTATGGCACAAAATAATTCCTATAGTTAAATATTTCAAAGTATTCAGAAGCAAATTCTACATCATAAGAGATGAGGAAATTTTGGGTAAGTTTGATGCAAAAAGTGATGAAGGCATTTTTCTTGGATATTCTGCTAAAATCAAGGCATACAGATGTTTCAATAAAAGACTCAGAAAAATTGTAGAGAGCTTGAATGTGAAGGTTGATGAGAAAATGAAGAATTCTATTAACATAGATGGATATGTATTTGATGAACATGATTGTGCAAGAATAGAAGAAATTGTGGAAGAACAGGATAAAGATGAGCAAGAGAAGTAGGATAAACAAGATGAAAGAGAAGAAGATGCTCTAGTGATGTCCCCTTGGACACCAAAATATGTACAGAGGAATCAATCAAAAAAATAGATTATTGGAGACAAGACAAAAGGTGTCTTAACTAGAAGCAAAGTTGTTGTTGAGGTAAATTTATGTTTATTCTCTAAGATTGAACCGAAAACGGTAAGTGAAGTTTTTAAAGATGAACATTGGAAGGAAGCAATGAAAGAAGAACTTTTACAGATTGAAAAGAATCATCTTGGGAATTGGTCCTAAGACCGGCAAGTAAAAATATCATTGGATCAAAATGGGTATTTAGAAATAAGTTGAATGAGAATGGAGAAGTTGTTAGAAACAAAGTCAGGCTTGTGTGTAAAGGCTACTCACAACTAGAAGGTATAAATTTTCAGGAAACTTTTTCCCCAATAGCAAGAATGGAAGCTATAAGGATGTTCTTGGCACTTGTTGCTTATAAATACTTTAAGGTCTATCAAATGGATGTCAAGTCAGCATTTTTTAATGGTGAACTAGAAGAATAAGTTTATATGGAACAACCAGAAGGATTTCGGTTAACAAATCAACTGGATATGGTGTGCAGATTGAGGAAAGCTTTATATGGGTTGAAGCAAGCTCCTAGAGCTTGGTATGCAAGGTTAGACAAGTACCTGATTCAGAAAGGATTTAAAAAAGGTATGGCAGACAGTAATTTGTACTTTAAGATTGAAAATGAAAAAATCATGATTGTAGTTGTATATGTTGATGGCATTATCTTTGGAGGAAATGAAAAGATGTGCAAGATGTTTGCGGAAGAGATGTAGAAAGAATTTGAAATGTCTAGGTTTGGATAATTTCTTTCTTGGGCTATAGATTAATCAAATAGAGAAAGGAATTTTCATTTCACAGTCTAAGTATGTGAGAGAGATGTTGAAGAAGTTTGGGATGGATGGTTTCAAACCAGTAATTACTCCTATGATGACTGGTTACAAATTGGGTAAAGATGACAATTCACCTAAGGTGATCAAAGAAAGTATAGATCTATGATTGTTGGACTATTATATTTTACTGCTACTAGACCAGATATCATGTATGCAATTTCTCTTGTGGCTAGATTTCAAGAAGATTTGAAGGAAACACATGTTGCTGCAATTAAAAGAATATTTGAATGGCACTCTGGATTATGGATTGTGATATCCCAAAGATACTAACTTTACACTTAGTGCCTATACAGATGCAGATTGGGTTGGATGTGTAGATAACAAAAATAGTAAAAATGGTGGTGCATTCTTTCTTGGATGTAGATTGGTGGCACGGTTGAGCAAGAAGTAAGATTCAGTCTCTTTGTTTACTACTAAAGCTAAGTATATTACTATTGCATCTTGTTGTACACAAGTTCTATGGATGAAACAAACTTTGAAAGATATCACAGTGTTATATGATGATCCCATTTCTATTTTTTGTGATAATACAAGTGCAATTAACATTTCTGAGAATCATTTGATGCATTCGAGGACAAAGCATATACATATTAGATATCATTTCTTGAGAGAGAAGGTCATGCAAAATGAAGTAAAACTTGAGTATGTTCTGACGAAGGATCAGATTGCTGATATTTTTATGAATGCTCTTCCTAAAGATACTTTTGAGTATCTTCGAGAGAAGTTAGGGGTTATTACCCCTCCTTTCTTGAACCAAATGCATATGGAGAGGCATCAATCCTATGGATCTATGGTTCTATCTTTCTTTTGGACTAATGTTTTGGAGGCTACCTCGCAAGGGGAGCAGGTAGTATCAAGTGTTGTCATTATGTGTATTCAACTAGTCATGTCAAAGGAGAGATCAATGTAAAATATTCTTTTTCCTTTTCCATTGATGCCAAAGGGGGAGAGAAGAAGCATGTGAAAAGAGAATGAGAAGAAGCATATAAGTGATCACCTTCTAAGGGGGAGAAAACAAGAAAATTTATTTAGAGCTTATATGTTATCTTTGATGGTTTTTCACATCATTTGTTCCCATCAATGACAAAGGGGGAGATTGTTGCAAGAATGAAAGTGTTGTGGAAATTTGCAAGTGTTGTCATTGATGTCCACTAGTCAACTAGTTTTCTACTAGTTGTTGTTGGTTGTATATGTTGAGGATATTGAGAAAATTGTATTAAAGATGTGTTCAGTGATTGCTCTGGTTTTTGGTCCAAATTTTCTCCTGTGGTTGTGTGGTTTAGTTATGTTGTTCATGGTTTCTAACAGATGTTATATCCATATTTTTGGTTGTTGATTCATTGTTCAGTGCAATTGTGTTCACCAGTTTTGAACTATGGTTTTCTATGTTTTTGGTTGAGGTCCAAGAGAAATATTGTTGGTCTAGATTTCTCTTTGATGAAGTCTTATGACTTGTGGTTCTAGATTTTTTATGCCTTGGTTCTATTGAAGATATTTTTGGCAGTTAAAAGATTTGTTCTTAATGGTTCTATGTGTTTTACATTGGTTTGGCCGACCTTGTGTGAAATACTACTTTCAAGGATGATGAAGTGTGTTGGGTCTTTTTGGGTCTTGATGAAGTGTGTGTTTGGGTCGCCCTCATTCTAATTCCACCCTAGGATTTTTTGGTGCTCACCTAATTTGAATTTGGATTTGGATGGCCAACTTTGGATATGTTTTAAAGTTGAAGATAGTACAAATGCAAGATGAGTTAATGAAGAAGTGAAGATGTGAGAGAGAAGAAGAAGAGTGATAAGAGAAAAGAGAAAGTGTAGTTTGATGTGACATTGATTCTATTCAGTAAGTGTGTGTGTGTGTGTTGTGAGTGTAGGAGATCAGTGTGAAGCTTAATGTTGAGTTTCCAGATGTAGTGAGCAAAATGCGAACTCTATCATTCATGCAAGTTTATCAAGTGACTGTGGTGGAATCATTTGTTGCATTGGGATTGTAGTCTCTTTGTAGCAAGTCTTATTTTTCTTCTTTGTATCTATGTGGTAGTGAGCCCTCTGGGTTGTAGGCCTATTGGACAGTGAGTCCTTGTTCCATACAGTGAGTCCTTTTTCCAGGCAGTGAGCCTTGCTTCTAGCAGTGAGCCTTTTTGTAATCGGTTTTGATATTCTCTATAGTGTGAGTTAATCCTCACCATGGTTTTTCCCTCATTGAGTTTTCCATGTAAATCTGGTGTTATTGTGTTTATGTGTTGGATTTGAGTTTCTGTATTGGCATTTGATGATTAATCATTTAAGCAGTTTCATGTATTAGTTCTGGTAACTGAATCTAAAGGTTTAATTCTATGACAACTGATTCACCCCCTATTAGTTGTCCTATTCAACATGTCATACCTCTTAGGTTACAAGGAATTATTTTTATTTAATTAGGTGGAATGAATTTACCAATATTATAATTAGAAATAAGATCCATGAAATTTGATGAGTGACAATGATTGGTTGTTAGATACCTATATGGTATCTAGGTGATTATTTTGCATCTATTTTCTAGTGTCGATGTTTAGAGTGTGATGGGGATAGTTTTTTACTTATTCTCAAAGATTGGTTTCAATAGAGAAGGCCTATAATTATGAACACAATATTCCCTAATGAGGCATACCTCATTTTAGTAGTAAAATAGTAATTCGGCTTATTGAGATACACATCAAGTTGGTTTATTTTAGATGTAGAGCTTAAGAGGTTGTTTGAGCTTAAAAGTGGATAAATGAGATATATCTTGATACATGATTGAGATTATACTCATATTATAAAATAAATTTGATGTTATTTTCATACTATATAATATGGCCCAATTGACTTGATAATTGCCTAAGTGCCAAGACATCATATAACATGAGGTATCTTGAACAAGAAGCACCTTTAGGGTAGAATTCAAAGTGTCATATTAATGGAAAAATTGAGCATGTTCTAAAGAAACAAATACACATGGATATATCCATTATCTAGGACCCTTATAGATTCAATTTCCTAACCATTATTTATCAATTTATTCTTAGCCCATTTGCAAAAAAAAATATTAAATATAACTCCTCTTAGAATAAAAAATTTATTAGTTCTTTTCTAGCAAACAACAATTACATTTGATATTTTCATTATGAAGTTGATATTTAAAGAATTCACCTATGTGACTACCTCCTTGATTAGCATGTTAGTTTTTAGACATGCTCTTTGCCAAGGATTCATTGTTGAATTATTTAATTCTATAGATATTGATTGTGTCTTTCTCTTCCAAGTATCCCTTGATATATTATATATTATTTATTAGAGATGAAGATGGTTGCATCTCCATATTGTAAGAAGCAACATGCAACCCTAGGTGATATGCCTCTAACCCTGTAGTGTCTATTGGGTTATGAGTAGTTAGCTTTTGGCTACCTAATTTCTTAATTAAATCATATTATCAATATTATATTGTTATTTAGTTATTTAGGTCAACCTAGGGCCTGTAGGTTGTTATCTAAGTCATCTTGGGTAATATCTTTGGCATAAGTGTGGTATATATAGGACGTAGAGGTTATTTATTATCATCATGTTGAGTATTGAGTTCTTATTGAAGAATATTGGAGGGACCCCCCTCAAAGTGGATTAAGAGGTTGCCACCTTGAAATGGCATATTATTATCAAGTATTTTCAGCATATTTCATATTATCTTCTATTGTGCGAGTTATTTCCAAATATTATAACTATGAAATAATATTGAAGGAGTGTAAGAATATTATTATTGTTATGAAACAACTTGCACAATATAAAAACAAAAAAAAATGAAAAATAACTAGAAGAATAAGTAGAAGAACAAGAACAAGAAGTAGAAGAATAAAAACAAAAAGTAGAACAACAGAAAGAACAAGAATAATACCAAGAACAAGAGAAAGGAGAAGAAGAATAAGAAGCAACAAAAGAAGAAGTAGAAGAAGAAAAAGGAGATGAAGAAAAAGAAGAAAAGGAGAAAGTTATCATTGAGGACAAAATAGTCTTGTGATATTCTTCTATTGTACAAGTGGATTCTTAACAAGTGGTATTAGAGCATGATATTGGCACCATGAAGACAAGTCATATTTTCAAAATATTTGGACTTTATTTATGTGATTTATTGTAAAATTAGTTTTATGGAACTTATTCACAACAAAAAGTATCCAAAGAAATAAAGAAAGAGAAAAGAATAAGAACAAGAACAATAAGTAGAAAAAAAATAACAAGAGAAAGAAAAATAAAAATAAAAAAAGAAGAAAAAGAGAAAGAACAAGACCAAGAACAAGATTAAGAAGAAGAGGAGGAAGGAGGAGGAGGAGTGACCAGAAGGAGATGAAGAAGAAGAAGAAAAATAAAAAGTTAGCATTGAAGACAATGTCTTTATAAAGAGGGGGAATGCTATGCCCCTAACCCTATACTATGTATTGGGTTATGATTAGTTGGATTATGGATACCTAAACTCTTAATTAAATCATATTATCATTATTATATTGTTATTTAGGTCAGCTTATGGCCTACATGTTATCTAAGTTTGTTTGGTGATATCATTTGGCAAAGTATGGTATATATAGGATTTAGAGTTTAGTTACTACCATCATTTTGAGTATTGAGTTATTATTGAATAATATTGAAGGTATCCGCCTCAAAATGGATTAGGAGGTTTCCCCCTCAAAGTGGCATATTATTATCAAGTATTTTTAACATATTTCTTATTATATTATTATTGTGCAAGTTATTTCATAACACTAGGGCTATGATAAATTATGTAGATTTTTTCCAATATTATTTCATGTTTGTTGAATCAAACTAGTGAGGATTAGTGCTATGTCACTAATATTTTCTAAGCTCATGGTATATTTTAGGGTTTAAAAAATAGAAATATAAACCCTAATCACATTTATTTTACTGTAAAACAATTTATTTAGGGTTCATAAATTAAACCCCAATATTTGTCTTTTGTCCTAGAACAAATGTTATATTCCAAGTATAAGGAATTTAAAGTGAGAAGTTTGAATATTAACTCTTTAAAAATGGATTGAATGGCCACTTATACCATGATCATGTATTGTATTAAATTTATTAAACAATTGCTACAATGAAATATTAAGGGTACAAATAATTTTGTTTAAATATTAATGAATTGGGGGAATTTATTGAGGTCCTTACCCAATAAAATATATACACCATTACATAAAAAAATGCTAACACAACATATTATCCAACCTATTTTTCTTATATGATCTTAAAATCATTGGTGAAGAGGATTTATTTTTTATATTTCTATTTTTTGGTTAGTATAGTAAAAAAATCCTTTCTTGGAAGATACATTATTTAGATCAACATCCTTACCCTCCAATCAAGGAAAAAATCTCTTTTGATGAAAAAATGACAACCCGTATATGTAGAAACTAGGTGATATAAAGACAATTGTAAAACATTCGCCTACAATAAAATTTCTTAACATCTTTGCAAGCTTTCTTCTCATCTATGGGCTTCATAGTATCTCATTTGAAAGTTCCCTTAGGAGATAATGGAATGTTTATTTGAAAGAATCTAGCATGATGGGATAATTCAATGAATCTTATACTAGGGGCCTATTCATAATATGATGGTACACCACAAATTTTGGCCACTATGATGCCTTGTCAAAAGATTTTATTTTTATCCCTATGCATAAAACATATAAATGATTGGTACCAAAAAAAAATTAAGCCTAAAGGAAAACCTTTCATAATTAAGGTGTTGTTTCCAAAATTTGTAAGCCTAATTTTAGGCATATTTCTATTGGTAAACCTAGAGACAAATTCATCTCTACCAAAATATGCTTAAAGGTGGTGTGAGAAATCATTAGATTTTTAGAAGAAACGGATAATTTTTTTCCCAAGTAGATACCAATTCTTTTTAGGGAAGAAAAAAAAATGCAAAGGTGGATTGGGAAACCTCATTTATACTAGAAAAACATTACAAATTTTAGTTAAAAGATTAAATTATAAAACCAAGGTTTGACAAAGAGACATGAACTCCTCCTTCCACAAGGATCCTTATCAATAATTCTATCTCTATCCACCTTAGATTCAAATGTAAAAATAAAAAATGTATGAACATGAGAAAATCACCATAGTATTAGAAATAAAGGTTTCATGATTTGTTTATACATTGATGTAAATCCAATATATGGGGCCAATTTTTTTTACTTACAAATAAATCTCATTTGTTATCAATGTTCAACTTCCTCCACCATAGCACTACCCATCTCTAATAGTGAAATATGCTTAGATTCATTAACCATATCTTATAATGATCCATTTCATCCATACATATATTTTATGTTAGAAATAAAATTTTGTTGTCTAACATTCAACTAACTAGGAAATATTGGGTTCCATATATATTTTTCACCACCTACATCTTTAGAATATGTGTATCCATCTTGATGGATATCATCATTTAGACTAGATCTAATCACTACACCAATGCTTTGAAACTTCATTACATCCACACAAACTAAAAACATGTCATCTACCCTTATCAATTCTCCTTAGGAGAACACCATAATCCATTTGAATGAATTCCCACTTTGTAGGTAATAATTGGAGCAATTGAGCTAGTCATTCCCCTAGACTCAAAAATATATCAACTTTAGTATTTCTTGATAGTTGTCAAGGGGAAAGGGTTTAGATATTTTTTGAAATTTTTTGACTATGAAACCCAAAGGAATTGGGAGTGTAGACATAGGACCAAAGGACAGTGAAAGAAAATTTTTGACCCTTGTAGCAAGAGCCATTCACCCTTGGGCGAATGAGTCCCAGGAGAACACACAGCACAATCTTTTTGTGATAGGTGCATAAAATCACATCCTTCTCATATCTGCTAAAATTTTATGGATTTTGTCAAATTAAGGTTTAATCTAGAGGTCTCATGTGTTGCATTACATCATTGCATTCATTTAGTGTTTTCCATTCATATCCCAAAAGTGCATTTCAATTTGATTTACCCCATCCTAATTCATAAGGAAAACAACAAGATCTCCATCAAGGTTGACTCACCTAAGGGTTGAAATTCAAACTTTCCCTAGGGTATCTCTTTTTCCTAATGAACTAAGGAAGATAGGTGCATCATATCCGCCCTTGTTACCATTTCATATTGGTGAACCCATTTTTCTTTAGTTCAGGACTATACTTGTCTAGGGCATGGTAGGCCTCAATCTTATTCTTACTATGTGTCTGTAGGTCATAGATTGGGTTGTAATGAGCATAGAATCCCTTACAACACAACCTTTCCAACCCCAAGAAACAAGAGAAGTACTTAAGAGGAGCTAAAAAAATTAGAATTTTAAAATGGCCACAGTTTTGGAGGAAGGTGAGTTCACGTTGGGTTCATAGAAATTTCAAGGAGGGGATTTTATACTCCCAAGATGACGAGGCCTTAAGGAGTAGATAATCCTCAACTACCTCAAAGGACACAACTCGGGTGACAAGATAAGATGATTAAAAAAAATATATGTTATGTTTTATGTGGGACTAAAAGGAGAGAGTTTCAAAAACCAAAAGAGTAGATCACAGAGGTTTTCTATACAAACTAAAAAGCTCTCGACCAAGGATGACAACGCAATGCAAGACATCCCCATGGCTAGCATCTCATATGGAAAAAAAAAATTGAGAACGTCCTAGAAAATAGCAAGGTAACTATTAACACGGATGTTACTTGCACACCAACAAACAGATAAATTCTCACAAAGTACCATGGGAACCTACCTTTCTTGAAAGACTCCACCGGAAACGTAAATCTAAGGAAAACCTGACTCAATCCCAAGGCTCATTTATGTTAGGTCTTGATGCACTAAGTTCACCAAGGGTTTGGTATCACAAATATATGAACATAATCTTAGTCCGGTCATTCAATAACTTCATGAAATCAAAACAATTGCAACAATATTTCATGAAACTCAAATAACTTGCATACATTCAAGTATATTTAGTATTAATCATTCAAAAATTTCATGGAATTGAAAGATTTATAATAAAACTCCATGCATTTATCATCTTTGGAACATTTTTTGGAATATAAAGCATCTATTATAAAATAAAGCATAAAAAATTACTGAAAAGTAAAATTTCTCCCAGGTATTATCCACATATGCCTCAAGAAATAACTAAACCAAAGCAAACCATTCCATATGTCATCAGATTGCTTCACAGCTAGGCACAGAATGATGCAAGATTTTAAAGAAAAGGGAATTATTTGTCACTGGATAGTGTCAGTATGCACCCTTAAACAACCCAGCACACAGTCTTTTCTAATAGGAACAAGCAATCATCTACATAAGATTTCATATCAAGAAATAGCTTTGAAATTGATTCTAATATTAGTTAGTGTCTAATGAAACATACAATTTTTAGTCTGGAATGGAATAGAAAATAGGAAAAACAAGAAAACTTGAAAAAAAATTGGTCTTTGACATCCACAAATTCTGAACTTCAAATAAAAATAAAGAAATAAATGGCATTATAAGAACAAGGCCCCAAAGAGTTAAAACATTATCCCATCAAATAGAATTGGAGAAAAAAATTAAAATGTAGCATGTGGCAAGTGACAGATGTCATCAAAACTTTCTAGGAAAAGTCAAAGATATTTTGACTTTTTCATCAACAACAATCCTCAAACTTCAGGTTGCGGGTCACAAGTACTTTGCACAGAAAATAAGACAGTTGACACTTTTCAAAACCTTTGGGACTAACTACATTTGTCGAGACTGAGAACAAAATTCACTTCAAAAATATACCCATGCATAAAACTTTTGGCTTCGAGTATTTGACTACCTATTCTCCTTCATTGAACTCTGGGTTTGCAGACTCGTCTTCACCTCTCCTTTGTTGATATTCCTGGAAAGCAATCAACACTTGATGCATACACTCTTTTGGAACACCTTGGATCACTTTCCAACTATGTTTATGCCTAGCATACTCTTTTGATATTTGAATGATGTTTTCATTTCTCTGCATTGCTTTTGTCTCATATTTGGTCATAGAATTCCTGCACTTGATGATATCATTTATAACCTCTTGGTTTAATGATTGAATAGGATCCCTATTCACCTTTTCAATCCATTCTTTGAAATCCTTTACTTCCTTGTCATACTGTCCTAAAGTTCAAGGATCATTACTTTATTGAGCTAGTATTTCAATAAAGCACTCATCTTTATCAATCAACTTCTTGCATATTTGAATGACCTTTTTCAAATCCATCTACACATTATAGCAAAGAGTCACTTTCCAAATTCAATTATTTTCTCCATTTCTCAAATACCAGAATTTCCTATTTCATGGCTATCTTCTCATTCACCAACTCTTGGACATCCGTTTGAAGAACTTTTAGATTTTTTCGCTCTACATCAGTCTATTCTTGGAAAAATCAGCATCCACCTTCAAGTATTTTGGACTTGTTGTACCAAAAATATTCTTCCTTATGCTTCCAAATTGTATCTTTATTAACTCTTATCCTTGCCTTACCAGGTACTCCATCCATCTTCAAACATGCTTACCTTATGGTGAAGCACTATAATAGTGTTCACTTGTTCCTTAGACATTAGTACTAGATTCTATGGCATTTCACTCTGTTTCTGGCCAGATTATGCTATCAACTTGATGAAATTCTCCAGGAAAGAAATATGTTCTTTTAACTATCTTTCTTTTGCTTGTTCTATAATTTGGAAATATTTGTCTCTAAATTTACTTTCATCTCTTCTAATTCTTGTCCCCATGATGAATGTCCTACATCAATTTTTATCACCCTATAATCCCTAGGTATTATTTCATGCTTGCTCTTATCTCCTATCGGAGTAGCTATTTGGAGAGTTCTCCCTCCATCTACATTCCTTCTTACAACATGTCGTGTCTTTTCTCTAACTCTAGGTTTAGGGGTCTCTTTCTCTTGTATTAAACTTCTAAGATCTAGAAGCACTAGTTCCACCTCCAACAGTGGAGCCATTTTCCTAACTAACTAGTCAGGTGCTTCTTCATTTTGTTTTACCTCTTCATTATTACTTTGTTCTCGATGATCGACATGTTCAGGAACTTCCTCTCTTGAAATTTCAACATTACCCGTCACAACCCCCAAAACTTGAATATCATCTATCCTCATTTGCATGGACTTTGGATTACCCTGATTTATCACTATCTATCCTGCCATGTTCTCAGTATCAATCCTTGGAAAACTATTTTCTTGTTGCTCCAAAACATTAGGATCCTCATCATTTCTTGGTTCACCACCCAAGGTTTGTGAGGACTATATACCTTCATTCTTATCTCGACTTTCTCCTGATTTCTTAGAAGTTTGTGGTTACTCAATATTCTCTTCATTTCTTTCTTGTGGAAGCTAATCATCAACTATATCTTCTTTATCAACAATATCAATGGGGTTCTAACCTATAGTATTCCCTATTATTATTTCATCCATTTCTTCAAGGCTTCCTACTTCTAGAGTGAGCGATCCTCTTATAAAATCTTCTTCTTCTATATTTCCAAGATATGACCCTGTATCCAGCATTTCTTCCACTACTAGTTGCATCATGGGACCTCATCTAGATCGCTTTTCTTCAAATTGTTTCATCTTGATAGTCAATTTTTCCAATTATTCTCTAACTTCAACTTCATTTGGTTTAGGACCCTCCTCTTGAATTATCGGAGTCACTCCCAGGGCTTGTCTCATTGTTGTCGTATTGACTGAGGGTAGAGAAGTAAATATATCTACTACCTTATGTGATGCAAACCTTGTCTTAGCACTTTTATGTGATTTCATTCTCACCTCTTCGCCAATCATAGGCTGGGCTCTTGGCTTTACTGTGGAATAAAATGCCACCTTTTGTATCTCCATTACATTGGTTGTGTTTGCCACAGTCTCTTTGTGTTGGCTAGCTCACATCATTGGAATTCACTAGCTTGAAGTATCATGAACTTCCTCCTCATCTTGCCTGGATGCCTTTGTTTCTATAGTCTTTATTTTCATTTTTAGCAATCCCTTCATACCCCAATTCATCCACCACTTGTTGATTTCTCTTGACATTGGGTGGGTATGTGGGTTCTATCCTAGCTTCTTTTAGCACCCCAACGTAACCATTAATCCAATACTGAGTGTATGTCAATACTTGCTTAGAAATATCCTTGATGGTTACTACCTCCTTTGTATAATCTGGGTTTGGCATAGATTCATCAATAACCTTCTTTGTATCATAAACTACATTCAATACCTCTCCATTATCTTTATCTAATTGTTTTGAAATATCATGAATTCTAAGAAATTTTTCTTCTCTTAGTGTCAATCTCTAGTATGACCATTTCCTCACATCATGCTCATCTTCACAATTAAGCCAAAAATCCTCCAGATGATAAACATGAGCATACTTCTTTCCTATTTGTGTAGCAATATTTTTCTCTAAATCAATTTTTTTTCCGCCGAAGTGTAAAGAACTCCAACTTATAGAGTTTCAACTCTTCCTCGCACATATCAGTAGTTTTGGTCACAAAAAAATTGTAATTGTTGATTGTGATAGGGAATTTGACAAAACATTTCTTGTTTTCTTGCGCAAAAAGAGCATGAGATGGTTTCATCTACCTCACCAATTCTAATAACAATTTTTTTTCTATTACATACACGGGTAGCCTGGAGGGGTATCCTATAAATCTTTCCACCTTGATATAGGTGAAAGTAGGAAATTGAATATACTAGCCCCCAACCAACCAAATAACACTTTGTGCTTCAAGGGATAATCTTTGGGCTTTATCGCCTTCCATTAATCTTACCAGCCTCATAGAAAACACATCATTTACCCTCCAATGATGCTCTGAGTATCGATGAATAGTAATCTAGGGCATATGAGCATAAATCAAATTATTCCTTGGTTCTCTGCCTAAGGTATCGACTCTATTCAATCCTTGTATATTTTCCCTCAAGGCATAGGAATAAACAACATATGATGACATGGTGAATGATTGGGTGTTTGGGAACATTATTATCTGTTCACGTAGCTTATCGCTGATAAAATTCTCCCAATGAATTTGTATCGGGGCTTCCATTATTTTCACTATGAGCTCAAACATCTAGGGTTCAAATTTAATGCCATCCTTGACTCCAACTATCCTGCTCAATAGAGTTATTATGTCCTGTACATCTTGAATAAATTTTGACCTCAATATTTTCTTCATCTACTTCGTAAGTGTCTCCTGACACCATGTCAAACTCATAAACTTCCTATTTTTTTCTTTTGCATTCAAGTACAATGTGGCCAGGACTTGCATATTCAACAGATCCATTTTTTTGAATGTGGGCAGCCCAAATGTGTATATGATACCCTTTATAGAGAGGTCTACAAATACTCTTCCTTCTTTCTCAACAACCCTCTTGTTTAGGTCATACCAGTTCATACATTCTAGTACCAATTTAGGAGCATTCGTTGCCAACAGAAACCCTCCTTCCAAATGCAATCCACTTGCAATGATATTCTTAGTGCACTAAGAGGCACCCTCTTGTTGAATATGCATAGTGAATTCATGATCATTGAACCCTCCTGGGTGAGTATCTATAACTGTCCCACTAATCGATACGAGCTATGAAACGGGGAATTGGAATTCCTCGTCTATTTTTTTATTTCTATAAGTGCTCATATTTCTCTCAATTTCCTACATTATTAGAAAATGTGTCTTGTGTGTGAGTTAGGGTTAAATTCAACCATCCATTTTCAATAATTCATAAAAATTATTTACTCGTGACATTTACGGTCTGCAATTAGATTAAATTCCTTAAAAATAATCAAAATTTCATCAACCTAACTAGTGGTAATGTAATTTAACTTGAGCCATGCATGCATGAAAGAATTAACAAAAATTTAGTTACTAGAAGCATACTTGGTTTCACTAATGATATGGTTGTCTGAACACAGCCCAAAACCCTTGGTAGTTGTGTTTTTCAATTTCTATGACTTACCTTTCTTTGTGTGTCATAATCTTGGTTTTAATTATTTGATGTCCTTATAGTTGAGTAATTTGGTGCATGGTAGAGTGTTATGAAAGCAACTGCATGCTCTAGGTGGTGTTAAGTATGTGTGTTAATTTCCACCTTCATTATTTTTTTTGCTATGCATTAATTATCCTGAATAAAGGTACAATCATGGTAGATAAGGGTTCAAATCATGAATTCCTTGGTTCTTGTGCAGGCGCCCACCATTTGAGAGGAAAGTGGCATAGACTGTTGATGTGGCACACTTACATGTCACTTTAATTCTTATGAGGGGAAAGGCCTTAGGAGCAACACCCATCTTAGACACTTAAAATTTAACAATCAATTAAGGTTTGAATCATTTGACACTAAACTTTGAAGAATTATCGAGATTCCAGACTTTTTCCTATCGGGTTCATGAGAACCAAGTGCAAGGGAATACCTGGGACCGAGTGCAAGCGAGACCAAATTGGTTCAAAATGATATTTGCAAAAAAACCTTTCGGTCTCCAATTCCAAAGAAAAGAAAAGACCACTACCGTGCTAACCAGGAAAGAGGGGAAACACACACACTGGGACAATTTTATCTAGGTGACAACTTACCAGGCGTGACAAATAGCGGGAAAAAAGTGAAACTTGTAGAAGATACAACATCCTTAGAGAAATGGTGTTGATACCCAAGACCTAGGGATCCAATTAATCAATAAGGTTAGGAAAATATTTTACAAACACTCCAAGTCCATAAAAGCAAGAACTTAAGTGGGGGTCGGGCAAGCTAGATCAAGACTTCACCATTTTACCATTTCCTCCAAAAGTAGCACACCAAAGCAAGTGAAAAGCAAAGGAAGGGAAAAGAAGTAGCAGAAAAAAAAGGGGGAGCCCACATTTTGTTGAAGAGAAAAATGGGGCATGTTGTGAGACCACACAATAGTAACTACTACAGTTTTGATTACTAGGAACTCTTTAAAGTGCAAGAAAATAACAAAGAATAACAACTAAAGTAATATAAACTAAATGAAATATGAATGATCAAATGAGAGAAGAGGAAGAAAATACTCATGGAGAACCAAGAGATGAAGCCTCCAACAATGAAATATCTTCAATACCTACACACATAAGGCCGAGGAAAAAACTTTGGGGCTATTTAGCAGTTTACCTTAGTCAAACCCTCATTTCAATGTTTCCAGCTCCACCGATAGAGAAGTAGGATCAAGATAGATAAAAATGTATAAAGAAAAGACATTTGATAGAAACAAACCCCGTAAGGAGGAGAACGCCTATCACAAATGTGAATAAACAAAGACAAGATTATATAAAATAAAATAGCAAGAGAGTGTTACCAATAGCTTGTGATTATCCTCTTGAGTTGATGGATGTGACAAACTTTAGAGAGAACTTTTGTAGAGCTTTGCTATGAGAATGATAGAACAAGAAAGAGCAATAGAATGGAAAATTATAGAGATCTTAGAGAAGAGAGATTGAAAAATTCCTTCACAAAATGAAGTGTTTTAGGAAGGTATATGCATGCAAGGGTTGTCCCAATGCACCTACAAGCTAGAAAAGGTGTTAAATTTTTTGGTAGGTGGGAAATGTAATGTCTCAATGGCTACTGTAGTTGAGAATCTATTCAAAATGTTTGTGTGGCACGTAAACATATGCACAATGCTCATTTATTTGTGACATAATTCTACCTTAATGACAGGAAACAAATGGGTTAAGCAATTAAGGATTAAATTTATGTGGGATAAAAGGAATATTGCATTATTATCTTTAATTTATCTAAAGGGGAGGCTCATGTGATGTGAAATTTCATAGGATGCAATTTATGAAATTATAGATACTTATTTTCGCTAGTCAATGGGTTGGATGAATCTGACATCTAATAGTTAAAGTTCAATTTTGACCAATAGTGTAATTTGAGGATGCATCTTACAAATTTTTTGTTTTTTTGGTTTAGCATCTAGAAAAAATATCAAGTGGTGGACTACCAAAGAGGTATATATTCCACACATGTATGTGTAAGACAAGTAAAGTGGATGTTTCCTCTTTCAAGGAATGTTGTGAAATCCTTCTTCTCCTGAGGTGTCGGTGAGGCTACAAAAAATGTGATCTTAGGACTCTTTACATTATGTCAATGTTTATTTATTGTAATTCTTCAACCAATAATTATAAATAGTAGGAAATTAAAATCATCCATCTTCGAGTGCCTTAGATAGGTTTTCACCTTTGGATTCATCCTTTCTTTTTACTTTTCTTGATCTGATGGTGTCATTTTGTAGTTTTCACTAAGGGGTCATTTTATTATTTTTATTTTATCTTTTATGACTAAAGGATTTGATTCTCTCCCCAAAGAATGATTTCACATCAAGCTCTATAACAAATCTAACTCTATGATATCTAAATGGTATATTGTTTTAAGGCCCATAAGTTCTACAATAGCTTCATCATTTTGAAATGTATCCAAAACTAGAGGTCCTTATTGATCCCAATTGATGAGTTGGGAATAAATGAGTGGAAGGTCGTTGCTTTGTGAGGTGGGTGTGAATGATATGGATGATAAAGTGTAAAAGGACATATCTTGGAATAGATCAATGATATTCATGAAATATTTTTCAATGGTGCCATTGTTATTAGTTTCAACAACAGGAGAAGTTTTGGCTACCTTACTAGGGGTACACTAGAGGTATGGAGACACATTTTCCAATTCCCTATACCCAAGTCCTTGATATTTTTGTTTATTTTCCATAACTATGGGTTCCTTTATACCTTGTTTGTGAAGACCAATACCATCTTTGCCCTTGTATCCCATGTTCTTGATTATATGAAAGCCCTTATATTTTTCAACTAGTAAGGTAGCTAGCTCTTCATCTTCTTTGTATAACCATATCCTCTTCAATGAATTATTTATTAATTTATCCCCAACATGATAATGTTGTGGGTTCATATTTGATGAAAACTATAGATGTTTGGATTTGTTGGGATTTTCCATATGATCTTGGTGAAGATGGAAGTTGTCCCAAATAGAAGGAACCTTTCATGTCCTATTCTCCACATCCTTTGTCATTGACTTGGACCATGATCGCGGGAATGGGAATGTATGTATTGGATGACAAAGATAGTTTGGATGGTTCTACAATCAGATGATGAAGATTAGGTGATGTCGTTATTAGGTATTTGGTGGGACTTATGATATTTTTCCTCTATATTTCTATAATATTAAAAAGGATGGCATTCTCCATAAATGGTTACCTTAGTATCATTGTAGGGAAATTTTAGGTATTGGTGGTAGGTGGATGGTATTTCCTTCATGGCATGTATCCATGGGCGGCCTAGGAGAATGTTATATGGGAGATCAAGGTCCAAGACTTGGAATGTGGTATATGTTATGGTAGGACCGACTTGGATAGGAAAATTGATTATTCCTCCAGACTCACTCTCAACATCATCATATTATTTTATTGTGATAATTTTCTATGCATCTATGACACCATCAGAATATCCAATTTTTTTATCATTTTGAGGATACAAATGTTCAATCCTTCTTCACCATCTATTAGGACTCTTTTTATTGTGTGATTATGGATGAATACTTCTAAGTATAGAGCTTGATTGTGGAATGTGGTGGATGGGATGTCATTTTCAATGAATACAAGATGATGGGATGAGGTAATGTCTTCTACCATGGCCTTAAAATTACTAAATATCTACTTTAGTAGGTGTAGAAGACTCCTGGGGGGTTTTTTGAGGATCTCTTTATTTGTGAGATGAATGAAGGGTTCTAGGATGGATATTTGAGTGGGTATTTTTCTTAGATGATCCAAGAGGTTGTAATCAAATAAAGGATAATGTTTTGGTTGGATTCCTTGAATATTTATCTTACAATGACATGTGGTGACTACACGCTCAAATTTTTTGCTTGGAATGGATATGGTGATGATTTGGGTATTGGTTTCTTCAATATGACCCATAACTGAATCATATGAATAGTTGAAATTGTTATAATTTTTTCCCTTATTGGAGTCATTTTTATTTTCATGGTCAAGGATTGGATCCTTTTAAATTCCAAGATCATTATTGGATGATTTTCTAGGATGGTCTTAGATATTGATGTATCCTTGGTCAATAAGATCTTAAATGAGATTTTTCAATTTTATGCAATCAGATGTCTTATGACCTTTAAATCTATTATAATCATAATATTTTTATCTTTGTACTATGAGGGTTTAAACTATGGTTCTTCATACTATTTTATTTCAAGAAGCTTGATAAGATTAGATTGGACCAATTTCTTTGTCTGGCTCAATTGGATCACCTAGGGGAGTGTATTTTCACCTTGAGTTGGTGTTTTGTCTAGGTGGTCCTCTTGGAAGGGTCACATTTTGGTTATTTAGATGTACATTTAATGATGGTTGTATGTTTTGAACAACTTTTTCATCTACCACACCATCATTGATAATGTTTTTGTTTTTATCCCATGGGCAATGTTTTCCATTAGAATATGAACTATTGTCTTTGCTTTCCTTGTAGATTTTCATAAGACTCTTAGCAATGAGATATTTTTCAATGGTTATCCATTTCTCTATGATTTCATCAAACCTGTTAGCGCATTGTACTTGTAAATGACAATCAATTTCTTCATTTAGATTTTGAAAAAATATCCTCACAATTTTTTTTTCAAGAATAGACCATTGGAATTTTCTTGCCATATTCCCCCATCATTGTATGAAAGTAGTGAATGATTCTCCATTTTATTGTCACGTGTTACATAGGTTAGTGATGGAGATTTCATGCTCAATATTATATGAGAAATGATAGGTAAACATTTCTACTAATTCATGAAATGTTTTAATCCCATGAGGTAGATAAGAGAACCATTCAATTGCTTGACCTCCTAAACTTTAAGGAAAGAGACACATTAAGTATGCATCATTATATGCAACCTTTAGGCAAGTTGTATAAATTCTTGTATATATTCACGTGGATCACCTCTTCCCTTATACTTTTTGAATTTAGGCATTTCAAAATTTTGAGGGAAAGGTATCATAGGGATTTATCTATCGAATGGATAAGGACATACATCTTCAAGCGTGTAATTTGTATTTGTGTGTCTAAGTTCAATGTCAACTAATTTCTTTCACAAGCTTTGGATTTGTTGTGACAATTCATTTGTAGGTGTGATAGTGGGAATCTTGGTAGGATATTGAATGGTAAATTTTGAGGGGATAGATGATTGATGTTGTGGAATGTTGGATGAATCAAATGAAGGATTGTGATTTTAGGGAATGTATGTGTTTGTAGGTATGGTGAATGTGGAAGATTGAGAATTATATGGGATGTATGTGTTTGTAGGTATGGAGAATGTGGAAGATTGAGAGGTATACATGATGTATGTAGATGATTAGTTTTTTTATATGTCTAAGTTTGAAGGGATAGATTGATTTTGTAAAATATATGATTGGTTTTGTGGAATGTTAGATGAATTGAATGAAGGATTGTGATTTTGGGGAAGGTATGTGTTTGTAGTTATGGAAGATGTGGAGGATTGAGAAGTATGTGGGATTATGAGATATGTGTGTTTCTATATATGCTGAGTGTAGAAGATTGAGAGGTATATTGGATGTATGTAGATGATTGGTTTTGTGAGATGTTGGACTTTGAAGGGATAGATGCTTGACTTTGTGAAATAGATAATTGGTGTTGTGAAATGTTAAATGAATTAAATGAAGGATTATGGTTTTGGGGAATGTATGTCTTTGTAGGTATGGTTAATGTAGAGGATTGAGAGGTATGTTGAATGTGGAAGATTGAGATGTATATGGAATGTTTGTGGTTATGTTTGTAGGCATGGTGAATGTGGAATATTGAGTTGTATGGTATAGATGAAGAGATTTGATGATTAGGATGGATGTAGTGATATGACTATATGGGATGGGTCCTTGATATAGTGGATTGATGTATTGTTTAGCAAGTATTATTGAGTGGGTGTCAATTGAAGGTATGGAAGGTTAGCTTGAAGCAATTGGGATGGAATTTTAGGTATGGATGTGTTGATTGATTTTGGTATGAAAAAATTTATAATTGGCATATAGGATAAATTTGTTCCCTCTAGGGTATGTGATAAAGCAATGGGTTTGGAGACTTATTCCCTAAGTATGGAAATGTTGAAATCAGAAGGTAGCTCGGGACCTTTTTGAGTTAGTATAATAAAATATTCGTTAGGACCTAAGAAAAAAGACTATCAATGGATTTCATTACGTCGGGATCATATTGCATTTCTTGTAATTTTGTTGGTGATAATTCAAAGGCATCTTGTGCATTGTCTCATAAAGTATGAATAACCCTTGAAGAATATGGTTGTGGTGTTTGGTAAGCATTTAGGGTAAATATATGAGGAGGTACACAAAAATCATATTGATTATCACCCATAGTTGTTATGTTTGACTATGATTGGTTAGATTCCTTGAGTTTCTTATGTTGAGACCTTGTGATAGGTATACAAGTTTTAAGACCTTGGTAAATGATGTTTGAGATGAAAAGTGGATGATTGGTATGGATGTGGAATTTTAAAAATTTTAAGGAAATGATTGGTCTTGGACAAATTTATGGTGATTTGGATTGTTTTTTTGATGTTTTTTTATTGATAAAGGATTATGTTGGGTAAAACCACATTAGAGCAAAGTTATTCTAGATCCTCTAGTGATGATAATTGCTAGGATATGAATGGTTCTACTTTAACTAGACTTGTAAGTCCAAGAAAAAGGATAAGGAGTGGAGTTTACCAACTCAAGAGTACCCAAAGATCCTAATCTCTATTATCCAATTATCCACGAATGATATGAACTAACTCAACTCTCTACTTGAAATAGGAAATTTTTCAAACAAAAATGCAAGCTAGAGACAAGAGATAGAAGATCTAGATTAGACTAACTATTTTGTTTTTTGGAAGTAAGATGAATGATGATTAAGGATATGCTAAAAAATATTTTTTTCCAAGTCAAGGATAATAATTCTAAATTACAAAAGATGAGATGAAACATTTGATGGATGAGGTTTTGGTTCAGAATTTTGTTGGTGGGTGAGGATGATAAACTCAATTGAGATGTTTCAGATCTTGTTGTAGGTCTACCTGGATAAAACTCTAAAATTATTTTTTTCAATGATCTAGAATCTCATGGATTAATCAAAACATCAAAGTATTGATCAAAAACATAGGTATACACCTCAGAAAAGTAATTTTGACACAAATGTTGAGTAGAATAGATCAAAAGTACCACAAGATAAATCAAAATCACATGTATATATCACAAAAGCATATTTTTATGACTCATAAGCATAGCTTTGTCAAACAAATGTGTAGAAAAATAGATCATAAGTACTAAAGGATAGCTCAAAAGCATGGGTATGTAACTCAAAAATATAGGTATATGTTTCAAAAGTGCAGCTCTATGTAAAAAGTGTATGTCTACAAGTGAATGAATGTTTGGATAATTTATTTTTGGCAAGAGAAAAAACCAAAAACAATATTTCTCATGACTTTTCAAGGTGTTAAGGCTGAATAGTTTTACAGGTTTTATAAGAATGCATGTCAAGCACATTAACATCCCTAAAATTAATCAAGTAGGTGAGTCTTTGTAGAGTAGTGTAATGCCCAAAATTTTCTATCAAATTACAATTAAGGACAAAACACAAATTACAAATTTTGACCACAACACGTGACTAACTCACAAAATCTTAGTTCCAAAGTACACATTTCCTATAAAGTATAACAACATTTGACCACTTACAGATTCTAATATTTAGCTAAATAACTAAATAGCTAATACAATCATGGTTGGGTTTTAGAGGGAGACATGAAAATCACATTAACACAAAAGAATTAGTTAGCTCTAGAACCACATTCAAGATCAAAAGACACAATCAAGGAACCCGACCAAATATTAACTCAAGTAATGAAAAGAGAGTAAACCCTAGGGGCCGGACCTAATTCCTCGGGGGCTCGTCTCTGACGGCCTTGCCTACGTGTATAATTCACAGAGGAACCGTAGTTCAACATCAAACTCAAACCCAGACCCCTATCACCTCTTCACACAGTAATAATAGGTAATAATATTTCAAGGTCAAGGGTTGTGACTGGACCCACATACAAGACCTCCCAAGAATATTCCAAAACAACTAAATAACACACGCAATCCTCTTGATCAACCAAACTCAATACTCAATCCTTATATTCGACAAAAATGAGAACAAGGAATAGAAATGCTTACATGGTAATCTTAAGGCTATATATATCTGAATCAATAATCACATCTTTTAACATCTTTAAAGATAATTTATCATACTTATATGATGTAAACAACCATCAATTTTATTATCCAATGCTACTAATTAATTTCTATATTCGTAATCAAGGACACTAATAATTATTTTTACTTACTAATGTATAAGAGTAAGTTTATTAATATAAAAATCTCTCTTTCCATATGTATACCTACATAATTACTATTTATGAAAGTACATAAGTATTATCATTGATTTCACAATCATTTCAACATAATTTTGTAATCCAATATGCTACAAGGTAAATATATTATAAATAAGGTAAATCAAGTTCTAATAATGAATCATTCAAATGCATAAATCAACCCCATTAAATTAATTTAATGATGCACATTAACAACAAAGTTCCATTTTGGAAAAACATAAATATATTAAAGCTTAAGTTCCAAGTTTGTGTTTCCATGATATTATTTCCTAATGGTTTTCAAATATAAAATAGTATCATAAACATTCTTATTTATATTTTTACGGAAGTTGGAAACCAATCCTAGAATAGGAAATAATTGAGGCAAAGGTGGATATATTTAAGCTACATCATAGAGAACTAATAAACAACATTTTATGTGATCACACATAATCCAATTGAAGATTACACAAAATCATACAATTATTAATACTAATATTAATACCTTAATATGCAATTACTTATAAAAAAAAAGATTCACTACCATCCCACAAAAAAAAACCAAATTTAACCATATTAATTATTCAATAGCTATTCATTTAAAAAAAAAATAGAAATATCAAAAAGGATGGAAGGAATTTAAAATGGATAAAATATAGTCATGAGTAATATTTTAAATTCACCAATAAAGGCATATGCCACTATTGATATTTCTAAATTTATGTGCACTAATGTAAATTCCCTCCAATTGACTCATAAAATAGAACCATCATTTTTTTCTTAGCTTTATTTACAGCTTCCAATTGTTTTGCAATAAAATTCAAGAATTACAACAAGAAATCAGTTACAGAACAGCAAATGCCCCATTCCAAAAATAGTGAATAAGGCTGTTATAAAACAGCAACAAACAACAAGAAGTTGTTGCACAATTCAACTAACAACAACTGTTATTGAACAGCAAAAGAAATAGTTCCAAAGGAATGTTAAAAGGGCTGTTAAAAAAAAACAGCAAACCCAACAGGAACAAAATGTTGCTCAACTAATTACTAACATTCTTCCTAAACTGTGGCAGCATTTATGAGAAATTATCAATCCCCCTCCAAGCTGAGTTAGTAACGATTATGCCAACATTGACATTTATATGAATAGTAATTATAGTAACCTCTATTTCATTATTGCTAATAATAATAATATTACTACAAACATGAATTAACCATCATAAAAAAAAAATCTCTTTGTGTTTTAAAAGAATAGATACCGTGACAACTGGAAATAGTGAAAGAAACACTAGATATATGTACTCCAACACGAACACAATATCAGTGTAGTCTTATGCGTATATAATGAGAATGGGAGTAAAATCTTCTATTTTGTTTAAGTTGCTATTACTATATATTTTCAGAAACCTATATTGCACATTATTACTCAGCACTTTATCATTGCTTTGCTATTCAAAATCTACATACTGCTAGTTATAAGTTATTTCATTGGTTAATGATGTTCACCACTCATTTTCTTTCTTTTTACTGAATATTATTGATGATTGTGGTCATCTTAGCCATTGCAAAGCTTCATAGTTATTATTGGGATGATATCACTTTTCCCACTTCAATGCATTCCATATATTGCTGATTCTCATTAGACATTGTGATTATGAAACTTAATATATTAAATCCGAGTTTAGTGACTGACATTTAATCGCTACTTGAATTCTAAAAGTCATTCACCTATTCCAGCATATAGCTGCTAATATTAGGATCTAAGAAATAATTAATTTTTGGTCTTTTCATTTACTGTTCTTAGCGCTGAACCCAATAACAAAATTACTGATCCTAAGGCATTCATCCTTCCACTCAAATTCCTGTTAAACTTAAAAGGACTCATTCTTCTGTATTATAGACTTATACTGGAGCAATGCATTTAATACTATACTAAATTTGTCAATGAGCTTTGGAGCCCAAACCCAAGTTGTAGCTCAGTGTATTTAGCTGTAGGCTTCTAAAATGGTGTACCATGACTAAATTATCTCTAGAAACACCATAGATATATATATTAAAACAACTGGGATTCCACAACATAGGTAAGAGGCTTACCCAGGTCTTGGTATATCACAAGAAAATAAATCATCATGTACAGATTGTAGTACTCATTTGTATGCATCTCAAATACCAATTTGCAAGTCGTACTCTAAAAAGTAAGCTTGGTACCCATCAATTAGGAAGCTAAAAGATGATTTATATATAAACCATAGTACAAATTTATGAGATTCTTGGTCCATAAGAATTTCATGCGGGTGATTTCCAAATGTGTTTTTTTTTTCAAGCGCTGCAATATAAACATTACATGTATTTCAAAGAATGAATGGTTATGTAACCCTACCTAGTCTTGCAAGGTTCCATGTGCTAGCTTCTCCTTTAGTCCTGATCATGGCAGCTCCTTCAACAATCCTTCTCAGTGCCTCACCAAGGTTCCGACACCCACACACAAATGGTATGTGAAAGTTATGTTTATTGATTTGGTGTGCATCATCCGCGATGGTGAGGACTTCACTCTCATCAAAATAATCAATACCAATTGCCTCCAGAATCTAGGATTCAACAAAATGGCCTATTCTAGCCTTGGCCATGATAGGTATAGTTACTGCATTCTTGATCTCCTTAATGAGACCCGGATCGCTCATCCTGGCAGCTCCTCCTTGACCTCTAATGTCAGCAAGGACGTGCCCCAATGCCATCACAACTACAACCCCTGCCTTTTCATATTCTAGCCTTTTCAGCATTAACAACATCCACAATAACTCCCCCTCTAAGCATTTGAGCCAGACCAACTTGCAGGCATATGACGATTTCTTTATATCAAAAATTGTGCCATTTCCATAAACAGTGACACTCCATCACTTGCCATTTCTTTCTTTGGGATAAAAATAAAATAAAATTCTGGAACTAGGAAACATTTCTAGAACAAAAGCCTTGCTTACAAAACAGAATTAAAAAAAGTTGAAGTGGTCACAAAAACCCATTGCACATACAGATGTCCCACTACATTTACAAAAAAAAACATCACCCCCAGCCTCGAATCCTCTTTTTTAATTATTTCACTTCTACCCCCTATGTCATGGCGTACCATTGTATCATTTCTTTTGGCGGTGGCTTGTGGGTGGAAAAACTTCTTTATGAGCGTGAGCAGGATAAACATAGACCCCCAATAATCAAGGCAGCCACCGAACTTTTCACCGTAGAGGATATCAGTCAAGGCATAAGAAGGTTGGCAGGAGGGAAAGCACAAGATATTGATGGGCTGCAAGCAGAACATTTAAAGTGGGGTGTTGAGGTCCTTGCACCTTGTATTAAGAGCATTTTCAACAGGGTCATTCAAGAAGGCTTCCCAGAAGGATGGACCACTAGTGTTGTTATCCCCTTGCACAAAAATGGTGACATAAATAACCCATCAAACTACCGAACTATTATGATTAACCCTCTTATGGGGAAACTTTTTGGAAGCATGATTGAACGCAGGATTAGCAGCTGGGCTGAAAAAGAGGGGAAAAGAGCAAAAGGTCAAGCTGGTTTTAGGCCCAAACACTCCACTATTGATCATGGAGTTACCCTTAGATTTTTTATTGAAAAAATTTGGGACATTCAAGGAGACGAAGCCTATTGCTGCTTTGTTGATTTTAAAAAAGCCTTTGACACGGTCCCTCGGAACAAGCTATGGAAGAGAATGGAGGATTTGGGAGTTCCGCATGAGCTTAGGGCGGCTGCTCATAGGCTCTACGAGCAGGTCAAAGCTAAAATCAGAACCAATGATGGTATGTCAGAATGCTTTGGCAGTGACATTGGTGTCAAACAAGGCTGCCCGCTCTCCCCAACGCTATTTGGGCTTTACATTGATAAGCTGGAAGAATGGATTGACAAGGTTGGTGGGGAAGGCATCCTTTTGGCCAACTTTGTAATAAAATTACTGTTATATGCCGATGACCTCATATTAATTGCTAAAACTGCGCTTGATTTGAGAAAACATTTGAAGGCCCTTGAAACGTTTTGTCAAGAGGTCGGGATGCAAGTGAACACTTCAAAAACCAAAATAATGATCTTCTCACTGCGAAGAAAAAAATAGCAGATTGAATTTATCTTTGAAGGCAAGCCACTGGAAATAGTGGACGAGTATAAGTACCTTGGGCTTGATTTTCACAACAAACTTAGTTGGGAAACATGTAGAGCAAAAAGAATTCAAGGAGGCTGGAAAGCGTTGTACTCTTTGCAAAATAGATGTAGAAATGCTGAATTATGGGATTGGAAAACTAAAAGAACGCTTTTTGGTCTTCTTGTTACTCCGGTAATTCTCTATGGGTGTGAAATTTGGGGCAGCAGCATGTCAGATCAGAAATGGAGACAAGTGGAGAGGATACAAAAACATCTAATTATATGCAGCCTCAAGCTTAAGACTGCAGTGCCTTATGAAATTTTATTGGCTGAGACCGGTACTTTTCCCTTGGAGGCCTCAGCGATGACCCGGTTATTAAGCTACCTAAAGAAGGTCCAGAATATGGAGGATCATCGATGGCCTAAGCTAATTGTGAAAGAGGAGCTAACTAGAAGAAAGAACACATGGATGAAACTTAATATCAAATGGATGAAGAAATGGGATGTTGTGATGCATGAGTGTCCAAACACAAATGGAGAAATAAAAAATTATGTGAGAGAAAAATTTAAATATGGTATATGGACGAAAAAAACAGGGCGTAAAAAGGATTATTATATCAAAGAATTCAATCCCACAAGGGACCATGAAGAAAAGGCTTATATAGGAGCGAATATCAAATGGAAAGCAAAAATGTTGATAGCCCAATTGCGGACTAGTTCACACCATCTTAGGTGTGAAACGGGTAGGTGGGTGGTTCCTAAAGAAGAGTGGGAAAATAGAATATGCCGCTTTTGTAACGAAGGTATGGTGGAGACGGAATGGCACTTTATCATAGAATGCTCAGCTTATAAAGACATCCGGGCCAGCTATGGGGATGCGGTGCAGGTTGACAATTTAAATACCTTGTTTGAAGATTCAAGACTCGACAAAATTGCAAACTTCATCATCAAAATTCACTCTCGAAGGGTTGATCTCGAACGGTGCCTCCATTTTGTCTAGGGTTGTGCTGTGAGTTGTTCCGGTGCTGCTCTTGGGTCCCATAGGCTTCTTTGGCCTCGTGGACGTCATTAAAATTTTTCATTTCATTTCATTGTAGATCCACAAAATAAAGATCGGCAGTGCTACCAAATCCACCATAAATGTGACAGTAAGAGCCATTATGGTATTGTCAGTGAACCAACGCAAATGCCCACCGAACCACAAAACCATTCAAGCAATCTAGATTTTGAAGAGACATCCTTGGGTGGCGAGTAGATAGAGAATTAATTACATTCGTCTGCCACCACTTCAATATGATCAGTCAGAATTGGTGCCAAGAGAACTAATTTCTATTGTTCAATTGTGACAAGATTTTATTTATTTATTCTTAATTCTTTGCTTATTCGCTGATAATAATAATTCTTTTCACGGTTCTCTTTGCTAATATTATGATTATTTAATCTTAGAAGTAAGAATAATAATGTGACTTTTTCAATAACTGAATTTCTAATTTTCAATATTATTATTAAATCTCATAATTAAATACAAACATTAAAAATAATTATTCCAATTTATAATTTAAATTTTACACAAAATTGCATTATTGCCGAAAATGTTTAATGTCCAACTAATGATAACGGACCTATTATTTTACTTCGTGGATAAAACTCAATAAGAGCATGATTGATTGGTTATTTTAACTAACTTTGAAACACACCCATTCTCACCCCATCTTCTCCTCACACAATGAGAATTTGTCTTCTCAACCAAAAAGTGATGTTATCTTGAAAGTGCATGGTTATGATTCATTCCACAATGTAAACCTATGTAAAATCATGTACTACCCTCTTTCTTGGATACCCTCAAATGCAACCATTTTCCTACCATGTAGACACCCCCCCTTTTTTTTTTCAATTTAAACCATGACCATTAATAATGATTTGTTTGGTTTCTTTGTTAATCAAATATTAATATCTTTTTATTCTAAACCAATCAACACTACCTTAGGAATAATAATAATAATTTAAACAATCATTATAAATATAATAAAAAGGTTATGACAACATATATTTAAATGTATTATTGAGACGTGTAAGAACTCCAAAATATGCTTGTAAATTCAAGATAGTATTATTCCTATGTCCAACAACCAACACACACTTCCAAGATGTTGTATGTTAGCAAACATAAATAAATAAACTAGAAAAAGTCTTAATTGGTGGTCATTCCTATATTCATTATGCCACATCAACTATAGGATTATTAGCTTAGCCATAGAATTCGAGTAAGGTGAAGTAGTCAAGTAAATTTGTATAGGGTACACTTCACATTAAATTAATGAATTCTCTACTACAAGGTACTTTGTTACTAGCTATTAGGGGATCCTTAATTATATTATAGGGGATGGATTCAATGGCCTTACAAGTAGGACCACATAATAAAATACCTCAAGGATTTGATAAGTAGGGGTCTAGTGGCACAAGGGCTCATGTTTCCCCTTACTTTGGAGGCTTGACACCTTTAGCCCAAATATTTTTTATCTCTACTCAATGAGGTACATGGTGAGTAACTTCAAGCTTGATACTAAACCTTGCACCACACTATAAAAATGGTTAAAGGTCTTACAATTTCTAAATGCAAGGCTCTCTAGGATTATTTGAACTAAGGGCCCATCTAAAAATTCTTAATTCTAGGAGGGTCTCTCCTATCCTCTTCGCCAAAAAAGTATTGGCAAACTGAGGAACTTGTGACTTAGACAAACATGACAATAGCTCACTCTTGAGGTACAACTTTCGCTTTCCCCCCTTTACATACCCCACCATAAAATTTGGTTTAATTCTTCCCTTAGGGTGATGAAATACCCAAGAAGGCCTCATAAAATGAAATATTGATGCTAGTTCTTTTGATCCCCAAGCTCGCATGAAGCACAAGGGGAGAGCATACACAAGCTAGCTCAACCTTGAAAGATAAAACAAATAAGTAAACTAGAAGGTGTTTTTGATCTCCAAGCTTGCATGTAGCACAAGGAGAGAGAACACACACCAACTAGCCTACACAAGCATGATAAACAAGTTCATTATCCCTTAAGAAATTGAAGTGTGCAACTACTCTAGTAAAAAATAAGATGAAAATTTTGACAAGTGTCCTACACAAAAATATGTCAATAGTCTATATTTTTTATTCTTCTCCCAATAATAGCCAATTTTCACCACTTCAAATAGTTTTTAAGATCACAAAAAATTAGTTGAAAAATCAATTCTCAAAAATAGAAGCGTCAAATTACAGGTTAGATGCATAGTTCTAGAAATCATAATCGTGAAAGTAACAAACATATGTGATAAAGTAATAGACAAAAACATAGTTATACATCATAGATACACAAAATTATCTCTTATAAATGCCAAATTGTCTGTAAATAAAGATCCTACACATAGAGAAAAAAAACGGTGTTGAAGGATTGATCAAATGCACCAACTTGTTCTTACAATAATTTTTTTTGCAAAATAATAGATAAAACCCTGCAAAAATGAATAATTAGCCAAAACCCAAAAAAATTGCAAGGATTAGTGTAAATTAAGAAATCCTTAGATCTTAGAAAATAATATTCTACAAACAAATATAAGTGAAATTTAATCAATGATTAAATAGCCTACAAACAAAGGTTAGATGCATTGAGCAGAGGATCAAATGCACCATTTTGTAGTAGATCAGAAGTGTCGTTTATCTTATAGAAGCTCCAATTCATAGGTTGTATGTGACGTTTTACTAAATAGATCTACCTTTTTACCAAACAAAAGCACCGATATGTACCTATACCTTTCAAAATTATATTTTTTAAAGAAAATAGTTAAATTCAGGGATGTGAGTCCCACTGAGCATGCCAAAATGTGAGTGTACTAAAATGTTGAAATTAAAAATAGGGATATTCCAATGCAAAATACCTAATTCAACATTCATCAAAAACCTTCAATAGAGTGTGAGCACATGAACCAAATCAAATGATAACTCCACAAAGCCTCAATCTTACTCCATTGTATATGATATCTTGCAAAAGTAGTTGATATGTGGATTGATCTTCTTAGCATAACCTATGGTAGAAAAATAGATGTAATAATAGCTTGAATGTTCTAAAAAATTATGAATTCTCAAGATAATTGTAGATGGATCGATGGCTTGAATGATGGTGATTTATAGCTTTCACCTAATATCAATCAATAGTGTAGGATTATCAAAAGAATTGATGAATGGGATTGACTGAGAGATCATGATGAATATGCAAGTGACATGTATCATTTTATTGATGACTTAACTGATTGCTTTAGTGAGTTCACTAACTCCATGGATGAGTGAAGTGAAAGTGAGTTTAGTGAAGTGAGAGTGAATGAGAGTGAGTATGAACGAATAGAAGTTTTTTTAGTTGACTCACTTAGAAGAATATAAATAGAATTAAATAAATAAATTTATTCAATTCATGTCCATGAGGGAAGATATAATTACAAAATAAATAAAATATTAGTTCTATTTATTTTTAGAAGAATTAAAGATGGAAACAATAATTAAATTAATATATTTAATTATAGAGAAAATGTTAGCTAATGAAATAATTAAAATTATTTAATTATAGTGGATAAGAAGAATTAATGTGTGGATTAATTAAAATATTTTAAAGAACAAAATATGAATTATTAATAGAAAGGGAGAAGATTCACTAGATCGAGGCTCTGCAACTAGGTTTTCGAAGAAGATGTGACTAGTGTTAGGTTTTGTGCATGTGGGTGGAGGAGGCTTGGCCCTCCTCCACACGAGCCTCTGGTGTTGGGTACTATTTTTGCGAGGGCCTGGTAAGGTTGTCGAGTTCACTTGTGGGTGGTTTCGTTTCTACAGCCTTCACTCATGCGAGCTTGGTTGGAGCCTAACTAGCATAATTTCTAGGGATACAGATCCCCCAAATGACAGTAATGTTAGAAAATATGGTATTCTTGTTGGAGCAGTGCAAGCTAGGTCTTTCGAAGATATTGTTGTGGGTGAGAAGGTGGTTTTCCCGACTAGTGCTAGGTTTTTCATGGAGGCTCTCAATGGTGGTGAAGATGGGGGATGTGAAGGAGGTAAGTGCATCCCTGATTCCCTTAAGATTGATATCATGTCTCCTAATGAAGATTTATGTAAAGCTTTGGGGGAAGAAGACAATAAACTCAAAAATGTGGGGGTTTTTTTTGTTGTTGTGGACAATAAAAAAGTCTAGTTGGTTAGGAAATATATGGATTCTTGGCTAGCAAATGTGTGGGAGAAAAAACTGGGGATACATTTTTCTTATTACATAATTATTTGAAAGGGGTTATATGTTTTATTCCTCAAAAATCATGAAATGCAAACTAGGGTAATAAACAAGCAGTTTTGGAGTATTGGGGAAAATGTGTCTAGGGTGTTGGCTTGGTCGCCTAATGCCCTAAACAAGGAAATATTGGATCTCTTGAGCCCTAGGTGGATGGTTCTCAGGAATTTTCCTCCATGAGTCTAGAATTTCATCCCTCTCTTGATTGAACCATATGGTCAAGTGCTCAAAGTGGATAACACCAAATTAGCTCTGTCGCATACTGATGCAAGAGCTCTTGTTTCTATTTTGCCTAGTGTAGACATCCTAGACATTGTGAGGTTAAAATTGGATACTGCCTACACTAATTGTGCCCTAGAGTTTTCTTGGTGGTATTAACACTTGTTACCTCTACCAGAAAGAAGGGAATTTGAGGAAAAATTGTCCACTAATCTTGAAGAAAAATCCTAGGCTAAAGCTCATCCCTAGAGCCAATAGCTCTATTCAAAACATGTTTGAAGTCAGGGGCGAGTTGATTGGGGATGAAAACCCCATGGTAAGGAGTGGTGTAAGGGTCTCTCAAGAAAATTCTAGACCGTTGGTCCACAATGATAATCTCAATAAGGAACCAAACATTGGCTTAATGGCGAAAATCCTAATTGAGTCACTAGACATTGATAGGGTCAATGTCAATTATGTAAGTAGATGCCCAAGGGAGAAGGTAAATGTGGAAGGCCCAATGGAAACCCTAGGGCGTAGTCAATTGGTCAAAACATTAAAAGAGGAAGTAGTGAAAACCCTGGTGAATGTTCATAATGAGAGTGGAAACTGTTGGTATGTGGCGACTGATCATGCTATACTGTATAGCCCATGGTATACTGTACATCATGGGCCCCCGACCTGGGTCCGGGCGGGGGCCCCGAGAGACGCCCCGGAAAATTTCTTCCTACTTTTTCGCGATCACCAAAAAAGGGAAAAATCAATGAAAAAAAAAATCTGATTTTGTAGAACCCTAAAATCTGGAAGCTTCTAAGCTTGGTAAAAAGGGGTTCGGATGGGTATTTCATGATGAAAAACGCGATTATTCAAGATTGTAATAAGGTTTTTCACTGGATAATAAAAGTATTGGATGGCTGCGGTTTGGTGGATGTAGCCCAGATTGGGTGAACCACGTTAAATTCTGTGTTATGATTTATTTTGTGCATGTTTTAGTTTCTCTGTTTATTAATTAAATCTGCATTTAATTGTTAGATATCTGCCATCTCTAACCCTATGTAAACTTGGAGGTTACTTGTGGTGTTTCAGATGCACCCATTAGAAACCTAGAAAAAACCATGGATTTGGCTGAAGGCGACTCTATAATGCGTGAAGAGTTCTTGGAATCCTCATCATAAAGTTTTTATGGATATGATTCGGTTGGGTACGAAAGCATGGAAACCAAAGGCATCAATAGTGAGGTCTTCGGTAGCAAGCCAAATAGTCAAATCGAGGATGGATTCTAGCCTCCTTGAGTGTGATTGATCTGTAAAACTTAGAAAAATAGGTTAAATCCCCCATGAAATCCAAGCTTGCTCTCGCTATTTGTAATGAACTGAGAGGAAGGAAAAATGCACAACATTTAGCACTAGAAAAAATCATGAGTTTTGGCTTAGAAAAAGGAAATCAAAACAATGGTGAATCCAAAAACAAAACTATGCTTTTGAAAAACTCCAAACTATATAAGGTAGATAGTAGTAATCAAGAAGGTTGGGAGGGGAAGGAGAAACGGAGTAAAGTCAAAAAATTGGTCTTTGCTTTTGAGACCAATATTTAGCCCACCTATCCATTGCCTATTGCCACCGATGGATTGTTTATAGGATTACTAGTCGATGGGGTGGGGTTGGATGAAGGTGTCGATCCCATTGGCACCTATAATAAATGCACCAATGGTACCTCGATGGGTATGGGTGTGGGGGATCTTGGCCCTAGACTAGGAGATAGAAGTGTTGTGTTAGAGGAGGTATGAAGTGATCTTGAAGGTAGTAAGATTCATGTTTTTCAACCTAACCCGGGCAGACTAGTACTCAAAGGTGGTCTTTCCCCTTCAATGGTGGCTAACAAGGAGACCTCATTGGGTGTTGTTGTGGGGAAGGGTGCCCTCAAAGGGAAGCAAACCTTCAAGCCTAGGGGGAGACCAAGAAAAGAGAAGGATGTTGTAATCCCTATAGGGAAAGGGAATCTAAAAACCCTCCCTATGCAAAAGAGAAAGAAAATAAGTGAATTTATCTAAAGCTCTGTAGCAAAAAGAATGGAGGTGGAAGCTAAGGTTCCTAAATGCTTTGAATTCCTTAGAACTAAAAAGGAACCTACCTCCCAAGACAAACCTAATGACTCTAAAATACATCTCTTGAAATGTGAGGGGGATTGAATCCCCAGATAGAAAATAGGTTGTTAGAATATTCCTAAGTCAGTGCATATTTAAGGATGTGGTGTTATTGCAGGAGCTCAAATCGAATGGGTTTTCTCTTGAAACCATCCTAAGCTTTATCTGGAGGGATGCCTCACACTTTTTCACTCAGCATGAAAAAGGGAAAGGGGGGATGTCATCCTCATTTCAAAGGAATGGAATCAATATGTTTCTAACTTTGGGACTTCCCCCTATAATAGGGTTGTCTGGATTAGTCTAAAAAAGGATGATTCCTCCTTCAAGATCTTCTCTATTTATGCTTCCAATGAATATGGTGAAAGGATCAAGCTATGGAAATGGCTATGCAGCCTGGAAAACATTCCTTGGATTCTAGGAGGGGATTTCAATATGATAGAAAACAAAGAAGACAAATATTGGGGAGTGGATATGGACTGGAAGGGAAATTAAAAAATTGGACTAAAATGAAATCCAAGTTGAAGTTGGTGGATCCCATTGAAGGTCGCAAAAAAATATTTTTCCATCATTTGGTTTACCTGGTGCAATGCTCAGAAAGGAAACAAAGGATTTACTATCATTTGGATATATTTTATCTAAATGAAGATCACTTTATTTCAGACTCTCTAAGGGATGGATGTAAAGTGGAGGTACACCTATATACTCTCTTTGATCACCATCCCATTAAAATAAGGGTAATCCTTAAGAATGGCCATGGGAGTAAAAGGAAAAAGTGAGGGGGGTTCCTCCTCAACACCGAGTTGCTACAGGATGGCAATTGTAGGGATGCAGTGATGACACTCGGGAAAATAATTCGAGGATTGTATAAGGAATTGAGTGCCATTGAAAGATGGGAGTTGAATTCAAAAGGATGGAGAACCTTGTTTCAAGTTGTGGGAAGAAAGAAGGACTTGGATAGAAGGAGGGAAGAGGGACTCCTCCAAGAGGACTTGCTGCAAGTTGAAGCTTGCCTTTAGGAAAATCTAGAGGATGAATCCCTCAGAAATAGTTCACATCTGTCAAAGATGTGTTAAGGAAATTGCAAAATCTCATAATTCAGGGGCTCAAGGTAAGATCCAAACTCAATTTGCTTGAGAATGGAGACAAAGGGTCCAATTTTTTCTTCAGATATTTGAAATACAAGGGCATGAGGGAGCACATTGAGTAAATACATGTTGATGGGGTGACTTTCACCAAAATGGAAGACATTATGGATCACTTCTTTAACTTTTACAAAAGTGTGTTCACCTCGAATGATAATACAGAAGGTTGCTCCAGGGAAAGGGAACTAATTTAAAGTATTTTCCCAAAGAATATTGAAGATGGGGAAGCTAGAAAGCTAGATAAGGATATTTCTAAAGAGGAAATTAGAAAAGCAATAAACTCCCTTCAGAACGATAAGACACTTGGAGCAGATGGGCTCCAAGCAAAATTTTATAAGACTTTCAGTGATTGGATTATGGATGATATTTTTCTAGTGTATAAGGAGGCCTTAGAGAGGTGGTAATTGGGAAATAGCATAAACAAGGGCATCATTAAACTACTACCCAAAGAGGGGGACAAGACATTAATCAAGAACTAGAGGCCAATAACCCTGCTAAATGTGTCATACAAAATCCTTGCGAAAGTCATGACAAGGAGGTTAGTGAACATCCTTCCCAAATTCATTAACAACAACCAAATTGGTTTCATTAAGGGCAAGTACATTCTTGAGAATCTTATTACTAGTTAGGAAGTGATGGAGTGAGCTAAGACTTCAAACCAAGAGGTGGCAATGGTGTTGCCTGAATTTGAAAAGTCCTATGATAGGATTGAGTGGGCATTTGTCAGATTAATGTTGGAGGCCTTTGGCTTTCCGAATTCCTTCTCCAACATGGTGCTCACACTCTTCAAAGATACACTGGCTCAAGTGGATGTTAATGGCTCACTTTTTGAATAGTTTGCACTAGAAATGTCAATTAGGTAGGGCTATCCATTAGCCTTGACCTTGTTTTTCATTACCTCAGATGCACTATACTACATCCTCAAGGTCAATACTAGCACACCAAAGATAAAAGGTATCCTCTTACCCAATCATTGTGAATTACTCAATATCCAGTTTACTAATGAAACTGCCTTATTTCCTCAACTTAATGAAGATAACCTATCTAATCTAATGGAGAAACTTGATACCTTTTGTGTTGTTTCTAGAGAAAAAATCTTTGTTTCAAAGTCAATTATGTTGGGTTGGCAAGAAAAACCTCCAAGGTGGTTCTCCAAGTTTGGGATGCAATGGGGAGACCCCAAAAAGCAAGTAAGGTACTTGGGAATACCCTTTGCGGTCTGCCCAAATTTAAAAGAGATGTGGTTATGGATTCAAAGAAAAATTGAAAAGAAAATTGAAAAATGGAATAGGAAATTCCTATCTCTTGCAAGGAGGATTTAGATTTCCAAAAAATTCTTGCATCCTACAACCGATATTTTGCTTCAGTATGGTTATTGAGTAGCTACCAGGTAGATGAAATTCAGAAAAAGATAAGAAGCTTCTTTTGGTCAGATGGCAAAGGAAAAAAAAAAAGCATGTTGTGAAATAGGATTGGTGTTTCTTGAGTAAGTCAGATGGTGGACTGGGTTTAAAGAACCTTAAATCCAAGGATTTTCTTTGGCATCCAAGTGGATCTTCAAGTCACTAGAAGGGGATGAGCCTTGGAAAGTCCTAGTCAGAAATAACATACTAAGGGAAATTCCCAAGTGTGCAAAGACCTGGAAAGGGCTCCCCTTGAGTGATCTTTTTTGTAGCAGTAGACCTATAAATCCTGAAGGATCTATGATGTTTAAGAGTATTTGGAAGGCCTGGGAGCTTACTAAAGATCACATTCAAAACACTCAAATCTACAGGAATAACACCTTGGCCTCCCATAGTTCAATTTGTGGAATCTCTTCCACAATGGCAAGCCTTTGGCCCTCTTATAGGGTTGCTCAACCAAGGCTTGGGCTAAGAAATGAATAAAGGTATTCTCTAATATCTTTGAAGAGGGATCATTAAAGTGTTGGAATCAACTAGCTATAGAATTTAATCTTCCAGCATCTAACTATAGAACTTATTCAGTTCTAAAGGAGGCCTGTAAAGGGATATCTGACCCAATCAATTGTGTAAACAACCCAAAGTAGTATAAATATGTTAAATGGAGCGATGGCTCCAAGATCATCAGTTTAAATGCCAATTCAGTCTATAACACACTCACCAATCAGCAAGAAACATTCAATCATCTAAACAAGGTCTAGAATCTAAGGTTAAACAAGAACGAGTGGGTCAAAACTCTAAAGATTACCTAGTCAAATGTAACTAAACCAAAAAAGAATTGCTTCAGGTGGCTCCTGATTATCCATAGGTTGCATTATAAAATAAACTCAGATAATGTGGAGATACGTAGCCTATGTAGGGTGTCGCAAACAATAAATTACATTTTCTTTGATTGTATATTTGTAAAGGAGATATGGAACCTTTTTTGTCAAAATCAATGCATATGGGATGATAATTACAAACCCATGCCAGATAGAATTCTTTTATTTAAAAATAATAAAATTGGAAAAGAGCTAACATTTTTTTATATGTTTCTACTGAGATTCTTTGGAATATCTGAAAAGTGAGAAATGATGAAAATTTTAAAGGGGTTAAGTATGGATTTACTGATTCTTGTAAAAGGCGCATCCTTTTTAACACTATTGTGTAGGTGTCAATCACAACCAAAGTTTCCAAGGCTAAATTTTTTAGAGTGTTGGAGGATGGCATAATCCCAATCAGCATTCAAGAGGTCAATTTTGGGCACAATTGGCAGCATACAACTGAGATTTTCCTAAGGGCTTTGGAGGTGTTTCAAAAAGAATTTAATGAAAGGATCAGCAAAAGCAGCCAGGAGGACGATGATCCACCCTTACTCAGCCTTGAAGACTTCTCTAGGGAAGAGATTGAGGTAGTAGTTTCCCTACTGAGGTTGAAAGATCTTGGTCATAGGGTGGATGCTGAGAAGTAGTAAAAGTGGTGTTGATGAGTTCTTATAGATCCATTTTTGTAATATAGTTTCGGGCTCTTATGCAACACTTTTCTCTTGATCTAGATAGCTTTAAGATCCATTTTTTGAGTCACTCTGCACAAACAGTCTTTGTGGCAATATTGTAATGTATATTCTCATATTATGCAGGTGACACTATGGCTTTGTAATAGGTGTAACAGCTCCTCTATATATTGTACTAAGAAACTTGTATTAGGGGGACTGGGAACTTTTGTATATGCTGTAAAAGGGTAGAAGTTTGTAAAAATATGGCTTTTGGCCTCCCTGTATTTTGATGCTCATTCGATATTGAAAAAATTATTTTAAAAATTATTTAAATAATGTGGATGGAATAAATTGAGAAATTAATTAAATCATTTAATTAATGTGGAGATGAAAATTAATGAATTAATTAAATAATTACATTTAATTAATGTGAAGAGGAAAATTTGATGAACTAATTAAATAATTAAAAATCATTTAATTAATGTGAATGATGCAAAAATAGATTAATTAAATAACTAAAATTATTTAATTTTATGTTGGTGATGGGAAAATGATGAATTAATTAAACAATTAAAGAATCTTTAATTAATGGTGATGATGCATTAGCTTAATTAAATAATTAAAATTATTTAATTAATATTGATAGAGGGATTGATGAGAAATGGTGATAAATGAGATGGAATGTGTTAGTCATTTTTAAGTTCTACAATGTTTATCTATGTTTAGTTTTTGTAATTGTTGTAAAGATCTAAAATAATTTCCATAACTCTCCTCTCAAGATTAGTTTAGGAAGTTTTTCCACTACCTTAGCTTCCTTATAGCTTCGTGATTGGTGTGTGTAAGTCTTACTCCCATATTAGGTGTGAGTGTTCTTGTGGTCCTTGCAATGATCTCTTAGCACGGTGGTGTAGACCTAAGGATACCACATGGTTGGGTGGCATTGAACCACCATTAGGGATTAGTGGATCTATTGGAGCCTCCTAAGTGGAAGGATTGCAAACTGGCCACATAATTGGTATTGGTGTTATGTTGCATTTACCGTGTACCTATGTTGGTGTCGAGAATGCATGTCATTTCTTATGCTTTTTATCCTTTTTGTGATGTTGGTTAAAATGAACTAGATCACATTTTGATTTGGGTTTTAACTAAACAATTTTCTTAGAAAATATGTATCTTTCTAATCTTGAAAGCTTTAGTTTCCTTTTGGTGTGCTTGTGTGTTTGGAGTGTGAGAACCCACTTCATTATGTGGTCATTTTGGGTTATCCTTGTGGCTTAGCATGATTGGGATGGGTAAGATTCCTTACCATTCATTCTTGATGTTTTTGGTCTTATTTTGGATTCCCTTGTTAACTCCCCCATCCTTCGGAGTTATCCCCTTTGTCCAAGCTAACAATTTTGGAGATTGAGTGTTAGTGTTCACCTAAACCTTCTAGTCATTTTCATTGTTACAGAGTATAGATGATGTTTTGATTTCCTTATGTTTCTTGAGTTTTGTCCTTATGATGGTCCAAATGGTGGCTTTTATTAGCTCACTATCTAGGTCACCAACAAAGTGATAGGACACCAACATGGAAAAGTACTACATCGCATTCCTAGGAATTCAATGCTAAATCAGGACTCTAGCACTAATCTAGGACTCTAGTGCAAATGTGGGACATTGGTGAACTTGTGTTAGTGTTCCTCTAGTACACTGGTGTCCTTCCTAGGCACTAATGTCCTAACATGTAGTTATATGGCACATTATTGTCCCTCATTTTTTTAGATAGTGATTTCTTGTGACCCTTTTGGGGAAATTTGTATACAAAATTTGTTCCCCTTAACCTAGTGAGCACCCATGTTGTTTCCTTTCTAATAAGTGTCATACTTTGAGGGTTAGGAAACCTTTTGCATTCGGAAGTGTGTCATTTTTTATTTTTTTTAAATCATTTTAGTTTGGTGGGAGGCTTATGTCTCCTAGTTTTTTCTTGTCTTGTAGGGGTCTAACACCTATATTTAAGGCTCTTTATCAAGTTTTATCCCTCTTTAGATTTGGTTCATGTGTTTAGTGTTGGAAACCTGGTCATCATGTCATCTAGTCAAGATGTGGTAACACCTAGTGTTTCAATTGTTGGGAATGTTTCCTTTGTTGTTGTAATAGTTTGTAAGTGTGTGTCAATAGGGATTCAAGGTTTATGTTCCCCTCATCCCATTCTTGTGATTTTGAGAGAACATGAGCATGGGTTAGTACCCAATCATCATTTTGGTGTCATGCCACTTACTCATAGGTCCATCATGGTGAATTTATCATGTGCTTGGTAAGTCTTCGACTAGTTACACCTTTCTTGTCATAATGGTGAGGTTGTCTCATTGTTATATTCCTTGTATCGTGGTGTTTGGTATGACCCTTGTGTGCATGTTGTTGTGCAATGTGAATTTTTCTTGTTGTATCTTGGTTGTTTAAGAAAAAAAACATTTGGACAATTAGTGTACTAGGCGTGTGGCTTGGGGAATTACAAATTGTAACATGAACCATGCTCGTGATTTAGATATTGGATAATTTTTAAGCACATGTGAAATTGATGTATATTAGTCAACCATTGTCTATGGATTTGATGAGGACATTGTTGGTTATGAGGCTTTCCTTTTATATGGTGTAGCTTCTAATGGTATGGATAATGGTATGCATGAATTGGATTCCTTTATATGGGTCCATAAATCAAGTGATTGTGATGTTGACTAGTAGCACATATGTGAACAAGAATACTAGCATATTTTTACTGAACTTGAAAATGTACCTGAGCCTGAGGCATTCCAATTTGGGATTCAAGATGATTTCTTTCCTTGAGTTAAGCAAGGTTATATTCAAGTATAATTTTTATTTCCATATGATTTGGAGGTGTTTTCTTTTTTCCTTGATTCATATGATGAGGTCAGTCGATATATCAAAGTTAAAAAATTGGATAATGGATTTTTATTTCATTCATATATGATGCTACTTATTTGGTTTTAAGTTTTCCATCCCCTACTATCACTCACATAAAAATGCATCATGGAATAGGTCCAACACCTATTACTTGTGGTTTGATTATAGTAATAATAATTATGATGAAATTAAAATTCACTCAGATAGTTTTTTAATTTTATGCGTGTAGATCTAGCGGATTTTATTTGTTGTAAATGAATGATAAATACAATTGAGGCTTAATGGCAATCAACTCCTTCAGTGGGTTTCTCTTTGACAAAGGAAAGTAGTTGCAACAATTTTTTCATGGCCTTGTGCCATAGACTCTTGCAAAATCTAACCTACAATACATGTGTATGCCTTACTTGGATCCATAAATTATAGCTCTTTATGCTTTCATGTATTGGTTGGAAGTTGTCCTACCTTGTATATATTTTGGTCCCTTGATTTATGTTGTGCATTGTCATGTATGTATCATTATGTTTTTGCAATCATGACTCTTTTTTTCCATGATGAAGTGTCAAGTCTCAATCCCTTTTTGTGCCCCTTTTGTTCTGCTACGTGGAGTTAACTTGATTCTTGTTGTGTTTGTAAGAGACACACATCCCCAACTAGAGCTTATTGGGACTCAATCCCATAATACTAATTTTTTACTTGAATCCTTAGTTTATTTGTGCACATAGGCCTTATTTTACCCTTACTTTATAATTGATGGGAGAAACATTTGTATAGGTATTTATTTGTATATTTTCCTTCCCTTTGTGTGGCCCCCTCTAGTGTCAAAAGTTGCCAATAATTTAAAAAATAGTTGTTCATTTTATTAATTATTTGTTTTGACCCTTTTAGTATTTTTTGTTGTCTATTTCTATTGTTACTAGATATTTTTGGTTCAATTTCTTAAATACTACATCCTAATTCTCTTAAGAGTCATGATCTTACTAGCCCCCTGTATTATTCACTAGTGTGTGCCCATATTGATTGTCTATTTTCTTAAGGCTTCTTGGTCAGAGTTTTATTTATTTGTGCAGTGATCTTACTAGTAAGAGTACATTACCTATATTCACAATGGTTCCATGTATAAGGGAAAAAATTAAATTTTAGCACCTAGTTGGCCATTTTGATTGTCTTGGATATGGCACATTCATTCAACTACCTTAATGGCTTCCACTTCACCATTAATGATTTGAATTGAATTGATCATCATTCCTAATGATTAACTCCCACTAAATATAGAAGATCTAATATCTTGAGACTAATTGTAAATGAATTTTTAATTATTATTTTTTAACCCCATAATAGGGTACTATCAATATATTATGTAAATTAAAAATGAAGGAGCCATTTTTTATCTTCATGTGAGTTTTGAAAGCTTGAATACTTGCTACTATATATGGATGTTATTTCATTATTTTGAGATTGGTCATTCATGATTTTCCATTAAACCAAAGTGCAAAGTATTATAAGGTTTTAAAATTTGTTAGTTTATTCACCTTTAGAGCTATTCTTTAAGTTGTAGATAGGTACATAATGAAGTGTATGTATGCAACCACATGCTTCCTTGGCTCATTGTTGTTATTTTAGAGATTTTTTTGGGTATAGATATGCAACAAGATCTCTTGCCTATACAATTTTCTTCCATCATAATTGCTAGTGTGGTTATAATTTATTACAAGCTATTATTTGAAATAATCTATTTATTATTATAGATGAGTGTCAATTATTTTGGAGAATGATCATTAAGTACATGTGAATTTTATGCATCATACCTCTATTATTATTTAGTATTTCTATTTGTAATGGTTAAATATAACTCTATGACCTAATAAGGCACTAATTTAGAAGACTCTAACCTTCCACACACATTAAAAACAACAAAATATTACACCAATAGTTATAAGAACTGTAAATAGGAATTACACATGATGTTCATGGTTTAGTGATACAACCAAGAAATATTATTGAGTGACCATAGACTAGTTTACATTTAGAGGATCATGTCTAGTATGTTTATATCTTGCTAATGTGTAAAAATTATTGATTGAAATCATCTTAAGTATTACCACATTATTTCTATCCAAAAGTACACATCTAAGGTAGTATATCAACTAAAAATTAGGTCTAAGGATGCTTATGGGTCTTGATCTAGTGTCAATCATAGGGGTCAAGTGTACATTTGGGTATAGCTACAAATTTTTCACAATCATATTATATTTTAAATGTTTTAAAAATATCCTAAGAGTACCTCTAGGAACACCCTCCTAAGTTTAATCTGAGCTCAAAGTGTAAGAGAGCTTTCCCACTCTTGACATAGGCCTTAAACCATCCACAATATATTGATGAACCTCTACATAACCTTCTTGACGATATATCCCCAGGCTTGAAGGTAGGAAGAAGTTCTAGAATTGTGGACCCATAATTTTGAGACCTAATAGTAAGAGTAATGTTAGAAATAAAAAAATCATTTATTATAGAATCTTGGTTTTAAGATTTAGCACTAGTGGTATTCTAAATTTCTCTATATACTTGGGCCTAAATAAAATAACAACAAAAATTAGATACCCATTATCCTACATTAATGAGTTTTTTATCAACTTCAACATGTAAAGTTCTTCATCAAGCTTGATTTAAAACCTAGGTATCATCAAGTGTGCATAAAGTAAATGGGAATATTGAAATAAAAAATTCAAAACCAAGAAAGGGCTATTTGATTTGTTGGAGTTACTATGTGTTTTATACCATGGTATAGCTACTTTTATGCATCTACTAAATGAGGTATTTATGACCTTGATGGATTCTTACGTCATTGTCTCTTGATTATATTTTGTTGTTTAGTATAAGATATGCGGAGGATGTTTTACATTCAAATTATTCATTTGAATTTATAAAAGATGACCATATTTATATTAAGTGAAAACAAATGTGAGTTTGCTAAAACATAATTAGTGTATTTTTATCACCTAGTTGGTAATGAGGAGGTGAGGATTGATTCTTCCAAAGTTGAGGCAATAATAAAGTGTACAAAGCCTAAAATAAGCATTAAAAAGGGGAACTTTATTGGAGAAATGCAATACCTTCAGAATTTTTGAATTATTTTTATTATATGATTTCCCTTGAAACATAAAAAAAATCCCTAGTGATAAGAAGAAGCGGAGCATGGAACAAGAGATGCGGATTTCTAATAAAGAGCAGAAGAAAACTAAGAACTCGAAGGAGAAGACTACTTGGGAGGACTCTTTGGACACTAAATCTGAAGAATGGAACTGTGTCTGCTAAGTAGTTTTTTTCTATTGTTTTTTGTTTTGGTTTCTATAGACTATTTTTGTGTTGGCCTGGGTTCCATTTATGTTGTTTCTTTGCTAAGTTTTATTACTTCTATGTTTGAATGCTTTAATTTTCTCTTGTACTAGGTCCACAGCCCTTCCCCTGCTTATCTAATCAAAAACAAAATAAAGTATAGATTTTTACCATATTCTTAGATGTGAATATTGACACCTAGATGTAATCTAATCTAGATAAATAAGCATGGTGTATGATCTTACCTGAGTTTATTTTCTCTAAGTAGACTATGTTCATTCCATAATCAATAATATTTGTATCTTTCAAAACAAGCAAAATGGAAGTAGACATGTTATACAAAAAGGATGAGAAAAATTAAGGAATGAGGAACTTGGTTTTGTTAATTGATGTTTCTTGTTTAGGGCTCAATATTTGCTAAAAAATCTCTCAAGATGTCATTGTTCTCTCAAAGGGGTCCATCCTTCCATAAATTTGTCCTATCTATAGAAAAATTTAAATAATGATGTACTACAAGCTAGAAACCTATAAAATGGACATGTCATAATGACAAGTAATATTCTAGAATATATAACAATATTGTTGTGATGGCCGCATTTAGGGCTTCCTACAGAGGTGTACAGAATGTAAATGAAATGAAAGGTTCTACTAAATCATGGTGTTTCCCTTTCTCTTATGTGGTGCAACAGGGTAAGATGTCATCAAATCTGGGAAATGGCTCCTCTGTAACGATGCACAGTGGGAGTTTGGGAGGGATTCCCTCCTCTGTTAGGGCTCTAGTTGCTCAGGTTGGGGTGTCGGCTGAGGTCTGCAAGAAGCTCGACGGAAGGGGTGCAAGGAAGGATATTGGAGTATAGAGTAGGGGTTGAGGCTTCACCTCAATGCCAACGTGTTTGGAACCAGAACTATTACCCTTGCGCTATGCGGAAACATACCCGTCAATTTCCCTAGACGAGGACTTAGGGAATGAAATCGTGGAGAATGAAAAATATTTTGCAAAGCTAGGGCTCATTGGAAGGTTCAGAGGCTTCTAGTTGTGTCTTGCAAAGCTTCACAAGTGGATATCAAAACATTGGAGCCCAATTCTGGAAGGTGATGTACAAATCTATCCTAATGCAAAAGGTTTCTTTATGGTTGTTTTTGACAATGAAAAGGATAGAAGAGTTGTGCTTTGTGATTATCAATGGAGCTGGGGAGATAAGCATCTGCTATTGTTGAAATTGTGGCACCCAAAATTTAACCCTAACATTGAATCATTTGGGAGGGTACCTATCTGGGTAATACTTCCATGCCTCCCTCTTCATTTCTAGTTTGAACCTTGCTTTGAAGCTTTGGGCAATGCATTGGGGAAATTTTTTGGATGTTGATGAAGATACTCTTAATTTCCTGCACACTACATATGCTCGTATTCTGATAGAATGGACATCACAAAGGCTCTTCATGCGACTGTATCGTTGAAATACTCTAGTGGTGTATGGGAACAACAATTGGATTATGAAGTTTTACCATTTAGATGTTGTTGTTGTTTTAAAACCGGGCATATTGCTTAGCACTGTTCCAAACGTAAGAGGGACAACCAAGCTTCATGGTGGAAAGAAGTTTCTCCCCACCATTATTCAATGGAAAAGGATGGATTGGTCAAGAATGAGCTGAATGAAAAAACTGAGTGCCCAACTCTAGCTGAACCCCCTAAGAAGGATTTAGGATTTTTTGCATACTTTCCCTCTGGAGTGGTGTAGGGAAGTGTTAAAAACGGAGAGGGTGGGGATCAGTCATTAGTGGAGGGCTCAGCCGCCTCTAAAGGAAGCAGTGTTCCAGAAGAAGATCTTAGAGAACCAAGTTGGACAAATGACCAAGAGGAGAAGTGGCACACGGTCCAACGAAAGAAGAAGAAGAAGAGGGATGTTGTGTTTAGTATGTCACTTCAATCACATGATAAAAGGAAGAGTAGGAAATAGGCAGTACTTGGCTATTTTAGGTAGTGTGATGTTGTTTTCTTCTATGTATTTTTGTAGTTGTAATGTGTATTTTTGTTTCTGAAGCTAGTAATGCTATTGAAGGGGAGGAGGGTAGTTTGGTTTTCTGGAATTGGTGCCAATGGTTTTGTTGGTTCTCAGTTGTTTAACTCCTTTGTTGTAACTGCTGGTTGTTTTTTATTAATAAAATATTGCGGGGTTTCCCTACCTTTACCAATCAAAAAATATATATTCTAGAATATATAGAGATAAAGAAATTAAAGGACCATTCTAGAATATATAAAATAAATGTCAAAAAGACATAACCTACAAGACAATATTGCCAAAGAAAACACATCCTACAAAATAATTATGTCAAAAAAATCATCTTGAAAAAAAATGTTAGGACATCATAATCAATGTCTTAACAAAAAAATTTACTTATGTATATATATGCTCTATATGAAAGATATTAGGGAACATTTGTAAAAAAATATGATCTTGCATAGCATGGGAAAAGGGTGTCTATGTCAATATAGGGGAGAAGATATATGTAGACACAGAGAGGAAAGCCTCTACATAGATACATTAGAGAAAATAAGATTTCTATGGGGATGTTTAAGGAGATACATCTATCTAGAAATATAAGGGAGAGAATGGAATTATTAGATAGACAAAGAAGGGAGATGTTTATATAAGAGAAGAGAATGTGTGATTCTTGGTCTTTTGTACACTATTGGTAAGAATCATGAGTAAGTAGTACTATGAATCATTAGGACTAGTGTGTTATGTTGCTAGGTTATTCATATAAAATAAAATACTAGAGATCACATGGACTAGTTAATCTATTGCTAGGTGATCTTGAGAAAAAAGAACATTAGAAATCACATGGACTAGCATACTCACTCTATTGCTAGGTGACCCTATTAACAAAGTGAAGAATCAAATGTACTCATTTTCTAAGCCATAAAATGTTTGTATTATTAAAGTATAACAAGAATATAAACAAGGAGAATATATGCCCCTAGTGTTGCATGGAAAAAGAATAAAGACATCATAAAGAAAGGATAAGAGAATTATATGAAAAAATAAGGTTTTTCCCCTAGCTAAGTTTAGAGTCACGCCTTAAGAACAAGAGGAATGATGACTACAAACAAGCAATGTTATAGAGGAAAATTAAGTACAAAGATGGCAGATCTACCAAGAAAAGAGGAACATATGTCAAATATGCTCAAGTTCATATTTATCTTGGTTGAGAAAATGAGGAAGAGTCATACCATATGAAATAGGGTGGAATGATAGTCCATACAAAAAAGTTTCATTAGAGAAAGGAATGGTTTACAAGATATGGTAGTTTGTATGAAAGAGTTATGTTAGGGCAAGGTATGAAAAAAATAAAAAGTCTTAGAAATATTATAAATAGGAATTTTATTACTCATTCTTTCTATAGAAAATAGTGAAAAGAGAGTAAACAGAGAAAAAATTACACCAACATAAGCTTTCAAACCGCTTAAGACTAGGGTTCCTTTAGGATAATGTGGTGTGGATCATCACAAACCAAGTGTTGGGATATGGTGTTGTACACCATTGCATAAAATGTTATATTATAATGTAATTAAATAATTATTTAGTTGTGATGCACCTAGGAGGTGTGGTAATCACACTAGGTAATTATTCGGGTCCACTTTATGTTGTATTGTAACATTGTATTATTATTTAATGTGTGAGAGACATGAGATAATAATTTAATATTGGGGAATATTTAATAAAGTGAAAACTTAGTACCCAATATTAAATAAGGGGATAGTGGTTTTGTATTCACATGGTTTCATGGTTTTATCTTACCACTTGGTTGTATTTGTGTGAGCTTGAGTCTATAAAAGCAAGCACATGTTTAGTGGTTAAGGTTGGCTAGGTGAGTGGGCTATCATTATCGAGTCTTTTTGAGGAGTGAATATGTGAAGCATGGCATGGGATGTGTGGATTCATGCTTGGACACATGGAGGATGCATTGGAGAGGCTTGATGCTTCAAAAGTATTCATGATTACTCTTGTAAGTGTGTGTATTATTGATTTGTTGAATAATAGATGGAGTATGGATCCTTTTAGAGGCTGGGTTTTTCCCTCTTGAGGGTTTTCCCAAGGTATATATTTTGTTATCTTGTGGCTTGTCTATTTGATCTTTGCATTATGGTTATTTGGTAAGCTTGCATGCATGTTTTTCTCTCATGGGGTTACGTAGGAAATGGATTAAGAAAGTGGTATCAAAGCTTTAATGGTTGTGGGAGGTGTGAGCTTCCAAGTTTTTGTTATAGCCCTTGTTTGAGTAGATTTGGTGCAAATTTGAATCCATGGCTATGTAGGAAAGATCTGAGGCATTACAAGGTATGGAAGACATGTTACGGGTGTTATTATGTATATCTAGGCTTTTGGGTTGTTAAGATTTGTTGGGTTTATTAGATATCTGAGGCATGCAAAATTTGGACCAAAAGGGTTTCTTGGATTGTGCTTTCATATGAGGGTTTTGTAGAGGAAATTTCATGGATGACCTTTTGAGACAAAATGGACCTCGACATTGGATCCAGGATGGTCAAGAAATGAAAATTGATATAAAATTTTCCCAATTTTGGAAAGTAGAAAAAAATGCAAAAAAAAAATAGTTATAGGCCCCTTCAGTCGTATAGTTGTACTATTATCAAAACTTCATAGAATAAAAATAAATAAAAAATAAATTACAAATAAAATCTGCGATGAATTTTTTATTAAAAACCTACAAATATTAAATAAAATAAAATACAAATTATACCATGGGGGGGTCTGCACACCCCCTTGCATGGCCTCGTACCTAGTACACGAGTACGGACACCTGGTGGCAAGCATACTGTCGTAGCACGAGTTTCGGCCCTCAGTTCCAACATCGGGGCCAGCAAGCCTTAGGCTCTTGGTTCTCAAGCTTGGTCCCGTGGTGAGCCCCTGCACTATTCGTCCAGCCTACAAGCGAGTTTATTAAAAAAATGAAATGTTTCTATATCATTTGAAATATGCTCCTAGTTTTTAAACTACCCTAAATTAAAATTAATTTAAAACTCTCTTTAATCCTAGTGCTAGCCAGAGCTACCACCACTGGCAGAGTGCCGCCCGGGTGGTGTTAGCGGGTCACTAGTAGCTCCGCTTGGGGACCATCCATGGTCAGCCTACTAGCCAAATTGGGTAGTTTTTTTCAAATAAGCATAACTTTCACCCATGATGTCAGTTTTTTAAATTTTTATACTTGTTGGAAAGGTGGTTCCAAGCACTACGCAATGGTATAGGTTTGGTTCCATGATTTTTCTATTTTGACCATTTTTTAGAGCTCAAAAGCTAGATGTTCTCATGTACACAGTTTTGAGCATAACTTTTGCATGCAAAATCGGATTTCAATTTTGAATAGCCATTGGAGAGCATGTATAGCATACTACATAGTAGATCAGGGTGATTTTCAATTTGTGGTGCAGGATGAGGTTTGTACTTGTTTGATCACTTATAGGAGCTTAAGATTTGAGGTGTGATTGTGTGAGCATCCGGATGAATCAAGAGGTGAAACCTTGAGGGAGTACAAGTTTTTATATGATATTTATGATGATACAACCAATTATCAGTTTGGTGCTTCCTAGTATAGGTTTACAGGTGTTTTCCAAAGTTATACTTTGATGGTGACAGGTACACAAGTTGTCTTCAATTTTAAGGGCATGGGTTGACACGAGTGGAGACTTGCAGTCTTGTATGGGTGATGGTTGAGTGCAAGTACAACCTTGACTATGATTATGGTGTCATGCATACGCGGGTACATTTGAGCATTGACACGACATGATCATGTATGTGGTTGTTTGGTGGTGATTTGGTTTGATGTTAGGAGGTTGTTCTTATCTCCTTGATACTAGATTGGTTCCTTGACTATGGTTACTCATTTGTGGACATGTTTGGAAAATTATATTTGTGGTTGACTTTGTGTTTGAGTATTGTTGTCTACAGGATTATCTTTTTTGATATCTCAATTTGCAAGTTACCAATGTGATGGTGAGTTTGCATGTTTCATTGTTTGGATCTTTGAGTTATGCAGTTGTGTGGGTTGGCCACCCATTCGATTGTAGGGGGATGACTTGGTTGTGGACTGTCTATATCCACGAGATTGGTTTAGTGTTGATGCAGACTTTATTAGTTGACCTTGTTTGTGGTCATTTGTGCATTGGTATGTTTCTTTGAGATGAGATGATGGATGGTTAGAGTACCTTATTAGTCAATTATTGGGACTTGTAGCATGTGGTTTTATCACGATGTCGTGATAGCTTCTTGATTCTACGGTTGGTATGATTGGCCTTTCAGTTGCATGTGTGGAATTGGATGATCTTCGTGGAGGAGATGGTTGTCACAATGCCATGTGTAGCTCAGTATCATGGTTCAATGGGAGTTGTTGAGAGTGATGTGATTCATCATTAGTGATGGTTATCTTCATGTGATCGGAGATGGTTAATTCTTGCTTTAGAGTGAGTATTATTGTATCATGATATACTTGATTCTAGATTAGATTTTGGCCGGTATGGGTTCTCTTGAGACCAGGATATTATGTATTGTTGCATATGATCTCCTAGGAGGAGATGGTTAGATCGTGATGTCATGATAGGTTCTTGATTCTACGGTTGGAGCTTTGACATTGATCTTGTTGTTTCTCTTGGTATTGAGTGCATTGATCATTTGATTGGGTGCTTCATGATAGTGTGGTGTTGCATTTGGATTTTAGCATGGATTGATCGGTTGGAGGTGCTCATGGATACTTGGAGATGTGGGTGAGGTTGGAGTTCTATTGGGATTAGAGACATTTTCTTGAGACGAATACTCTTTAGAGGTTTCAACATGAAGACTGAGGAGCTTTCACTTGGATATGGATGTGATTTCATGATAGACCTATAGAGGATATTGCTCTTGGCGTGAGTCATGATGACTTGGTTATCCTAGAGGAGCATTCTCATTCACCACTCTTGGTCTACTCAGCAATTTATCCTCTAATAGGTATTGCCCATCCTATTTTTGATGTGTTTATATTTTTTCTTTGATTACGCATGGGAATAAGTTGAGTCATGGTGATTGATTTTGGGAGACTCATTTGAGGGTTGTTTAGCATGAATTTATATTGTTTTATCTTTCATAGATATGGATCTTGAGCTATGGATCATTTTGAGAGATGTTTGGCATGGTTATCTCCTTCTGCATTTGAGTTTATGTTATCTTTCATTGATGAGGAGTTTAGGAGATAGTTATTGGGCTGATTTCCTTTTTTGAAAATGGTTACTTTAAGTTTGATTTCCTTGGTTAGAGAAGCTTACATCTATGTTGGCATTATACATTATTCATATGTTGTGTTTGATCTAAGAGATTGAACGTTGTTCTGGGTGTTGTTGAGGCTTCTTATTTGGGGTTGTTAGGAGATCATACTTGATATAGCGTTGCACTGAGGTGTTGGTAGGACATGTTATGGTTTACAGGTTTTCTCTTCTTTCTATGGTTCCTAGAGGTTCATGTTCATATAATTTGGGAGGACTGAGGTGACATGTTATGAGAGATTAAGCAATTGTTGGCGTTGCATAAGTATATCATTGTGATTGTTTTTGGTACTTCATTGTTCATCATTTATTACACCTTGATATAGTGTTGATTGGTAGATTTGATATGCTTTGACATTACCTATATAGTGGGAGCTCTTGAATATGTATGTTCTTCATTGGCAAGTTTGATACAGGGAGCGTGTGATTTCAGTTTATGGGTTGCATATGTTGTTGGCATGAGTTTACTGATGTTGTTGATTCCTAGGAGGTATGGATGGTTGGATGTATTAGCATGTTTTGTGGATGCTATTTTTGATCATGTGGGTTTTTCACCTTTGACAACGACGTGTTTGGATCCTTTTTATCACTTGGATTTGATGCTTGTGTTCTTGGATTGGTGTGTCTTCACCTTGGCATTTTCCATTTCTTCCATAGGTGGCACATTGGAAGATGAAAGGAGTTCTTGCTTGATATGGTGATCACTTTGATTTTATTGCAAGTAACTTGATGGAGCATGAGGGCATGTTGGAGATTCACATAGTTACATGTATGGCTATGATGATGTATTTCATTGATTGATCCCTTATGCAATGTACACAACAATTGGGAGAATATTGGGATATAGTGTTGTACACCATTGCATAAAATGTTATATCATAATGAAATTAAATAATTATTTAGTTGTGAAGCACCTATGAGGTGTGGTTAATCACACTAGGTAATTATTTGAGGTCCACTTTATGTTGTATTTTAATATTGTATTATTATTTAATGTAAGAGAGACATGAGATAATAATTTAATATTGGAGAATATTTAATAAAGTGAAAACTTAGTACCCAATATTAAATAAGGGGTTAGTGGTTTTTCATTCACATGGTTTTGTGGTACATGGTTTTATCTTACCACTTGGTTGTATTTGTGTGAACTTGAGTCTCTAAAAGAAAGCACATGTTTAGTAGTTAAGGTTGGTTGGGTAGGTGGGCTATGTAGGCATCCAAGTGTTGCAAAGGCACCTAATTACCCTAGATCAACTTGATCAAAAAAAATTCATGGAAGCATCCTACTTTGTAGAGGCATCTAGACTTTTGTGGTGACATCTTAAGAGTCACAAGGCATCTCAAGACAATTTTGGACAAAAATTTTAAGTGTCAAGAATTTGTGTGATTAATTTTTATGATTTTTATTATGAGTTTTCTATGAATTAGTGACTTATTTTACTAATTCTATGGCATTTTGCAAGGTGGTCTTGATCTCAATGAGAGGAAATTTAGTCAAGAACTCTGTCAAGCTATGTGGACGAGAAACGACTGAGTTACAAGGCTGTCAGCACTTTTGAAGGTACCAATACAAGGTTGTCAGCACTTTTGGAGGTACTAGGAACATCGATGGGTTCCTGGCTCTACTCAATCCCTGACACAAGGCAACAAGTCACATAAGATATGTGTTGATGCAAAAGTTTGCAAGCAATAGCCTTATGGGAAACTTAGCTATTTGGGGGACTTGTGCGCACAGCTAAGTGACCTCCGGGATTTTATCAAAGTCGGCTCTTCATTTTTTTAATGGGGGGGAGAAAAGAGAATGAAGATAAACATAAAATAAACAATTCTAAGCTAAGGCGATGCACCAAATCAGTTATGAGATAAGTAAGCACATTGCAGAAACAAAGGCTCAGGTAGTAACTAGCGTATATTAAATAGACAATTTTTGGCACTGCAAACATAAGAACATCAAACCATTTGCATAATATAACCCGTACAACATAAGCTAAAACAAAAGAGTAGCAACATGATTTGTATTACGCTAAGCTATATAAATATTGCAAAAGCTTGAAACAAATGTTCGTATATTTCAAAAAATGCAAGCACAATCTAATGTCCTATCAAATGCTTGAAAACAAAGAGGCCGAACAAAATGGCACAGTCTGCAAGTTCAAATTTAATAACAAACACTACAGAGGCTAATTCTCAACGCTAGGAAATTTAATCCATCTAACAACAACCATAAAATGAAGAAAGGGTTGTTTCAATAAGCCAGCCCACAAGAAAGATGCTCCAATGAAGTCACCAACGAGAAAGATGCTCCAATGAAGTCACCAACGAGAAAGATTCCCCAACGCAGGTGCCAAGGGAAAGCTAGAAAGGCAACACGCCAATAGGGACAATTCGAGGAGAGATGGGCCATGCAAAAACAAAGGGAAAGGACACGCGGCAGCAAAACAAAAACAGTTGCAACAACCATCGAACAAAAACAACGAACGCCCGAACAATTGCCACACGGAGAGCTTCCAGCAAAGGTAACTGTAGTGTGGGCCCCATCCAAATAGAAAGCAGGTGGAGGTGACGTGTCAAGCAACCGAAGCCCGGCACAAGGAAAGAGAAGCATCTCGAAGGGAATCTCTAATAGGACGCCATGTGGTAGCAGCCAGAAAGCTATGAGCGATACCAAAACAAAAGGTAAAGTCGTGAAAGAAAGAAAGACTGTGAAGGAAAAGAGCGGTGTGTGAATAAATATTTATAGCTTGGTGACTCACAGGGACATTTTTCCTGCAAAATGAGAACCTACAGATCATGGCCTCATAGACCAGTCCAACCTCCAATGGACTAATCACTCACAGCTTGGAGAGGGCAGCCTGAAGGGACATCTAGACCTCATTCAATGGTGTAGAGAGAGTGTGCAAGTTTTCATGTGCCATGTTTAAATCAATAATTTCCTTAAAAGGCAATCCACCATATATTTTCGCCTCAGACTCAAGCTGGAAGAAGAGCTGCGCCAACTGATGCACCATGTTCTCGATATTGGCGGCAATCGGAGGCTGATTGAAAGACTAGAAAACAGATAAATCTTGTTTTTTCTCCTCAATCCTCTCAATGATATGTTCTATGCCTGCCACTGTTTGGTCAACCAAGAAGGGCGATGGAAGCCCTCACTGAGTTAGTCAGGAAAATTTAGCCCACATCTCGTAGGCAATTTGAGTCAGCTTTGCTCTGCACTAACCGACATGCTAGATGGCTTCATGCATAGAAATGAGAACATTCACGCTCATGGTCGTTGTTCGGTCCTTGACCCCCACACTACTCAACGCCTCATCGGAAGCTGTATACAATTTTCTCAACAATTTCCTAGCCTCCAGAACTCTATTAGAAGTCATTTCCTGCACCCGTTGCATTGTTTCACTAACAACCCTGCATAAGTTGGTAGCATGCGCCATAAATTTGAGAGTGGGCTGCAAGGTAAGGCATAGTGATTTAACCTTATCCCAGTATGATGCATGTATTTCTTTGGCTATTTCTAGCGAGTTCATTTGGGATGTAGGAGGTTGGGATCTCAAAAGGTCCACCTCCATAGCCTTGCGGCTCAATTCTACTTTCAACTCCATAATGCTTCCCTCCAGGATTGAAATTTGATTCTTTAGAGTAGTATTTTCTTCCTCCTTCAAGGCTAACTCTATTTGTTTTAGCTTTTTTGTTTCCTGCTCCAATGTAGCGTTCATTTCATTTACCTCATCATTGGTACTCTACCGAAGTTGTTTCAAACCATCACTTGCTTGCTTCAATTCATCGCAGAGGGTCGCCTCGGTCGCCCGGGATTGCTCAATTTCTCTCTGTAGGGTTAGAACAACCTCTGCACTCAAAGTCTGAAGTTCAACGACTTTGCTCGCAAAAGTATTCATTTCATCATGTAGCTTATTAATTTCAATCACCTGAGCCTTATGCTTATTTGACCAAATCTCCACTTTTCCTTTCAGGTCTGAAATATGTTCATCTTTTTTCTTCATCTAGCGACTGAGTTTGAGGAAATTAGTTGTCATCACCCTTTAGGTTTCTTCCATTAATTCCACCTTGTCCTGCAGACGAGCCTGTTGCAAATCAAGTCCTACGGTATCAACAGAATAATCATTTGGCTACATTTCTCTGAATGGCCTGATGACATTGGGTGTCACATTCATGAACATCAACGAATTTTGACTTTCATTGAACACAATTTGCATATGGGGTTCTACAGGTTTGCTTGCATTCTTCGCCCTTCTTTTTTGTATTTGGCTAGCCCGAGCACTTTTGGAAACATCCACCTACGAGAAATACTCTTGGGGCAAAACACCTAACCCACCAACAAAAGGAAACTCTCGGGGAACTGCTAATGGGAATGACAACGTGCTTAACGTATCAACGGATTTGCTAGATCTCGTAACAGTTGCTGGGGAAAAAGGTGGGATAAACTGACTACTCTAAGATGGTGAAAGCATAGTAGGGAAAAAGGCTGGGGAAGTAGCCACTTGACGTTGAGGCATCGGAGATACAAACTATTGACGGCGAGGATTTGTTGCCATTACTTGCACTTCAGGAGCGATAGACATAGGAGGCAAACGGAGATTCCTAGGGGAACCAATGTTGACCTACCTCGGATGACCAGTGAGAGGAACAACTGACGCGAGTGACATGGTAGAAGCAGACGCGGAGGAAACTAAAGACATAGAAGAGAGAAGAAGAGGAGAAATGTACCTAAGTTTCCTGAAGATTTGTAGTAGATACAACTACCTCTTCATGTTGTTCTTCTCCTCCTCTTCCTGTCTTCTCAGTTCGAGAGCTCTTTTCTTCCAGGGAATCATCTAGGTCTAAAATAACCCTTCAATGGCGCCTAAAAGAGCCTAACCTCTTCTTCCCCAATCTAGAGGAGCTAGTTGGCTCCAACAGTTGTGTATTTGAAGAGCTCTCACGTTGCAACTGTTGTCCGCGGACCGTCTCTCCTTGCACAGGACCTTCCTCAACAATTGGAGCCCTTTGGGCTACTTCTTCATGCTCCGGGGTTGCACTTTCTGCCTCACCGCACCTCTTAGACTCCGAAGGATTAGGAGAATCATCACTGTCTAAATTCTCGCAGCACCAGGCATCATCAAACTGATTGTCTGAATCCACTTCCTGAAAGAGCCTGTTAGTTCTTTTTATCTCTTGTCTATAAATCCAAAAATATTTGATCTTTTTAGGCTTCCAACTAAGCCTTGCTAATTGGTTGTAGAGGAATTGATTTATTATATGGTTTGGCTTAGGCTTGGCCATTATACGATAAAAATCAGCCAAGTTGGCCAACCCGAGCTAGAAGGGATGTGCTCGAGGCCAACGTATAACTTCTCATTTCCCTCATCTGCATTTCTCCGAGGGTCCCAAAATGACCAAGGCTGGTGAGGGATCTTAATGCCTACCTCTTCCAAGTTACCTACTGGATTATAGCACCATGTATCACAGATAATCATCAATCTGAGGTGACCTAACTTGGAAAACAACACTTCAAAACTATTCACCCTTAGACTCTTCTTCTTGACCAATGCCACAGAGCCAAACATGATTGTCGGCGTCAAATAGGAAGTCAGATGCTTTCCTCCCCAGTAATCATTTTCAATATTACACAACTACCTGAAAACCTCAAAGGCCAACACCCTGTCTAAAACAGAACGCGGGAGCCGGAAGGGCTCTCGGACGAAACCATGCATGCAGAGCATTGTAAAATTTGAACCAAAGAACCAATCACAAGGCAATACAAGGCCTCTCATCCATGATATTTGACTCTGGGTCAAGCGTCTGGAGCTCGTACCACTCATTTGATTCAAAGCTCTTAAAGTCAGAGCTAGGAATGTGTCTAAAAATGCGTAATAATCAAAAAAAATTGAGAGGACAGGAGTCTAGGTCAAAACTGGCTTTCTAGCGCCATTTTCATCAAATACCGCCAGGGGCAGAAATTGCTAGAAATAATCCGGGTTTTGATGTAAAATCATGTAGGCCAAGAAAGAAGAATACCTGAACTTGGAACCAAGCTCAAACCCCTTCAGATGTCGACACATCCTTTCCACAATGACTTTTGCAAAGTCCATTAGTAGAGGCTCTTTATTCTTTTTCAGCATAAAGCCTATGCTCATCTAGAAATCTGAGACTTCTTTATCTGTATCCAACCCACACACCAATGCCAACATAGAGAAGACAGAAGCCATGCCTGCTTTAAAAGTAGCTAGAATAAGAGAAAAGCTAGGAGGGACGGAGCTATCTGATGGCTTACCCATTTCAGCATTGAAAAAATGTTGCACTGCTCTCAGCATCCTCCAATAATTTCGTAGCCTAGAAAAATTGAAATCCTCAACACCCTCAAGAGCATTAAGAGGGATGCACAACATATCCTGGAGAGCCTAGTGATTGATTACCACCCTGAAATAATGGCCACTTACAATTCCTAAATCAACGTCGAAACTTTTAGCACAAGCAACCACAATCTTTGGACAATAGTGTACCAAAGGAACCATGTACTGAGGGAGACCAAAATTCCACAGTCGGCCAGGAAAAGGGTCACTGTTGTTTTTCATCTTTTCACACGCAACCTCTCTTAAACTTTTGGGGTTCTGAGATAACTCTGGATCTCATACATTGTCCCAATCTTCTAAAACCAAAGCTTGGTTTCAAGGAGAAACTGTGTTTAACATTTTCTGGTCCGCCAGCTTAGTGCAGGGCCATGAAGGTTTAGTTGGAATGCCCGGGGTTGCATAAGAAACCTGGGTGTAGATATTCACGCAAGGCGCTGCATCCTTCGTTCATCAATGTTGTTAGTGGCGACGGCCTGAGTTGAGCTTTCTGCAAGTTCAGCCATGTTGCCTATATTTTGAAGGACTCTGCTGCTTAGCTTTTTGAAATCCTTTCTCTGTCTCTACAAATGATTAAGGCGGTTACATGCTTTGCCAACCTCACACAGTTAATTCCTTTTGCACAATGCTCCTATCTTTTTTATTTTTGAAAATATCGGATTAGCAAGGGTACACGTTGTCTTTCACATTGATCATGCCATGCACCACTAACCCTTTCGTGTGTGCGAAGAGACCACCAACTCGCCAAAGGATTATGTACATTAAGAGACATGACCTCACTGTACTATTTTTTATTGGAAAAGGTACCAAAATAGCAGCACCATATCTTTTCACAAGCTTTTGCATTTAATGATTACTTGATCATAACAAGGCACACCTACCAACGACTTCACCTTAAGAGATTTGCTTTGATTTAAACAGGGTGGAAACATTCCTTATAGCAACAGATGGCTCCTTCTCTACCTTTTAAAAAGTCTTAATTCGAACAAATTGCAACTGCATTTGATTATCTTCATTATTTCGCACGCCGCAACACAACTTGTCAGAGATCCTTGATACCATTTGCCTTTGATGTAAACATACCTTGCTCAATTAAGGAAGCCTCTCCCCATCTATAAAGAGGACCCCTTGGCATTTTGGCAATCCATATTTGCACTTAGTGTTTCTTAACAACTGGCCCTGGGATGTAATTGGTAGCTTTATTACTTAGCAAGAGTAGCAGTAGTCATGAAAACACCAATTAGGCTTATGTGCAAGAAGACCCAAGCTGCCTTCTTAGGAAAAATTAGGTGTAGGTGACTGAAATGCATGACTGGCATGAATAACCTTCTTTATGTGAAAGCCATAAAGTGGGTTCTAGGCAGAGACTGTGTAGAATATGAGGACCAGTACAGAGTGAACACCAGTATCAGTTCCCACTTTGTAGCTTCTCTGTTAGACATTGGCATTTCTAAGAGGAAGATTTTGAGGCTAACAAAGCAAGTATTTCCCAAACACTACCTAGAGGGATTGGAGAATATCATGAGAGTTGTTGAGATCAGCTACGGAATCCCATTTGTTCGCAACCGGCACTGACTTGTTGAGGAAGGAGGACTTGTGCCAACTAGGCCCTTTCTGCGTGGCTTTGAGCTTGAAACTCATGAGGAACATCGCCACAAAGTCTGTGTCGCCTGCCATTTCCTGATGAGGATGCATAACATCAAACCCTTCTACGAGGTGCAGTGGTATGAGAATTTTGAGAGGATGGTGTTTCCTCATTGTAAACCACCTACTGCCATTGCCGGACCTTCGAATGCCTAAAGAGACATCTAGAAGATCTCTCTTCCCTTTTTGTTTTTGAAATAATCTTTGCAATATTTGTCAGTAACAATATGTGTATTTTTTGGAACATGGCTATGAGCCCTATTAAATCAATATGTATACAGATGTAAATATCTCTATAATCAATACAATACATATATTTCCTATAGTCCGGTTCTTTTCTTCATTTTATCTCATTTCCATACATCAATGTGGTTGTTGATTTTAAGAAAGCACTGAGAATGACCCAAAACTAACAAAGCAAGGAAAATATATACATATTTACACACTTACTGCAAAAGCCGAATTAATTGAATTTCTTGAGGTGTATTCCATTAACTGGAATACCCAAGGCCTCATCCTCCATTGTTTCCAACTCGAACGAGTTGTGTTGCTTGCACTATGTGATTTTGAATGGTCCTTCCCAGAGACTATCAAACTTGCCATGTTGACCGAGCTTCGCTCCGCGCTCATTAAACTTGAGCACCAAGTCTCCACATTGCAGACCCTGGTCAGACGTTTTCTTGTCGAACCATTTCTTTACTACCTGTTGGTGGTTAGTCATTTCCTTGAGAGCGTGCTCTCGTTTCTCCTGAACCTCAAGTAATTCTGCCAACCGCACCTCCATCACTCCATTTTGCTCAATTTCAAGAGACTTGAGCAACTGGATTGCAGGGATTTCCATTGAGATTGGCAGCAGTGCCTCCATCCCATATACCATCTCGTAAGGGGATGTCTTCAATATTTGCTTTGGCATGATGCGATTTCCCCATAGTGTTGCCCGGAGGTGTTTATGCCACTCCCTTTGATGTTCTGAACCTATTCTCTTGATCAGCGGGAGAAGATTCTTGTTTGTAGATTCGGCAAGGCCATTTCCTTGTGGATAGTAGTTGGAGGATGTCTTTAGGAAGACTCCATATTTTAGTGCAAATTGGTTGACTTTGGAGCCAAGAAAAGCTTTGGCATTATCTGAGATAATTGCCTTTGGTGGGCCAAACCTAGCTACCAGTTCCTCCAGGAAGTTCATAATTTCCGCCTCGGTTGCATTTTTCAAAGGTATAGCTTCAATCCACCTGGTGAAATAGTCAATTGCCGTCAGGATCCATCTGTGTCTGGCTAATGAAACTGAGTTGATCATGCCAATGAAGTCAAGACCCCATTGAGCAAATGGATCTTCCACTACAATTGGTTTCAATGGCATGGCAGCATTTTTCCTTTTTCCAACAAAAAACTGACACTCGTTGCAAGACCTCACCAATGAATACGAGTCCTTAAATAACGTCGGCCAGAAATAACCAACACGCATAATCTTGATTGCAGTAGTTTTTGCTGAAAAATGTCCGCCGGTTGGGCCACTGTGGTACTGCTCCAATATCTTTTTTGCTTGCTCTTGTGTCACACATCTTAACAAGACGCCATTGAAGTTTCTCTTGAAAAGAACTCCCTCCAAGAGTACATAGCCATTATTCTGCAGTCAATAAAAATGCCTTTTAAATGAGGGGAGGTCGGTCGGGTACCGTCTTGTTTGCATGAAATTAATTTTGTCATCTAGCCAACCGTCTCTGGAACTCTCTTCATTCAGCAGCACGGGTTTCGGGACTTCAACCTCAGTCATTGTTTCGTTGTTTCCAGCCAAATATTCGCACAGTCCCTTCCCTGTCACAGTCTTGACTGGCTTGATCTCGATGTCATATTCTAGAATCTTGGTTATCCAGTTAGCCCGCTTCTCAATGATTTCACCTTCCATAATATATTCACACGCTAGGGTGTGGCACACAAACAATAACCTTGTTGCACAATATGAGGTGTCGGAACTTCTTCAGCCCCTTTACAATAGCAAAAGCTTGCTTCTCCACAAAGTTGTACTTCACCTCATAATATTTTAGAGGCGCAAATAGAAGGCAATGGGCAATTCTTTTTTATCTTCATCATCTTTCTACATCAGAACAGTAGCGATACTCGTGCTACCACCAAAGACGTACATGAGGAAGTCTTTCGACAAATCCAGATTAACCAACACAGGAGTAGAAGAGATAGCTTCTTTAATCTGTTCGAAAGCTTTTCTAGCTTTCGCTATCCATTTGAAAGCTTGGTCTTTTTTCAACATCAATGTGATGGGATGAACAATCCCTGCGAAGTCCAGTATGAACCGACTGATGAAGTTAACCTTGCCCAAAAAAGATTGAACCCCTTTTTTGTTTACGGGTAGAGGGAGTTCCTTGATCGCTTTAACCCTTTCCAGGTTGATGGCGATACCTTCCTTCGAGATGACATAACCCAACAGTTTCCCTTGTGGGACCCCAAACACACATTTCTTCGGGTTCAAAGAAATCATGAACTCCTGGCACTTCTGGAAGACAAGCTCGAGATGATCAAAATGATCTTCAGTAGATTTTGAGAAAACCGTCAGGTCATCTAGATAAATAAGAATGATCTTATGTATCAAATCCTTGAAACCCATGTCCATAGCTCATTGGAAAGTGGCTTCGGCATTTGAAAGTCTGAAGGGAATTTTAGCATAAGCATTTGTTCCCCACTTGGTGGTAAACGTCGTTTTGTGATAATCCTCCTCTTTCACCCAAATCTAATTATAGCCGGAGAAACCATCTAACATTGAAAACATCTCGAAACCAGCAACTGTTTACAGAATTTCCTCCATGGAAGGCAGAGGGTAGTGGTCCTTTAGAGACTCTCTATTTAGGTCTCAGAAGTCAATGCACAGCCATATATCACCATTCTTCTTCTGAACCGGCACCAGGTTGGACACCCAAGTGTTGTGTTTGATCGAGAACACTATTTGGGATTCAATCAACTTATGTAATTCTTGAGCCATTAACGACTCGATCTTTGGATTTACTGGCCTCTACTTTTGACGCACGGGTTTTCCCCCCTCTAGTAGCTTAATGGTGTGTTGGATAATCTCATAATCATATCCCTTAAGATCCTCATATGACCATGCTACCACATTTGGATACTTCCCACAAAAATATTTCAACCTTTCTTTGTTCTTCTACAAGACTCCCTTTCCGACCTTAAGCTTTTTATCTTCTCCAATGTGCAGATCAGTGTAATCGCCTTTATCAGCTACAAGTTTTCTCATCTTTTCTCGCATTATCGGAATCAAACAGATTCTCGAGAGTAACCAAACCTCTAGGGAGGTTGTTTGACTTAAGCTGGACCACTTGATCCTCATAGGCCTCAGCAATCTTTGGCTATAGTTGGTCAGAAAACTCTCCGGACAACTGGAGAAATGATGTGATATGAGCATCACTATCAAACACTTTCCAATTTTGATCATTATTTGGGACTGCAGGCCGCACGATCACTCGCACTGAATGTTTATTATCAATTAACTCATAAGCTGGCTCAAACTGAGATCCAACAGTTGCCATACGGTCTACTTTGGAGTTTTTCTCTCTAGGTACGGCTTGGATGTTGAATGCCTTGAAGCCTTCAATCAGGTCCCAGACCCTATGTCAGTATGATCGCATACGAACATTCTTGGCAGCTAATAACCCTCAGATTTGGTTAACCACCAATTCTGAATCTCCGAACACCTATATTTGCTTGGCACCCATTCATTCTACTAAACTCAAACTGTGGACAAGACCCTCATACTCTGCTTTGTTGTTTGAGTACGTGAACTGGAAACAATGACCTTAAGGTCTTTTCTTTGGATGGAGATACCAAACATATTCTGGCGTCGGCTCCTACTCTGCATCTTGCTCCGTCAAAGTGCAAGGTCCATAACTCTAAGGTCCCTTCACTCCCAGACTCTTTAGTCACTCTAGGCATAATCTGATCCTCTTCATGTATGATGTATGTTCCTAGCCCCATTGCATGATAGTTTCCAAAAGGGTCTAAACTTATAAATTCATTCAAGAGAGCTTCTTCATTTTCAGTCCGGGAACTGCTTGCTTCTTCATCCTCAAGAAGTTCGGCATTGAGCATCTCTTCTGAGGTAATTGAGGTATGTGTTGCCTCAAAATTGATCATGGCTTCATCAGCCACATGCTTGGAATGTAAAGGTTTTTCCAATATCTTCATCTTAGCTCCATGTTTGGTTCTTAGTATCAGGTGCGCCCAGTCCAAAGAGATGTAACCTCCAATATTTGCAATGAATTCTCAGGATAGACATATCTCGAACATAGGAGGGACGTCAATGAGCACAATGTCTTGGTTTGTAGTAATGTTGGGGCACACAAACAATGTCATAGGCAATCCTTTGATTACTCTGATGGTTTCAACCTTGTTCCCATCAAGTTGCATAACTCCCTTCTTAAGGGGCTCATATTCGAGTCCCAAAGATTCAACTACTTGCTTGGGCATGACGGTGGTGCTAGCACCAGAGTCAACCATACAATTATGCAGTAGTTTTTTACCAATGATAAGTGTTATATAGAAAGGCTTGGGCTTAGACTTACCCTCTTTTCCGACCTGATTTTCCGTTGGTTGATTTGCCAAAACTTTGTCCGGGCCTAGATTGGTTGTCTTATCTTTTGAGGGTTGCTCAAGCATCTTCATGCTTTCTTCTCCCAATAATGCCTTCTATAATAGCAGCTTTTACTCTAGGATGGCCAAGATATCCCACAAAGAAACATTAGCAGAAGATTTTTTTAGTTGTTCCACCACATTGAATGGTGTTCATGACTGATGAGCTATGGTAGTTGGCTCTTTCGGCCTCGCAGTTGGTACATCTAGTTGTTTGGCAACTGTCGAGGTGGTCGTGGGAGCTTTTGCTTTTAGAGGAGGTGGATTCTTGGAACCTAGAACAGCAGCCCTAGACTGCTGCAGAACTGATGACACAATTTCCAACGGACTAGGCGTTGGATTAGGTGACCCTTTAGTTTGCAAGGACGTGAATTCTCCATTGAGCCTCCGCTTGGAATGGGTATTGTAGTATGACTGTACTTGCAGCACCTGGGTCACCAGAATGTCATTCAGGTATGCTGACTCCTCTTCCTCCATCCAAGAAAAGAGTTCCTAGTCCAGAGCTATATCTAGCTCCTACTCTATAGACATTCCCTGCATTTGAGCGGTGAGAACTATGTTCTCCATTTACTGAGAGGCATATGGATGACCTTTGAAATCGAGCATGATGCCTTGACTACGCTGCTCTGCTATCTTTTGTTGTAAATTCCCTCGCAGGCAATTTTGGAGCATGTGTGCATCATTGCAAGGGAAGCACCATGGATTAATCTCCTCGGCAAGATTATTTTGTCCCGCTACCAACTCTTTACTCTAACTAGGATAGACAGTCTGCATCAACATAGTCACGGGCATGACTTGATTGCTTTATTGGGCTTGGGTATTACTGCGCGATCTATCCTGCCATTGATTCTGGTGAAACGGAAGTTTCCTGCCTTGGTAGTTTTGGTAAGCAGGCTTCTAGTAGGCATACTGTTGCCGCTTCATACTGGTTAACTCATTTGTCATGCTTCGCAACTGCTCCCTCATGTCGTTCACCTCAGCCGCCAGGGGGTTAGGCACTGGAGCCACGCTCGACGTCGTTCCCGAGTACACATAAATAGACTGGGGGGTGCAGGAGCGTTGGTTGAAGCTACCTCTGGTTCTGCTAAGGTTGATTACAGGAACAATGGCATGATAGGTCGCGGTGCCAACTTTCTAGCGGCAATAAGATTGTTCTCCGCGGTGATGGCAAGGCTATATGCATCGGGTAAGGTATTTCCACCGAGAGATTGCAGCATCACAGAAATATCAGCATGTATAGATGTCAAATAGAACATGAACACCAGATTCGGAGGTGGCCGACAGCTGACAGGGACCCTCTACCAAGTCGAATGAAACTGAGCATTGAAATCAGCTAAAGCTTCATGAGGAGCTCGCTTTATATTAGCCAGCTAGTGATATAGCAAAGATCTGTCGCCATTATTTGAGAAGCGCTCGTAGAAAGGATTTTTGAGCTGATCCCAATCACCAATTGTATTAGTCGGAAGAGTACGATACCAGTCCAACGCCTCTCCTCTGAAAGAGGTTGCAAGCAACCGCAAAGCCACATTCTGGTTAGGAATGCCATGAACTAGACATACATCAACCACATCCTGCAAGTGTTCTGCTGGAGTTTTTGAATCGTCCCTAGTGAACTTTGGAACAACCTTTAAAGCGGAAGTTGGGATTGGAGCCCACACTACGGGTGGTACAGAGGCTATCAAAGGGCTACCAGCATCCCAGGCTACAAAATTTCTAGCCATCTGTGCAAGGGGCGGAGGAGAAGTCAGAGGTAATGTGTTAGCCTGCTGACTTCTCGCCTTGATTGAAACTAGTGGTGGTACAAGCAGGTCAGGAATTCTTGCGGTTTGAGACCTAATGACGGGCCTATGGCTCATACACTCTTTAGTTTGCAAACGTTTTAGTTCGTCCCACCGAGCGTGCCAGAAAAAGAACTGTTGATGTAAAAGTTTGCAGGTAGCAACCTTATGGGAAACTTAGTTATTTGGGGGACTTGTGTGCACAGCTAAGTGACCTCCGGGATTTTATCGAAGTTGGCTCTTCGTTTTTTTAATGGGGGGGAGAAAAGAGAACAAAGATAAACATAAAATAAACAATTCTAAGCTAAAGCGATGCGCCAAATCAGTAATGAGATAAGTAACACATTGCAGAAACAAAGGCTCAGGTAGTAACTAGCGTATATTAAATAGACAATTACTGGCACTGCAAACATAAGAACATCAAACCATTTGCATAATATAACCCATACAGCATAAGCTAACACAAAAGAGTAGCAACATAATTTGTATTACGCTAAGCTATATAAAGATTACAAAAGCTTGAAACAGATGTTTGTATATTTCAGAAAGTGCAAGCACAATCTAATGTCCTATCAAATGCTTGAAAACAAAGAGGTTGAACATAATGGCACAGTCTGCAAGTTCAAATTTACTAACAAACACTATAGAGGCTAATTCTCAGCACTAGGAAATTTAGTCCATCTAACAACAACTATAAAATGAAGAAAGGGCTGGCTTATTTTGAAGGCTCCAACAAGAAAGATGCTCCAGCAAAGTCACCAACAAGAAAGATTCCCCAGTGCAGGCGCCAACGGAAAGCTAGAAAGGCAGCACGCCAACAGGGACAATCCGAGGAGAGATGGGCCATGCAACGGCAAAGGGAAAGGAAACGCGGCAGCAAAACGGAAACGGTTGCAACAACCATCGAACAAAAACAACAAACGCCCGAACAATCGCCACGCGGAGAGCTTCCGGCAAAGGTAACTGCAATCTGGGCCCCATCCGAACAGAAAGCAGGCAGAGGCGACATGTCAAGCAACCGAAGCCCGGTAAAAGGAAAGAGAAGCATCTCAAAGCGAAGCTCCGATAGGATGCCACGTGGCAACGGCCGAAAAGTTGCAAGCGGTACCAAAACAAAAGGTGAAGCCGCAAAAGAAAGAAAGACCATGAAGGTAAAGAGCGATGCGTGAATAAATATCCACAGTATGCATTAGGCCCAAAGCCTAACCCTCGACAAGGCAGATGATGTGGCGAGGGTTGTGAAGTTTTAATGTTCCTTCATGCAGTCACAACTGATCTCATGCCTAAGACCCAATGGATTTCAAAAAGACTAGGTAAAGGGAAACGAATAGAGGGAGGAACCCTACGCATAGGAAAAAGCACAATAAACCCTAAACATGTTGTTTCTCCATCTTCTCTCCTTAGTGCACTCATCAATGTTGCAACAACCTTCACATCTGCCCAAACATGAGTTGTAGGTTGTAGGGATTATTTTTAATGCATTCTCATGGATTACAAAAGGAGTTGTAGGCACTCACATCTCCTTTATCATCTACAAATCCTCCTTTTGTCAAATGGCCATGTGCCTATGCCATGTTTTTAGTGTTTCTTGCGAGGATTTTTATGCACCTCACCCTCTTTTTCATTGATGCAGGTTCTCGTAGGGATGTTGGGAGTGTTTTTCATGCCTTTCGATCAAATTTTCTTCTGCAAACATGTTAGAGTTGCAAGACGATGGCTAGGGTTCTCTCCTTGCCACATCCTCTCTCTCTCTCTCTCCTATTGAGCATAAAAGGATGTTATCATTTATTGTAAAGGGAGTCTTCTTCCTTAGTTTTCTTCAAAAAGAGCTCTACAACTCTTCTTTTGTAAAATGGGCTCCATGCCTCTGAATGAATAAAGATTGTTATTTTCACCTCTTCTTAATTCTTGCACTCTATGTGAAGATTATTTACCCCTGTGTTTGAATGATTATATTTTATCTTCCATGTTTGTATGTTGTGTTAAACATGTTTGCAAGAGCTGACTGTGGATACTTCTTTTCCCTTTTGGCACTTGTCAAGCCCTAACCTCCATACACACCTCTAGGAGCTGATAAAATAGAGATTTGTGTGAGTTCTCATGGTAGTTTATTCACTTCTCTACGTTATAGTGGGCAAGAAGAAACACCATTAATATAGGTGCATCACCACCCCTTTGTTTTTGCATTTCTCTCTCCCCTTTTCCCTTTGAAGTTGATAGAATATGATTAGTTTAGAGTTATTCAATATTGGGTTATACCAACACTACTACATCTAAGTTAGAAAAGAAGTCAATCTTCTCCGAAGGTTTGATCTCAATTGCAAGAGTCCCACACTTGAAGATCAATCCTATGTTTCACCGGAATGCTAGACAACAAGTTCAACAAGGGTGCAATTTTAAGTGATAATAAGGACCACAATCACTAGCTCAAGCATTCACAAGTACATCAATAGATGTATAATCTAGTAGCAACCATTATAAGGAATGATGCAATGACCAAAGGGGAGGATGGCCACTCTCAATGCAATAAATACTCAATAAATGCAAGGCATACAAACAATCCTACATTGATCAAGAATTCATCATATGACAAATGCAAAGAAAAATACCTATAGTATAAAAGCCCAAGTGTAGCTAACACTCACTTTCCACCATCCCGAGAAAATTGGTTTCTTAATTGATAAAATTAAAATATATATTTGGTGATTTGACCTTCAAGGTGCTTTATAATGATGAATATATTAAATTGGATCCAACTCTTTAATATGGCTGAAAAAGCATCTTATTAAAAAAAATTAAACCAATCACAAACATTATCAAATTTAGGAATTTATTCAATTTAAGCAAAAATTGTTCTAGTTGAGGATCAATACCTCATGAAAAACTTAGGTGGAAAATTTGCATGCCTTCTTGGTGGTCGTGGTCATGAACTCCTAATATTCACAATTACAAGTACATCAATAAACATCTATGGAGAAGCTGCTATTATAAGGAATGACATAGCACCCAAAGGGCAGGATGGCCACTCTCAATGAAAGCACCTTCAACATAAAAGCGCTAACACAAACAACACTCACTTTCAGCCATTCTAAAAGATATAATTTCTCAATTGATAAAATTTAATATATATTTGGTTATTTAATCTTCAAGTGTTTTGTGGTATTATAAGCAATGGTGGTTGGCATTCTTGCTCTACTCCAATTAAATAGAATTAGCTAAAATTAAATGCAAAAATATTGCACTCTAAATAATTTGATTGTAAAGGTCATTGATGACTGCATACATGTCGGTTTCTTTTCTTTAATCTTCTTCATCACCTTCTGCAACATTGTAACTTGTTCTATAAATTCCTTTTCCAATAGAACTGGGTAGACTTTTAAGTGTGAAAGAGACTTCAACATAACTTCAAATCATCTTGATTGTGATGCTTCTTCAATCCAGGATGACAAAATTGATTGGGGAGATCTCACTATAGTAGATATACTGTAAACTCCCCGTATTTGGGTGGGAAGAATGAGTCTTCAACTTGCTCCTAGGCAAAGTGAACCAGTGAAATCTGATGTTTTGCTTCAATTTTCATATCTTTGAGCTTTCTTGGTTTCCAAGAACTCTTCCTCACCCATGGTCATTGAGAAATTTATGCATGAATTAGTCTTTTAAACTGCACTCTTACAGGCTTATATGATAACAACTGTAGTTTATCTATCAAGCTTGAAGCACAAGATCCGTTTCTTTAGAACATATTATCAGAGGAGATGTGGACCCCTCCTTCCACAGCCTTCCAAAATAGAAAGCATCCAATAAATCAATTTCATTGTCAGTATATGTTTTTGAAGATTGATGAGCTTGTACAATTGGCTTAGAGAAAACATAGTTGGAGTCGTTAAGAAAACTCTGAAATCTCCTACACTGGTTCGTTGGACTTCCATAGAACTTAAAAACAGCATCCATAACTATTGGACTAAGACGGTTTTTAGCTATTTTTTGAAAGAGAACAGGGAAATGAGAATAAAACTATTAGGAGTTCCTTATTTCCATTATAGACAGTGAAAGGGAGAATTTCATTAACAAATAAATCCAATGCAACAACTTATTTTGCATTTTTTGCTGTCAATGTTTAATGGTGTTCAAGAGATTTTTGTGGTGCAAGGCATATGAGAAAACTTGAATAAAATGAGGATTACAAATAAGGTGAAGCTTCCCCTCAGGATCTCTTGTATTTTATAGCATGAACAGATTATCGCTATTCTGGTCTCTGGAAATTTAAGCAACATACTCAACGAGGACAATTTTTCACATGGCATTAAGACATCTCTGTGTGGCAGATATGAGTACTCAACCTTAAGCTTCACTGTCAGAGGACAGGCGCCACCATTCAGCCAATGCACTGCCAAGAATCAATTGGCAGACACTGGAGACAGCACTTGGCACTGCTGTCAAAGGATTGCTGAAATGCTGACCTGCGAGGACCAACCCTAGAACAGAATTCTGTAGCATCAAACATGGGGAACATTACAATTGTAGTTGGAAAATGGAAGCATTGCAGAGCAACCTATTAATGAACACATAATTATAAGAGAGTGCTTCAAAAACTCATGTTAACATATAACCAAATATCAGAACACTTGCTAGAAACATGCCTGCATGCCAACTTGTATAGATGTGGTTCTTGATGTTAAGTCATCAAAGCCAAGAACCTTAGAAAGTATAAAACCAAAGAAGAATCCAGCTGAATGAAGAGCACCTACTGCCACAACAACTTGTCCACCAGAAGACAGAATAACAGAGGAATTTTGTGCTATTACACTAGCACAGAGAGCTGAGACAATAACAACTGCAACAGGGGCGGTAAATGGAGAAAGTTTGCTTACTATAGCTGGAATATATTGATTCATAATGGCTCCAGTTAAGACTGGGAGAAGAACCACCTATTCAATTATAGAAGCGAAAAACATAACACCACTTAGTCATTATAATCTACCAATTCAAAAAAGCCAAGCAGCACTGCATATATAAATCACCTGCAGTGTTGAGGCAACCAGACCACCTGCATCAACTGCAACATACTGTCCTGCAAGTTTTGCCGTTAACATGGGTGTCATTATCTGGAAGCAAAGTGTTATAAGCCAGACATGTAAGACATTGCCATCAATAGAAGAACACCCAAAAGTAAATTAAATTCAAAATCAATTATATATAATTCTAAAGAAAAAGAAATTATGTATGTATAACAATGATAGAATAGTACAAAAAAGGATACCACAGCTAAGAAGGTGCTAGCAGCAGTCATAATAACAGAAAGCGCCACATTTCCCCTGCACAGCAGTCCAAGAGCATATTTATTTAACTTGCAAGAGTCTACGTCTGTAATGGCATGTATAAAAAAGAAATAAGAAAAGTAATCAAGAGAAATACACACCGTGCTAGATAAGTGACCACATTACTTGAAGTCCCTGCAAAAAGTTCCTATTTAGTATGTTTTTCCTATGGAACTCTGCTAACCTAGATTAAGTTTTCAATGTCATAGAAACAAAACATAAAACAAATTTCAACCCAATGTTAATTGAGTATTTAGATTGAATTAGAGAAAACTATAATAGGTAGGAATAAAAATACAATTTGTTTCAAGCCCAATGTCAGAACAATAAACTACCTCCAGGGCAGCAAGAAAGCAATACTAATCCTGCTGCATAATGGGAAGGTAAGCATAATAATTTGCTTAGAAGAGCTCCTGAAATTGGCATCACCTACAAACAGGAACATGCGTATTAGAAAATCCCACCCTCTCCATAAACATTGGATGGCATAAGAGAATCCAATTCTACACGTTGTTTAAGGTATGGTAAGAACAAGAGAGAAGATAAATAAAGATCATCCCAATTGCCATAACACCAAGCAGTAAGGCATTGGACCTATGTTGTGAAGGACAATTCTATGATAGGATGCTTCAATAGAATATGTTCACAATTGGATGCTATGATAGGATATGATAGTGTGTGTGGAGTATGGACTAGTAGGTCTGGAGCCCATGTAATTCCTTGTAAAACTTAAGTTCTATAATTTTGCAACTTGGTTCAAAACAAGTCTATGGGATAGGAAGCTAGTAACACAAGTATTTGTATTCCTAATAAGAATTGGGAATTTGAAAACAATTGTAAACCAAGAAGAGTCATTTTAATTATTTGGGTGGTTAAGATGTTACTACTTTAAGATGGAGCTTGAAGTCTTTAGTTGTGCTTTCTGAGCTTCAGTAGACCTTACTGGCCAGGCCAATTTCTATACTGTCTCAGGAACTGTAAACCTTCTGTATAGGGCACTCTGAATTGTTGTTCAGAATGTATTCTGGTTCTGAGATTTCATGTCAATCTGCATGTAGCCTTGGGGTAGCTTGAGAAGTCTAAGGGGTATAATCACTTGCTATAATACTTCAACTTCAATATGAGATGTAATCAGCTCAGGTCTTATATAATTCTCTTGGAAAGCTTAAGTCTATGTTGAATTTCTGCATTTTGAGCTCCTTAGTGCTTCAATGTTTATTGGTGAAGCCAATCTCTAATTAGTTTGAGGTTCTGTAACATTTTTGATGAAGTAGAAATGTATTACTGGTTCCTAGCTAATCTGTAATGTAACTGACCAGCAAATCATGACACCCTGAATTGTTTTGGCATATGAAGCTAAGTTAGCTCGTGTTAATAATCTAGATTGTGCCAATCAGATGATCCAATGTTTACTCGCTTATTCTACTTGACACGTTACAAAGTAAATGAAAGTAACAGAACATAGAACATGATATAAAGTACTTGCATAGTTCATGAAGGATAAAACTTGATTCTCATTCATTCACACATTTGCAACAAGTACATCAAAACCATAACAGTGGTCCCCAACTATGACAACAAGTACATGTAAATAGGTAGGCCGATGTTGGTTAAGACTACCAACTCTCAGTAACTACCAACTGACTATAACAACCATCGGGGACTTAACACGTAAAATCAAAACATAATCATTTATTTATTTACTTACTATCTGGTTGACTAAAACATTTTCAATTAACTTTTGGCCGACTACATCAGCCCCCCCAAAAAGAAAGTCGTCTTCTAGACGACATAACAACAAAATGGGGGACTATACAATAGAAAAGTAATCACTGAAAGGAAGGAGGTTGAGAGGACGCCCCTGGATGCACGGAGGACGTGGGTGTGGTTGTTGTCGAATGTTGTTGACGAAGACGTTGGAGCCTCTGGTTCAACACCAATTCCGATTCTCTAGTAGTTTTGACCATGTGTACCGCCTTCGTCAGCCTTGTCTTCGTCTTCTTCAAATCCCTTCCCAACAACTCTCTGTCCCTTTCAGCCAACTAGGTATCCCTCTCAGCCAATACTTTGTCTCTCTCTGCCAACTGAGGATCTTGCTCGGCCAATAGTCTATCTCTCTCTGCCACCACCTGCTCGAGAGTTGTGACTCGAGTACACTCTGCTATTGTCACCTAAGCCAACTGCTCCTGTGACTTGCAAATATGGTCAACTAGCTCTGCTCTAATACTCTTGGCCTATGCAAGTGCTCTATCTCTCGCCTGCTTAACCTCCTCAATGTAAGCCATCTACAGTCGCCATCTGAGGAAGATGTCTTTGTAACACCTCTCCATGCCGTGGAGTGTTGAGAACACTCGGCCATGTCTCCCTATTGTAGTCGGTCTAGTTGGCTGCCAAGTAGTCAACATCTCAACTGTCTCCACTCTCGGCCACCCTTGTGAGATAAAGCATCTAAAAAATTCTCCTTCACATCCAACCTACATGAAGGCCAAGATCCTCTCTGACTCCTGTGCAACCAACAGATCATGACCAATGTCCAACTATCGAGATATCTCCCCTACTTCGTACATAGGGAAGATGTGCCAAACTGATGGCAATATTGTGTATAAGGACCTATAGGAAAATTTGGAAGGGTACTTTGCAAACTTGGACTTGGGGTGTACTTGGCGATTTAAATGAGTGTTATGGGGGTCTGGGGACAGCACCCTCAGCAGGGTCAAGGGGCAACACAATTTAAGACCTTCAAAACAACACAAAACCTCATGACGCACCTTATTTCCATGATTTTTTAAGAGGCCAAAAGAAATGTTGGCAAAGCCAGAAAATAGAGATTTTGCACTGTTTAATTGATGTATGATGTCCACCAAGGAAGGAAGTTGTACGATGATTGATTATCGTGCAACGAAGAATTGTGTTTGCCTGATGATGCAACCAAGCCGTACAGTGTATGGTTGAAACTTCCTGAAGCCGTGTGATATCCAAGTCTTGAAAATGTATGACCCTACTTTTTCCTTCCCTATACGCCTTGCATTTTGTAGTCCCTACCTGAGCCATACATTGATTTTCACCCTGTGCCTTGCACTCCTATGTCATACAGTGTGTTTGACCTCCTTCCTTGTCGTACGATGTTCCTCAGTTTCCACTGATGTACCTGTATGGTATTACTAACTTCCTCCTATCGTACCCATATGGTCACCTCAGCCCTTTACCTTTGCCCTGGTCGTCCGTCGTACGAGGAGTATTGTTGCAGTACCATACAATTTTGAAGGATGATCATATTGTATGTTCCATACGATATGGGAGATTAAGAGTCATACGGCTTTTTGAAACCTCTATACATTATTTTTTTGTGAGTCTTCTGGTTGTCGTACATCAACTTTCCTTGGCCATACACTACTTGTTATGAACCTACGAGTTTGTCTGTGGATTTTCCTATGTCTCATACCTCCTCTTTGAGTCGTACAATGTTCACCTCCAGCCGCTTTCTATTGGCCGTAAGTTATACGGTCCTTGCTGCCTTCTTCATATGTCGTACTACGTACGGATCTTCCTTTTCCTAGCTTGTCGTACGGTCCTTGTGTTCTATCGTTGTCACCTTCTCTGTAATCATCTTGACCTTGCAAATTTTACTTTCTAGCTTCCTCCTCCATCGTACGAAATTATATACCTTCTTTCCTCTGCTTTTTCTTTCTCCAACTCAAACGGATATTATTAAGTCACTTCACTTTGGCCATTTTTGTACTTTGATTTTTTTCCTTTTTAATTTAATAATAGTTTTATTTCAATTTTTTTCCTTTTCACTATTACTCTATCACACCCACTTTTTAATTTAATAATTCCCTATCTTATTTTAATATTTTTTCTCCTTTGCTTTTAAATTTTTTTTGCTTTTTTCACTTTTCAACTCCGCCGATTTAATTTTTTTTTTTTGTTCTTTTTATCTCCACCATTATATTCTCTTTTTTGGCTTTTCATTTCCTCGTTTTTTTTTTCCCTTACCTTCAACACATACCGCCACTCATCACCAACCATGACTATTTTTGGGTTGTCTTCCTCTCCTAGGTTCACCACCTTCACCGTTGGCTCCTCATACTTGATTATTTTGTCTCTTTCGAACTTGTGGGTTGGCATATCATCTAGTTTTGCTACTCCCTCCTTGTATTCTCTGTACTCAACAAGAAATGCCTGGCTAGTCATGCACTTGTCTTCTTCCTCGATCTACCCAATCTGTAGCATGTTGCACTCTAGGTGGAACACCTCGTAATCTTTCATGTACCAATGGAATAGACCGTTGAAAGAACTCATCTCATCCTCAAAGAAACTCTCAAGGTCAAGTACCCCTTCATCATTGAGTTCCATAACCTTTCTTCCTTCGTTTGCATCTGATCCTCCTCCATCAGACTCTGACTCAAAGGATGCCAATTCTTCGTTCATAGCTTGATTCTTTAGGTAAATGACATATTTTCTCCCATTGCTCTCGATGGAGAGTGTGTTTTGTTTCCAGTTGTGGTCCGCCTTGGCTACAATCAGCCACCCTCTCCCAAGCAGTGCATCGTATGCCTTCTTCTACAGTGGATGACGACAAAGTTCAACAAAAATTGTTGTATGTCAATTGTCACCTTTTGTGCCATCAATGTCCTCAATGGTTTGATACCGTGTTGATCAACGCCTACCAAGTGAAATGTTGGTGGCCAGAGAGTTGGTTTCCTAAGACACTTCCAATCTCCTTCGATAGTACATTGACTCCCGAACCTCCATCGACAATGGTGTTTGTGAGTGTCTTTCCCATGATTTCCATCTGTACGATGGTTGGCTTCCTTTAGATGTTCATCGTAACATTGAGTCAGGTTCTTGTTTACCTTTGGGTAGTGGTACTACTCCGTCCTTGCTTGTGATTCTCAATTGAACTTGATTGTCACCATGTTCGTAATTGCCATTCTCAATTGTGGCATTGTTTGTAGAAGATTTGTTACCTTGATAGACACAGTTGTCTATAAGATTTGTCGTACGATGTTCTTCTTCGACTCTGACAGCAATGACATACTAGTTGCTTCATTAGAGGTTTTCCTTTCCTTGGCCATCACTTGTTCTACTTCCGCCTTGGCCTCTCAAAGTCTTTCCTTATCCATACGAGGGTCTGGATACACAACCTTCTTCATTTGTTCTCTGGTAATCCCCAGAACCTCCTCGTCCTCTACTTCCAGCATGTTGATACCTTTCTACTTTGGGCAATTGGTGTCTTCGTGGTCACCCGGTCCGCACCACTTACATAGCATTCCTCCTTTACCTTGATTAATCTGGCATTCTCTGGCGAAATGACCCCATACATTGCACTTTGGACACTAGATCATGGGTCTTCCTTTAGAATCGTACTAGATTCGGCTACCCATTGTTATTGTACCAATCATTATTTCCTCTTCTATTTGGGTACCCACCAAGAGATGCATTAGTGTTATTATTTTGAGGTTTAGGAGGTGTGGTCGGAGGGGTATTGTTCCCCCTAGGTGAAGAGAACATGTGTACTTGTCTTTAAATTATACAAGCATTCCTTGATGGAATGTCCCAATACCTGACAGATGTCACAGATTGATTTCTTTGGACAATTATTTTGTGTGACCTATTTTGCAGTTGATGCACCAAAGTTCTTTAGTTTCTTTTGGATATCTTTGTTAGCCTTCAGTTCTTTCATCATGCACATCATATCTCGCCGAAGGGCCTAAATAGTTTTGGATTCTTCATCACTTCTCTCAATTGTACTCTCGTTGTCATTTGTCTTTTTTTTCGTTCGAGAGGATGTTTTATTTTCACTCTCGATGTCCATCACCCGATTGTAAGCCTCGTCGTACAATGATGGAGGTACTACCTTCATTTTCTTCCGCAGGGAGGGAATTAGTCCTTCAATGAACCACCACTTCTTTACTTCGTCAATCAGTTGGTTCTCTAATTTTACCAATAATTCCTTGAGCCTCTGATTGTAAGCTCGTAAATTTTCATGTTTCCATTGTTTGGTGTTATAGATTTCGGCAATGATTTCATTATTGTCACTTAGAAGTCTGAATTCTTCCTGAAATTCTCTCTTTAATGCCTCCCATGTGGCTTTGTGTGCTACATCTAATTCTGTATACCAATCGATCACTATACCTCTGAGAGCCGTTGGAAATGCTCTTAGCCAATAATCTGTCTTCTTGGCTACTCGCTATCCATATGGTCTTGCAAGTTTTACAATGTCTCACTGGATCCTCTGACCCATTCCCCGTAAATTTTGGCAATTTCTGCCTTTCCACACTCGAACTGGTTGGTGGAGTCACCATTTTCCTTCCCCGATGTTCTCCCCATGCGTTGGACCTATTTGGACTATTTCGCTCAGTACGTTCCAGTGCTTGTCTTGCACTCACAGCAACGTACGAGTCCTCCACTCGTCCACCCTCAATGTCCTTTGCACTCTGGGTATCCTAAGGGTCATTCCTATTGGAAATAAAGGTATAACTTGCAGCAATATGAACTTATCAAAGTGATTGCAAATCTAAAATTATGTTTACAAGATTACCATAAAATGATTAAGTGATTGACAATTGCAAAAATGAAAAAAAAAATCTGCAATACCACAAGTCATCAACACAAGTGACACAAGATATACACGGAGAAACCCTTGCAAGAAAAAACTCCACACCCAAAGAGATCCAATGTTTGTATTAATCTTCAAGGAAGTACATCAATACAACAATCCGACAGCACTTCACCGTCTTAACAACCTGCAAAGAACTCACACTAAACCACCATCCAAAGGCTCCAATATATAGAAGTTTGTGGGAGAGAATACCACAAATGGTATCCCAAAGCAACAAGCAAAACCACCTGGAAAAACCCATGCCCCCCTTAGTGGATAGCCCATAAACATGGAAAAAATATTGAATAATCACATGGCCTTCACATGGGCGCCTAACCCATAGCCAATAGGAATTGGTCAAACCTAAGTGCTCCATAACTCTCTGACGGCTCTGACGGCTACATGCAAGATCATGCCCCACCATGCAAACTTGGTCACCCAACCATGCAAGAGCATGCAAAACATATAAATAACATGCAAGCACATGCACACTCAAGTGGTCCCAACCCAGAAAGTTGGACACCCAAGAGGAATATGCCTTCAAGATGTGTAACCGCCACCATGATGGGTCCACCTCTTTGAATGCAATTACAATTTGTCATAGGAAAATAATTAATAAATATTTTGTCCCTCATGTCCCCTAGAATGCTTTCCAAAGAACGTGGAGACACATAAATCAACTTAGAATAGCAATTTTAATGTCACCTCTCCTAACATTCTCCCACTTGACATTATATATTGCAATTACATCCATGAGATACAAATAAAACATAATCAAGTACAATGATCAAGCCCCATGGCCTTCCTGCACCAAGAGAACTTATCCATGGTCACTGGCTTCGTGAGAGAATCTGCAACATTATCCAAAGTATCAACCTTCTCAATCAAAACCTTACCATTCTCTACCATTTCTCGCACAAAGTGATACTGAACATCAACATGCTTAGTAGGAGCATGATACATAGGATTTTTAGCTAAACATATGGCACTCTAACTGTCACATCCAATCCTCGCAGTCCTGCAATCAAAACCAATGCCATTACCAAGTCTCTATAACCAAACCGCCTCCTTAGAGGAATGTGTAGCTGCCATATACTCTACTTCAGTGGTGGATAATACAACTGTAGGCTGCCTCTTACTCATCCAACTCACTGCACCTCCAAACAAAGCAAAAACATAGCCACTAGTGGACCTTCGACTGTCCAAGTTACCTGCCCAATCTGCATCTACAAAACCCTGTATGTCCAATGACTTGTCCACATCATCAGTACCATGATAAACCAAACAATAATTTGAAGTACCACACAAATATCTAAACACCCTCTTAACAAAAGTCCAATGCTCTCTACCAGGGTTAGACATAAACCTGCTCAAAACTCCCACTGCTTGGGCTATATTTGGTCTAGTGCAAACTATTGCATGCATTAAACTACCGACGGCGCTAGCATAAGGAACATTAGACATTTCTTCAATATCATCATTAGAATTAAGACAAATGTTTAAACTCAACTCAACTTAGTACCAATCGGAAATGGAATATTTACTGGTTTACAATCATGCATATTAAACCTCTGCAAAATAGCATCAACATACCTACTCTGACTTAACCAAAGCTTTTTGTGGACCCAATCTTTTCTGATCTCCATCCCAAGAATATAATTTGTTGCCCCCAAATCCTTCATATCAAATGTGTCAGAAAATTGAGTATTAAGCTCCTTAATCATCACCTTGATGTTACCCATAAACAACATGTCATCAACATACAAGACAATGATATTTTTCAAAAAGATGGAGCAAGCGGGAGCTTTGAGCGGGAGAAGCAGCTGCGATGGAGTTTTGAAATCGACAGGGGATGAGAGCGAAGATTCAGATGATGATGCAGATGGGATTTGGTCCCTAGCTGCTACATTTGGTGCCAATGATGATGGTGATGAGCAAGTGCTTTTTCTGGTGGCCCTCTTCCCTTCTTCGGGCAAGCTCCTGTGGGATGTGTTTGACTTGGAGCCGAGGAGTGGGAGCGGCTGTTTGGGTGGGAGCAGAGCTGTGAGGGCTTCAGAAGAAGTCGAGAGTGCTTCTGAGGCGGTCGACACAATGGATGGTGGGGTCATTGGACCTCCCATATCCTTTTCTTGCAATGTTGGGTGCAGAGGAAGGGTCGTCGCTGTTTGGGTGGGAGTTTTGGCTTCCTCTCTCAGGGTTACCTTTCTCAGCAGCCATGGTGTGTCCAGAGCGGTCCTCTGTTCGGGGCTTGGTCTTGGTCTCTCCACTGGCGATGTTATTGTGATTGGAGTGGATTCTGATGTTGTTAGTGGGGGAACTGCTAAGGTGTGTTTTACCCTGGTTTTTTGGCATGGGAGAACTGGGCTTTGGCTCTATGCTGCTACGTTTGGTCTCAAGAGTTGGTGCTTATGGGGGGAGATCTTGTTGGTGTTGTTCGCCCCCTTTTGGTTTTCATCTGTGACAGATGCTCTCATGGGGCTTGTGGCAGCCTGATGGTGGTTCCAAACCCCGAGAGGATTTGTTTTCTCTACACTCTTTGGCCCTTGCTCGTTTCTGGTATCATTTTCTTATTAGGGGGTTCTATTATTGCTCATATGCCTATGGGTCTGTGTAGAAGTTGTTTCTGCCCCGACTGGGAGAGCTTCATGTTTGTATTTCTATGGGCTTCTTTGGATGTCTCAGCTTCTTCTCTGTCCCAGTGGCAGAAATATGGCGGTTTCTCTGGTTCTCTTCTCTCCTTGAACCCCTTTGTTTATTTTGATCTTTCGAGAGAGGTGCTTTTGTTTTGGATTTCTGTGGAGTCTCTTTGGTATGTGACTTTCCTTATGATGGGGTCTGATTTTTTCTGCTTATTTTTTCTGACTCCTAAGTCTCTATGTGGTAAGGGTTATGTTGTCCCTCTCCTTAGTTCCACGGCTTTACTATCTGAGCTACATTTTCTGCATCTTTGGGTTACTCTGGTTTCTCCTATAGAGGTGGTCCTATCTTCTATTGAAAGGGAGATGGATGTGGCTAGAAGTGACCTTTCTCCTATTGAGGTGGAGCTGGATACTACTGGCTATGCCCGGAAATCGTATTGGGGGGCTGATGAAGCCCTGTCTTTTGGCTGCAAGGGAGTGGATGATGGCCTTTCTGCTAACTTCTTTCCTGTATCTCCTATGGAGGTGGAGATCTTGAAAAGTAAGTTGTTTTCGGTGGGGCTCACTCTCAAGGATAAGGGGTGTTGTTCCTATGGTGGATCGGATGAGCCTGGATTTTTCTCCTATAGAGGTGGAGAAAACAGCTTGTTTTTGTGGAATATTGTTGGAGCCTTATGTATTTGTGATGACTTTTCCTATAGAGGTGGAGAGGGTAAATTGTTGGGCTCAGTTTCTTCTGATGATGGGGCTCTGGTTATGAGCTATGTTTTAGATGTTTGTAGAGGGTTGTTGGTCCCGTCAAAACCAAAGGGTTCAAGATCCATGTAATCTCTTGTGTTGTTTGTTGGCTGTTGGCTGGTTGTGTTTCTGTTTTGTTGTTGGGTGTTCTTGTATCTTTTCTGTGAGCAGCTTGTCCATCCTAGTTTGGGTTTCAGGTCCCTTCAAAACCTGTTGTTAAATGCTTTCGGGTCCATTCAAAACCTATTTCTCCACTAATCAAAAACATACAAGGCAATGATTAGAATCGAATCATTAATAACCTTAAAATAAACACAGGGATCCTCCTCACTTCTAACAAAAGCCAACTTCAATGCAAAGGCATCAAACTTCTAGCACCACATACTGGGTGACTGTTTCAAACCATATGAAAATCTGTTTAACCTACAAACCAAGTGTTCTTTTCCTTTCACAACAAAACCATCAGGCTGTTGCATATAAATTTCTTCCTCAAGATCCCCATGCAAGAAAGTAGTTTTAACATCCATTTTCTCTATTTCAAAATCATAAGCAGCAGCAATAGATAATAGGAATCTAATGGAAGTTAACTTAGCAACAGGAGAGAAAATTTCACCAAAATCAACTCCCTCTCTTTGGGAGTAGCCCTTGGCCACCAATTTGGCCTTGTACCACTCTAACCGACCATCTACTCCAAATTTCTTTTTAAATAACCACTTGCATCCAATGGGCTTCCTTCCCTTGGGAAAACTCACAAGATCCTAGGTATCACAACTATCCAAAGCCATCATCTCCTCCTGCATGGCCTACATCCAAGACTCACTTTCTTCCGAAGAAAGAGCCTCCCTATAGGATCTAGGTTCATCGTCAGTACTCAACAAAGAAAATACACAACGGAAATTGGATGGGCTATACCTATCAACTGGATTTCGTTGTCTTGTGGATCTTCTCAAGGTAAGAGTAAGGGGCTCTTGTTGTTCTTCTTCTTCTGCATGCTCATCCTGCACATCATCTGAACTCTCTGAACTCTCTTCTTCTTCTCCATCCTCAAATCCATCTGGTTGTTCTTCCACATGTGCATCTTCCTACTTTTCAATCTTTGTCTCGAAGTGCATGATTTTTGTCTTATTTTTCTCCTTTTGGTTGTTCTTCACCTAAGTAAGCTCTAAACTCCCTGAAAATCACATCTCTAGAGTCTAAACTCCTTGAAAATCACATCTCTAGAGAAAATCATTTTACGGGTTAGTGGATTCCAAAGTTTATAACCTTTTACATTCTCACCGTAACCAACAAAGATGCATTTTTGTGCTTTTGGATCCAACTTAGAACGCTTCTCTTGAGGCACATGAACAAAAGCCTCACAAACAAAGACCCTTAAATGTGAAACAAAAGGCTTTCTACCTATCCACACTTCATAAGGAGTTTTATCAACGAGAGCTAAACAAGGAGATCTATTAACCAAATAACATGCAGTACTTATAGCTTCTGCCCAAAAGCATCTATCAAGCTTAGCACCACTCAACATTCTCTTGGCTCTTTCCATTAAGGTTCGGTTCATTCTTTTCGCTACCCCATTTTGTTGAGGTGTATAAGGTGTAGTCTTTTGCCGAACAATACCTGCATGCTTACAAAACTCATCAAATTCCCTAGAACAGTATTCAACCCTATTGTCAAATCTCAACACCCTTATCTTATAATCCATTTGCTTCTCAACGAAAGCTTTAAATTCCTTAAACTTAGTGAAAAATTCATGTTTTGCATGCATAAAATAAATCCAGATGTATCTTGACACATCATCAATGAAAGCAACATAATATCGAGATTTTCCAAAAGAGTCAACATCCACTGGTCCAAACACATCTGAATGAATGATCTCTAATAATCTCTTAGCTTTATTAGTCCCATTAGAAAATGATGATCTATTATGTTTACCAAACACATAATGCTCACAAAAATCATATTTACCAACAGAATAATCAAAAATACTATCAACCAACTTTTTATTCAAAATAGTCTTAAGACCTTTTTCACTTAAGTGACCAAATCTATGGTGCCACAACATACATGCATTTTTAGTGCTAGTCACATTGGTAGAATTACAAAAAGTGGAGGCATTAAGCCTAAGTAAAGTCCTTATCTGAGATCCTTTAGCAATCACCAAAATCCCTCTTACCAACCTACAACCAGACTTGTCAAATGTCACATGCATTCCAAAATCATTCAACTTGGATACTGAAAGTAAATTTCTCACTAGTCCTGGAATATGTAAAACATGATCAAGAGTTTTAACCCTTCCATCACTCGAATACAACTTTACCTTTTCCTTACCAGCAATCTTCTTCGTGTTGTTATCACCAAGGAAAAATTCTCCCCCATCGTAAGCTGATTATGAAGTAAACTACTCCTTGTGAGGAGTCATATGGTAGGAGCAACCTAAATCAATAAGCCAAGCATCATCACTAATAGCGTTAGCAGAAATAAACAAAGCATCAGAATCACCATCTTCTGAGGACTTTTCCATGGAAGCATCTGAACTCTTTTTTTTGGTTCCTACATTCCTTCTTCACATGTCCTCTCTTACCAAAATTCCAACACTTTACTCTGCTCTTCCCAGGGGTTTTAAAACATTCTTTAGACTTGTCTCTCTTTTTATCCCCTTTAGGCCCTCCTTTTTCTTTGGACCTTCCTCGCACATGCAAGGCATCTTGGGAGCCCGCATTCATGGACTTTCTCCTCATCTCTTCCGAAAGAAGTATTACAATGAGACTATCCATCTTTGGTTCTATACCACCACCACTTATGGCAACAATTAGATTTTCCCAAAATTCGGGTAAAGAACAAAGCATCAAAATACATTTATCTTCCTCTTCTATCTTAACATCTACTGATGCAAGCTGACTTATAATCATATTAAAAGCATTTAAATGTTCTGCAATAAAATCAACATCCTTCATTTTCAAAGAATACAAACGTCTTTTGAGATACAACTTATTAATTAAGCTTTTAGTTTGGTAAATATCACCTATCCTCTTCCACAAATTATGTGCAATAGATTCTTCTAAAACATTTAAGAGGACAGAATCTGCAAGACACAATCAAATAGTTCCCCGTGCCTTCTTGTCCATTTTCTTCTAATCTTCATCAGACGTTGATCCTGGTTTCTTTTCATTAGAAACTGCCAATCACTGATCCCTCTCTTCAAGGAGATCATCCATCTTCAACTTCCACATCTTGTAGACAGTTCCACTAAATTTCTCAATATCCAAACAGGAGGTAGAAGCTATGGTTTACAATCTTCTTCACAAATCTCCAAAACCCACAATGCACAAGTTCCCACTACAACCAAAAAACCTTCAACACTCAAAAGAAAGGCGTCCCTCTCTTAACATAACCATTAGCTCTAATACCAAATGTTGGAAATAAAGGTATAACTTGTAGCAATATGAACTTATCAAAGTGATTGCAAATCTGAAATTATGTTTACAAGATTACCATAAAATGATTAAGTGATTGACAATTGCAATAATGAAAAAAAAATTCTGCAATACCACAAGTCATCAACACAAGTGACACGAGATATACGTGGAGAAACCCTTTCAGGAAAAAACTCCACACCCAAAGAGATCTAATGTTTGTATTAATCTTCAAGGAAGTATATCAATACAACAATCCTCTCTACATTTCGTCGTCCTAACAACCTGCAAAGAACTCATACTAAACCACCATCCAAAGGCTCCAATATATAGAAGTTTGTGGGAGAGAATACCACAAATGGTATCCCAAAGCAACAAGCAAAACCACCTGGAAAAACCCACACCCCCCTTAGTGGACAGCCCATAAACATGGAATAAAATATTGAATAATCGCATGGCCTTCACATGGGTGCCTAACCCACAGCCAGTAGGAACTGATCAAACCCGAGTGCTCCATAACTCTCCAACGGCTCCAATGGCTACATGCAAGATCTGCACCACCATGCAAACTTGGGCACCCAACCATGCAAGAGCATGCAAAACATGCAAATAACATGCAAGCACATGCACATTCAAGTGATCCCAACCCAGAAAGTTGGACGCCCAAGAGGAATATGCCTCCAAGATGTTGTGTAACGGCCACCATGATGGGTCCACCTCTTGGAATGCAATTACAATTTGTCATACAAAAATAATTAATAAATATTTTGTCCCCCGTGTCCCCTAAAAGACTTTCCAAAGAACGTGGAGACACATAAATCAACTTAGATAGCAATTTTAATGTCACCTATCCTAACAATTCCTACACTCCCTCTATCCAAGGGTCTTCGGTTCAGATCCTCCAATTCTCAGTTCTTCTTCCAATATGGATAATTCTCAGATGTGGTGCATGTTGTTTTCAATTTCTTTTGTTAATTCATTTTCAAAGTCTATTTGTTCTTCGTCAACTGACACTTTTTGTAAGAATAGTTGTCTTAATCAGTTGACAAGGTTTTGGTTTGTTTCTTCGACAAGGTCTTGGTTTGTTTCTTTGGCAATTCGTCTCAGTCATCGTCGTCTTTCCTCTTGTTCTTTTACTCTCAGGGATCTTGTATCCGTTCTTCGGATGATTCTTGGCCGCTTAGAATTCGGTTGTTGTCTTTGTTTGGTCGTACGGGCATTAATTTCCAAGAGTACGTCTATGATTAGTGTCGTGTTCTTCCACCTCATCCAACATGTTGCACAAGGTCTTTGCATTTTTTATTTCATTGGAGGCATCAACTGATTTTATAAATACTAGTTGTCCCCCTTAAGCCACTAAAAAGTTGATGAGTGTCCTATTTCTACCATTTGTCCACCCATCAAATAAAATGGTGCAGCCTTTCTTTTCCCAATTCTCCTTTGTTCCTCCACTAGTCGGCATGTGTTTTGGACCTCATTCTGTAGTAATTGCCCACTCAACTCATGACGACTTGGGGCCTTGAGCCCCTTACCTACCACAATCAATGCATTGACAAACTATTCCCAATAATGACTAGAAGCAACATTGAACAGAATATTATTGTAGTACCAAAATCTCACACATGCCAACTTCGCCTCATTTTGCAACTCTCTATTTCATGCAGTACCTTCCAATGAAGGTTGTGCACCAAGAGTATTACGTGGAACAAAAAAGCTAGAATTGTGGCTGCCCACATTTCCTGATACTCATATCTGTGACCTAATAGAAGAAGAGCCCCCCATACTCTTTGTGACCCTGTAGAACTGAAATCTGGGATTGGAGTCGCCATTGCCTCTGTTGTTCCCTTTTTATCTACCTTCCTTTGCTCAAATGTTGCAAGGAGTGCTTTTGCCTCCCTCTCAACCTCTTCAATAGCATTTTCACATGGTCTAACATCTCGGCAAGGGATTTGTGCAAGGTGGTATTTGAGTCGATTTATGCCACCATTGATAGACCTAGTGCAATGGATGCAAATAACCTCTCCTTGTGTTGCACCTAGTGTTCCATGTTCCCAGCAAGGATCTCTTGGTTTGCCACCACTTCTTTTACTTGCAAAAGCCATATTCTTTTAGCAAAATACGAATGAAACCTAGCAAAAAGGAGGCAACATCAAAAATTAGTAACAAGGTCATCCATATAGATTTTAAACCTTTTTTTCATAATGTATTTTCGTAAAGAGATAACTACAACTCACAACTACTAGGAATGTAGTAAATTAAGTTTTGAGCATATATATTATGGAAGCCGTGTACTTTTTCTAAACTTTGCTGAGGATACCAGTAAATTTTTTGATTGATGATGAAATAGATGCAGTTAGCACTAGCAGTATGGGTAAGATGTGGAATACAGAAATCAGCAACTTATAGGAGATGTTGAGAATTTCTTGCTGGTTGCAAAAGTGATTGGAGTTTGGACATTGAAATTTTAAGCATTAATTCCCCTCCATACCTTTAGGCTTCCATAATTACAGTTATTAACATGACAAATAGGATAAAACTTTGCACACTTCTAGGTTCCACTATTGTCTTCAGTTTCACCATTCCTATTGCCATGCAAATGAACACTAACTTGATGTGCACAACACTTGGAAGACCTCTTTTGTCATCTATCTTCTCCTTTTAACTTGATGTTTGGCATATGTTTATTGGATGCCTATAAGTGATTATCATTCTGAAAATAAAAATCAGAATTCAGTCCTAGGGTTTGAGCAGAAAACTAAATTGGAAAAGTGCAGAAAAATAAATCAGAAATCTAGGCAGAAATCAGAAATTTTAGGGCAGATCCCATTGGGGATATTTCAGCAGACTGGATGACAAATTAGCAATTCCATTAGTTACGATATTACACTACTTGCCAACAAGGAATCTATTTGAATTTAATGGCTTCTCTATTCATAGCTGTTCCTGAAATTTAATTTGAGAAATGCTCCTTGCTTAGCCATCTTGAGAAAGCACCATGCACATAGATGTGATTAATATTTGGATACTGAAAACATATATTACATTTGGATATATACTAAAACCAAGATTTGCATCGACTTATATATGCAAGCAGTGAAACAGATTTTAAATTCAAGCATTTAAATTAAAACCAAAAAAATTGATGTTCAAGCCTATCTATCTATCAGATTATGTTGCCCTTTTTTATTTAACAATTAGATTTGGAACGCAATTTGATTTCCATTAAATCTATGGAACATTTTACAATCATGACAGTGTCACTCCTGATAAAATACTCAACTGTATACTGCAGTAGCATTCCTCCCAATAATTCCTTGGGCATCGCCAATGCACCTTTCAAATCTTTCAAGGAAAGTGACATGGCCATTCCTGCATGCAGAGAGAAATCATTGTCACATTTTTATTGTCCTTTTTGACAAACTAAATAGTTGCCAAGCCCATCGAAGATGTAATGGATCTGTATAATCTAGGAAATGGCAATGGAAAGGCATATTATGCTTTAATAAATTCATGAATAAGCTCATCCATGGATGCTATCCAACAAAAATGTTTAATGTAGTTCAGATGCTGCAATGACAGCAACCAAAACTTCAGAGACACAAAAATTACAAGATGACTACCAATCCGCTAAATCAGAAGACAAGGCCATGATCATCCACTGTGCAATCAACTCCTAGGAAAAATTCATCAATATAGCATTTTATATCATTGCCTTGATTGTCAAATGACTCAGTAAAGCATATGTTCACATTACACAATCTAATCTTTAGCATCAAGTGGCCAAAATGCAAATTGCACACTATTTGGCAGTAATACGATGATATACTAATAAGCTGAAGTACATCTACATCTCTGAAATGAACATCTTCCATGGCATGGTTTGTCTTTTCAATGGCTAAACTTTGGCAGCAACATCAATTCCAAGATCAATCTAAAAGATCTTCTGCAGGTGAGGAATTGATCTTTAATGGGAGGAAGCTTCCCAAGGACCAGCAAAAAAAATGTTGCCTCCTCCACATCTAATGGTTACCCTCAAGGGAGGAAGAACTGTGATACTCTGAATCAAGGCAACATTGGCAAGGATAAAAGGATGATCCAATGCTGTATCTTAAAAAGTTAACTGAGATAAATGAGAGGCTCAACAATATGCAGGATGACAATATACTGAAATGATGGGAGATTCCCATAGATTTGAAATCTTGCAATTGCTCTGTGTGCAGGGGAAACAAGGACTTGAAGATGGTCAGGAACTCAATGGCATCAGAGGTGATTAACCTATGCTACCACATGGAGATGCCAGGTGAGGGTGACATGTCATCCATATAAATATTGATAATGGATAGGTTGCTAGAACTAGTCTTCCAACTAGCAATAATGTAGGTGATGCTGCAGATCCAGGAATGGGATTTAAAATAGAGGGCAGCCAGGTCGTCTGTGAAGATAAAGCTTTTTGAATTTTTCCTTTAGGACCCTTGGGTACTCAAGCTTGGCTTTGAGGTCAACTCTGTTGTTTTCTTTAATTTTACTGCTGGACTTGGTTCACTTTGACTAATAAAATTATTAATTAGCAAAAAACACAGGAACTCCAAAGATACAATTGACACCAAGGTTGTATGTGGATTTGCAAGACCTTGTTTAATACTCAGCTTGATCATGATGTCAAAACCTAGCAGGTACAAAAGTTGAATAAAACATATTGCAAGTGTATCAGTAAAGGTAAAGCAAAAAGTGTCCTTGCAGGTTCGATATGCTAAGAAATAATAGGTGCTAAGGAAAATAATTGCAACAATAATACAAAAAGAGTATTTAAAGATAGAGAGAAGGGTTTCCTTTATAAAAATTAAAAAAATACAATATGTGACTATTTCTTATCAAATAAATGCTGGAACCTAAAAGTTGCATTTACATTTGAAGTATCTTCATCACAATTGCACAAAGTAGCAGAACTATGGAATCCATACCTAGCGGACCATACTTGGACAATATAGTCCATAACTCATTGTAACGATCACAACCTTTTAGGATGTGGTCCCGTGGAGGAAGCTACCCCCAGTGATCATTTCCTGACATGTTTATCCTGCTAGGAAAAGATATGGAACCTTCCCCAAAAGAGGGAGCCATGATTTGTTTTGCCCGGCCTGCAGATTTTGAGCAGGGGCAGAGAATGGAAAACTGGAAGTTTCCTTTGCCTGACTAAGATGTTTGTGGCCAAAGGTAATTTCTGTCGCGGTATTTGTATTTCTTACAATTTCTTTTCACTGCACTTCTCTGTAAAAGCATTTCTTTTCTCAGCCCTAACTTAAAGAAAAAATCAATAGTGTATGAGTCCAATATTAATGCAAAATATCCTCTCTACAGAATCAGAAAAAAATGGCAATCCCCTTCCAAAAACCACCAGGTTCAGGTTATATCATTTTTTAAGAAACCTGAAATGCAAGTACAAGGGTATAACCAGAAAGTACCACAGAGCGTGAATTTAAAAGTAACCATGTTTACAGCATCACAAGTCCCTAAACAATCAGCTCGTTTCCACTATCTACGCAACTAGCAAGGATGGAACTCTACCATAATTTTTGAGACTCTTTAAGTTTCTATCAACCTTGTTGAGTTTTCTACCTCAACTCAGCTGACTCACCGAATCTTACAGAGATTCGCAAGGTCCCCCAAGTTCAACTTTTTGCAAAGACGGACGAGCTAGGATCTGCCAATTAAAAATTGTTCCAACATACAATTAAAAAACCCTTAAACATGTCTCTAATTAATCCATCATACCAGCCATGCTATGGCTACAAGGTTCCAGGAATAGAAAGTTATTCTCCATCGTTTTGACAGATTTTGCAAAATTTATATAAGCAATAGCATTAATATGGTTAATTTCTTCCTCGGGTCATTGACGTTACTTTGCCTTTAGCCGTTTAGAATTGCTTCATCTTTACAGAATATGCTAGAATTCATAATTTCTTGTTCGTCGCCCTATTGCCGAGTATTTGCCTTTCGCTTTTTATACGAATCTGAGCCTGAAATGCATTTACCTAGTGAGTCTCGCATCTATGATACTAGATGGCAATTAAAAAATAAGAATATAGGAAATTTTAAATATTCATATGATAATATTGATAAAGTATGTATTAGTTTTAAATATTTAAATATTAAACATGTTAAATATTTTTTTTGAATATAATTGGTTAATAAGTTTGGGGTGTTATATGGACAAATTTAAGAAAAAACAATGTAAACTATTTTTTTTTAATGATTTAACTTTATAAAGTCATTTCATTAAATCCTTATAAATAAATAAATGTTACTTATTTTTATAATAAATATAATGTTCTCATATTTGAATAAAATATATAATATATTATATATTTTATTTTTTAATATTATATATTAAATTAAATTAAGTGATTTTTCTAGATGCATATATAAAAAAAAATTATTAAAGAAAATTTCACAAAAATTAATTATATATTTTATACTATTCACACTATTAAAATAATAAAACTAAAATAAAACTTAAATTAGAGCACAATAAATTGAGATATAAAAATTTAAATTAAATCTTAAACTATTTCACATTGCCATTTTTTTCCAAATTTTATTACCTTCAAAACATAAATAAATACAAATAAGAATTAAATTAAAATAACTAAAATTATTATAAAAAATAATTAAATTCTAATTCTAATCTTATTATTATTAATTATTATAATCCTAAAAGCAATTATAATTGGGATTAGGATTAGAATTAAGAATAAGGTAAAAATTATGGTTAGAACTATTCAAAAATTAAAATAAATTAGAAATAAAATATTACTAAAATATGATTAATAGATATAATGTTCCAAAATTTTATTCATCTAATATCTTTATTCTAAATCTTATTCTCAATATTAATTCATAGATTTTTTACAATTCTTTATTGTTAGGGTTAGGGTTACGACCATAGTTATAAATAGTGTTACAACCATAGTTAGGGTTAGAGATAGGTTTAGGATTGAGATAATGGTTTAGAATTTATTATTAGGGTTAGGGTTAGGATTAGAGTTAGAGTTAGGTTGTGAATTAAGGTTAGGGTTAGGTCATGCAAAGAACTAATTAACAATGTTAAAACACTATAATTAATAAAACTAACATTTATTTTTATTCACATTAATAAAACTTAAATTTATTTTTTTCAAATCTAGAAAACAATAATTACAATACTATAAAGGCAAATACTAGCCACTACATGGCACTTGTCATAAAAACTTAATTACAGCAAAATTTTCAAAGGCTACAAGTTTCATCTACAAAATGACAAATGCATAGAAAATATGGTGTTGCTCTTAATCATCATCCACTAACACTACATAAAAATTAGAGTTGGAGTCTAAGTTTGAGCCTGAGTCTAAATCACTGCCACTATGAGGGGTTGTCTTATCCAATGGAATCCCAACCAATTTCTCATGTGCCTCCTCATCAATATGTGTAGTGTCTTTGGGATCAACATCCCACCATAAAGCTAGAGTGCGTCAATCCTAAAATCACAAGGCACTATGCACTATTTGCAACTATTAACTTTTGCATTTGTCAAAAAAGAGTATTCCTCTTGATAAAGTGGATAAAGGTGTATGTGGACCAACTCCTCTCTACAACAAAGGAATTAACAATTTCTTAAAAGAGACAAATGTCAAGTATCACCAACTCTAGTATATCATTACCATGTGATGTCCACTATTCAATAGAATCAGTTTAAGCTAATGTAGTGAATCTACCTTTGCCTCTAATTTGTTAAATGTTAGACCACAAAATTTAGTAAAAAAAAACACTATGTGCAAAGTAAAGTTGATTCCTCACTTAAACATCTTTCAAAAGGCCTTCATCAACCCTTCTTACACATTTTCATCATCAAAAGAAGACACTCTCCCAACCTTTGGTGCATACCATTTGGGACTTAGAGCAAATGTTGTTATGTGAAGCAAGATATTCATAGTGTTTCACCACCACATTCCAATGGGCCTAATATGTTACTCATATAATCACAAATTAGGAACATTATCATAAATTGTTTGTTTCATCTACCTAAACATGTTGTCAAATATCTCATAGATCTCTCCAAGACTAGGGGAGTCAGTATCAACATATCTAATGGCATCTACAATAAGTGAGGTGAAGGGGAAAACATATCTATAAACAAAATTTTCAAAAATGAATAAGATTATCAAGTTACAACCATTAATAAATTAATAATTTAATTAAAAAAAATCAAAATTTTCTTACCTTGCAATGGACCATCAATCATCATCAAAGATCTTTTGTTTCAGAGTTTTTCCTTCAATAGTATTTGCATCAAGCCATCTACCCCACTTTGGATTAATTGTCATCAATTGCAAAACCTCTTACACCTAAAGAATCATCTCTACCAAAATGGGATAAGTAGCATGTCCAGTTTCCATGATTTTGAGGAATTCCTCCTTGAAAAAGTCTTGCAAAGAGAGTGTTAAAATAGAGTGTAACTATACAATGAGATGTTGATTTTAATACAACCAAAATGTAATAACAATGATATTTCATAATTATAAATGGAAATCAACCATAAAGAGGATGCAAACTATAACATGAAGATTTATGTGGAGAAACCCTTGCAAAAAAAACTCCACACTGAATGAGACCCAAGCTTGTATTAATGATATAAAAATCTATAATACATTAGCTTATCCCTCTAAACTCTAGTAACATAATAGTGCTAGAACAACTTGCAAAACAACATGATAATACTACCATCTCAAGGCACCAACATATAGGAGAGACGAATACAAGATGCCATGAATGGTATTCCAAAACAAGTGGCCAATACCACACACTCAAAACTACGTGACCAAATCCTCAAGTGGAATCTCACACCTCGCCAAAATTGTCAACATACCCCAAATTGTACTTGTAACTCCTCTTACGCACCTTACATCCACCTCCCACATCATAAAGTGTCATAGATTAAATTGTCATAACAATCAAATTGATCAAGATCTCAATCCTAGGCACTCCATGGGAAGATTGACCAAATATGTTATAATATCCAATAATAGAAGATCCGCTTACATCTTCTTATGCATCTGATCTTCGCCCAAATTTCAATCTCTCCCCAAAAGCAACTATCAACTTAAATGTTACTACAATCACATGTGAGAGGATAAACAATAATGAATTGTCTGCCACATAGAGGGGGGTCCAATTCTACCCTCTCCATGTTCCTTGGAGACATAACAATTATTTAGCAATAATGTTAAATAAAATTACTAAAACTTAGCTAAGGATTAGCAAAGTAAAATGGCACATAATCCCAACAATGAGGAGAGATGGTTAAAAATGAGTATCTCGATATCTGTAGCTTCTACCACCACTTTGTTCACTTAATCTATCTTCCCTATGTATTTTAATGCATTGTTCAACACATAAACACAACATGAGGTCCAAAAGATGTGTTTGTAAGCACCCTTGACCATCATGCTCACTAATTTGTAAACATGTTGAATCAATGAGCTCTTGTATGTACAACATTTGAGGCTCCAACCTCCTTTATGGCCTATCTCAAAATCTAAAATTATTCTCTAGAGAAAGCAGGTGTTGTGCCAAGTAGGTAAATCTTAGATTGTATTATTATTTCTAGTGAAATGTTGCATTCAATAAAAAATTGTAACAATCCATCTATGGTGATAAAAACAAATATAGCCAAGGCCTATGATAGGGTAAGGTGGAGCTTTCTAGGCCAACTATTATAAAAGTTTTGTTTTGCTAAGTCTTCGATATGGAGAATGAATTGTGTGATAAAATGATGGTTCTATATTTTGATCAATAGGGCTCAAAAGGATTTTTCACTCACTCTAAAAGTATTCATCAAGGGGGGCACTCTTGCTCCATATCTATTTATTATAATGGTAGAAGCTTGTGGAAGAAAAATTAAAGTTGTTTATGATGAGGGTAGGATATATCAAGTTCATCATGCTTGGTGAATGGAATCTTAACCCCCATCTTCAACTTGTGGATGACACTACCTTGTTTGGTGTATCCTCAGTAGGTGAGGCTAAGGCTTTTAGGGATATATTTTAAAGGAGGATGAGCATGTTTATAGGAAAAACATAAACACATCTAAATCAAAGTTATTCTTCTTCAACACTAGTGTGAAAGTTCAAAAGAATAAAAGTGAAATTATCTCAATATTAGTGTGACTATCCTTCCATGTACTTATTTAGGAGTATCTCCTTTTACTAAAAAAATCAATAGTATAATGTGGCAAGAGATCATAAAAAAATAAAATCCAAACTATCCTCATGGAGTGGTAAAGGATTGAGTATGCCAATTGTCTGGTGAAAACCAAGGCTATCCTTGAAGCCACTCCTATATATTTACTTTCAGTTCTTGCCATTCCTAAAGGAGTTAATCATACTATCGTCTATATTTGTAGAAAAATTATATGGAAAGGGCTCGAATGAGAAGAAATTTCCTCTTGTAAAGTGTCCAGTTTGGTATGTAGTCTGAAAGAAGAAGGATGTGTTGATTTAAAAACATCTTACTTCAAATTTTAGTTCTAGGTGTAAAATTAGATTGAAAATTACTAAGAGAATGAGAACAAAAATAATGTGATATCTTCAAATTAAAATACTTGAGAGAGGAACCTCCATTTTCCTTTGTGTAGGATGAAGTTCCATTTGGTTTAACAATCTAGAATTTTATGATTGCCTCTAGAGACATTATGGCAAGAAGACTCTCTTGGAATATTGGTAATAAAGCTCTTACTAATTTGTGGGAGGATTCTTGGGCAATAAAGGCTCCTCTAACAAGTCTTTTGATAGAGAAGAATCAAGAGAAATTATATCTCATGTATTAGGTATTAAAGGATTACTAGGAAGATAGTGAAATAAATGGTGTTAAGTTTTGCAATTGGTGTGAATTTGAGGCCTGTGTCATCTTAGCCTCCTATATTATCATTTTAGAAAACGATTTTCATCAAATTCATCCTACAATATTGGTAATGTTGACAGGGAATATAAGGTCAAATCAAGATATAAAGTTATAAAATCCTCTCATCCTCCTCTTATTCAAGATTGGTCAATTGGTGTAATTTGGAGTAATGTTGCCCCACCCAAATGCAACTCATTATATAAAGTTATAAAAGCCTCTCATCCTCCTCTTATTCAAGATTGGTCAATTGGTGTAATTTGGAGTAATGTTGCCCCACCCAAATGCAACTCATTTGTGTGGTTGGTAACGAATAATAAAACCCTAAATTTTGATTATCTTATGAAAAGAAATATACATGGCCCATCAAGATGTCCTTCATATGAACAAGATAATGAAATAGTTGATTATCTCCTTCTACATTGTACCTATTATTCTTTAGTCTAGTCAAAACTAGTTTCTCTATTGACTATGCCTTATATTTTTTGGCCATGGTGAGTCAACATCTAAGCAACTCACCCAAAGGTTCGCAAAATCTAAAGGAGTTGTGGTAGGGAACAATTTTATGTGTGCTATGAGACCTTTGGTTGGAAAGAAACAAATGATTTTTTGAGATTAGTGATTATCTACATAGAGGTGTTGGAATTTGATCGGCAATAATAAAAGAGTTCACTAAAATTGGAATTAGTAAGAATGTGAATAAAATCTCTAGATTTGAGATTCATATCATCTAAAAGTGGGGATTCAAATGCTACATTCTTGTTCATACCTGTCAATAGTTAATAAGAATAATACATCAAAAGGCAATCAAAAGTGATGCAGGGGTCAATTTAACGACCCAACAAAAGGCAATCCAAGTTATGCAAGGGTCACCTTTGTTATTAGAAACTATAAATGTGATATGGTGTTGGGTGGATCTAAACATCTCAATGAACCAAAATGGGAGGCCCTCCTATCAAGATTACAAGTGGCATATGTGGTTGGTTATAAGAAGATTGATATAGAAGGGAACTCTAAAATAGTGGTACAAGTGGTTAAGAAAAATTATTATCCTAATTAGAGATTTAAGGATGGTTTTGGAGGAAGTTTAAAATTGGATAGATAAGTATGGTCATGTGTCTATATCCTATTGTTAAAAAGAATAAAATTCAATAGTGAATTTCTTAGCCAACCAAAGCGTTCTTCAAGAAGAGGACTTTGTTACTATTGAAATTAATGATGCGAAGAAATGGGAGAATCTTGAGGATATTCCCCATCATGATTGACCCCCTTGAGGGCTTACTTGTTTGCATGAAAAGGATAGATTATGTTATCTGATAAGTATATATAAGTATCGTAGAATGGTGATGTGATATCTTGCTTGCATATGAAGATTCAATTATCACATTTCTTTAACTCTTCCAAAGTGATTGCTACCAAGAAGTGGTGCAATGCATTTTATATGCATTAAGGTTATCCCATTCCTTTACATCAAAGGGATTAAGTTCCTATGGTGCTGCCTATGGAACTTGTTAATATATATAGTAATAGAATGCATAGTTGACCATTCAACCATTGGAAATCCCCTCTAAGGGGCGTGGGCTTAGATTGCTGAGGTGTATTGGAAAACATCTAATCTTAAGCTTAAAAGTTTGGTGGTTGTTTTATACGATTACATATTATTGTACTTCTATAGAATATATTGTGTTCTATGCCCTATTTATTTAACTGCTACAGCTGTCTTTCCTGAAACTTTTACCATATAAAATCCCTATGTTATATCTTCAAAAAAAGAAAATCTATGAATTAGGAGAAACCGCAATTTTAACAATTAACATTGAATAAAATACAGTTACCTAACATGGTTAGGCTAAGGCCAGCAATCTGCCACTTTCCTCTGATCCAGAGAAAAGCCTGGGGGCGGGTTAATCCACCAAAGCAAGCCAATGCAACACACAATGGAAATCCATCCGAAAGAATTTTCCCTAACCGTAATATCCTACCACTCCAAACCCCATCATTCAATCCCTCACCCTCCTGCCTTTTGCACTTCACCTGCGTCACTTTCCCAAATCGAAACGCATGCAAAGCCCATGGTCTCCTGCATGGGTTTGCATTTATCACTTCCAGTGGAACCTCAGAATTTCCAAGCGCAAAGGAGATCTGAAGGTTTCTGCCGGTTGAGAAATACTGTGAACGCGAAAACTGAATTGGGTTAATGATGGAAGATCGAGCTGAAACTATATGCGAAATTTGGAACTTGCAAGGAGCGAAAGACGTGGTGGAGTGGATTCCAGCCATTGGGGATTCGCTCTTACGACCTCGCAGAGATTAAATGTCACATATATAATGGACAAGGGCAGAGACTAGCAGGGATTCAGATTTAGGTTTTGAAGTATAACAGCATGTCCGATGTAACCGTTTACTGTTTATTTATTTTTAGCCAATCGGCCATTAGCGCGAGAACACCTGCCGGAGAACTATTTGTCTCCCCAATAATTGTCCGATAATCCGACATCTGTATCCGCGGGAAAAATATCCCTTTTGATCAACACTACCCCGAATTTGAGAGCAAATACCATCTATCAGCTGATAATCATTTGCTGCTTCTCTGCCATAACCTTACAATATGTGTTAATCTGGTGTATCTCTCTCACAATGATATACTTGAAAATCAAAGAAATGGTTTTGAATCCCTGCTACTCGCAGTATGTGAACCTGAAAATGTATTAAGGCTATGACCTTTGGTCTCTTTGATTGTTTGGTCTCATTATTTATTTATTTTAAAATTTAAAATTATTGTGGAATGCAAAACTTCACTTGTTTGGAAAACATTGTTTTAAGATTTTTTAACAAATCATACATATCATTAAAAAAAAAAAAATTAGTCTTTGAGAGATTGGATTGGGTGGTGCTACAACAAAAGTTTTAAATTAGTCAATAGAAGAATGCGGATATTATTGACATAAGCATATTATATGGATGGTGATATAATACAAAATTCTCATTACTTTCACTTGAAAATAAATATCAAATTATTTAGAGAATATAAATCTAGAAATTAATTTGTAAATTGAATTGGTTAAATTAAAAAAATTAATTAATTGGAGGGATGTGATTATAATTTTAGTTTGTTTTATTAAGAATAATGTAAATACTTCTCAACAATAAGATAAAATTAAATAAAATATAGAAACATATAAATAGTCTATCAATTTTAAATGTTTAGCAATGATATAATAGAATAAAAAATTGAAGTATATACTAGCACTTGCACCTGGAGGAGGTGCAAGGAATATGCCAATAGAATTATATAGTTACTTGAAAATTTGAAGGTGTTTTATTAAGGAGTTCTTTGTTTTACATTGTGAGTCTTTTATTAAAGAGTTAGTGTACGAAGGTAGTATGACGATCATGGTCAAGGGAAGAGATAGACAACAATGTATCATCAAGTTCAACAATCCTATTAAGGAATACATAAAAACTTTTGAAATCGTTATGGAGGCATGAAAAGAATCAATAATGGAGGGTAGTCATTTTGAATTTCTATGCAAGAATCACCATCAAACGAGGACAAACCTGAGATGATCACAGCAGTTGTACAATCAACAATGGAAGACAGTCCTATGTGTTGACAACGGTTTTACTCGCAGTAAACAGATCGAATAAAATATCCACAGACAAGACCGTGAAGAGCCTATCCTTCTTGAAAGATATGGAACAAAGACAACCTAAGGGAAAATTCTGCATTCATAGAGCAAAGATTGACTTTCGTTCAATCCCAAGTCTTCGATAACCAGGTCATGGTTGCACTAGGGTCACTCTCGGGCAATGATGTGATAATTGTTGTTAATCTCAAAGGGACTACAGTTATTTCTAGCTTTGCTAAGAATTACAAACATTTCACATAAAACTTCATTTCATCATCAAATAACATCACGAAATCGAAAGATTCAACATAATATTTCATGAACATCACAAATTCTTTGCTATCACTTAAGTAGATTTAGCATTAAGCATTCAACAATTTCATAGAAAATAAAAGATTTTCAACAAAATTATTTCCATTTACTTATATTTTTTGGAACATTTTCAAAAATATTAAACATCTACTCTAAAGTAGAATATAAAAAATACTAAAAAATAAAATTTTCTCCTAGTTATTCTCCTTCGATTCCCCAAAGAATTAATCGAAACAAAGCAAACCGCTTTATATTTCACTAGATTGTTTCACAGCTACGTATAAAATGGTGCAAGCTTTTAAAGCGAGAGGGTTTCGCTTATGGATACCAAGTAGGTTCTATATGCACCCTTAAACGGCGTAGCATACAGTCTTGTTCGGCCGAACTTACAAAACCAACTACAAAAGATACTTAGATAGGTAGCTATCCATAAAGCTCTTATATCAATTAATGTCTACATGCATACAAAGTTTTATGCCGAAATGGTTCAGAAAATAGGAAAAAAGAACAAAACTTAAAAGAAGTTTTTTGCTCCTCTGACATCCACAAATTCCAAACTTAAAATAAAAATGTGGGAGGAGATGGCCTTTTATAGAAACAAGGCACCCAGAAGTTCAACTTAAAAGTTTATCCAGAGAATCAAAAACAACAAATTAAAATGTGTCACGTGGAATGTGCCAATTGTCATCAAGAACATTCTAGAATAAGTCAAAGCTTTGACTTTGTCCGCAACAACACTTTTCTTCATACTTCAGCACAATCACTTTATCTCCATCAAGGCTACCAGCTTCCTTTCAAAATATCGGAATGAGAAACACCTACCGGGACCAGGATCAACCTGCAGATTTAAAAAAATTAAAACAACAAATGAACTCCATTATATTTTTGGTATCCAGTATTTGGTTCTTTCTGTGTTCGCTTATGACTCAAGTTATGGAATCCTTCTTTCTTTAATGGGTACTCTCAGAAAGCCCTTAATACTTGATGTATGCGCTCTTTTGAAATTCTTTGTATCGCTCTCCAAGTGAACTTGAGCCTAGTATATTCTTCAGTTACTCGAAGTATGATGTCATTTTTCTATGCTTTGCTTGTTTCATATTTGACTATAACATTTTTGCACTATATTATTTCATCAATAACCTCTTGTGTCAACAATTGAACAAGATCTTTATTTATCATTTCTATCCATTCCTTGAAAGCTTTGGCTTCCTTTCCCTCCTATCCTAATGTTTGAGGATCAAAGCCTTGACGTGTCAATATTTCAATAAATTCTTGATTCTCGCTAATCATTCTTCTGCACTCAATAGTGACTCTTTCAAATCCTTTAATACATTGTATTATCATGTCACCTTCCCATTTCAGTTGTTTCTTCCATTTTCCTGGCAATGAGACTTCATGTCCTGATATTACATTATTTTGTATTAACTCTTGGATGTCTGACTGTATGAGAATTTCAATATTTCGCCTTTCATCTATGACCTTTTCTTGACGAAATTTACATTCATCTTCAAATATTTTCAATTTCTTTGAACAATGATATGCTTCCTTGTACTTTCTTATTGCATCTGTAATAAATTCATCTCCTTGCTTTACCCAGTATTCAAACCATTCTTCAAATATATTCATCTTATGACAAATTGTAGCAATGGCATCCACTTGCTCTTGTGACATCAGTACCGGATGTTGGGGCAGTTCAGTTTGTTCTTGACCAAATAAAGTCAATGACTTAATAAAGTGTTCCAAGGTAGCAACCCGTTCCTTCAATTCTTTTTTCTTTTGTTTATATTTTTGTACTCTGGCAACAGTAGCATTTAAATTTACTTTTATTTCATCTAATTCTTGTTGCCAAGATGAGTGTCCAAGATTAACACTTGTAATCTTATACTCCTTAGGCATTATCTCATGTCTATCTTTATCAATTGTCGGAGTGGCTATCTGAATAGTTTTATTTCCATCTGCATTCCTCTGTATGACATGCTTTGTCTTCACTCTACACCTAGGTTTAGGAGTAATTCTTGTATAAAATTGTTGAGATTTAGAGGTAATATTTCCACTTCCATTGGAGAAGCTAATTCCCTAATTAACCAATCGGGTGTATCATCATCTTGTTGTACCTTTGTAACCTTTTCTTGTCTCTGTTTATTGTTTGATTCAAGAACTTCCTCTCTTTGACTTGCCATATTTTCTAAAATGGGGATTTCTTTAGCAATATCTGGTATAGATTCAGGATTAACAGGGTCTGACACTGCCTCCTCTGTTTGGAGACTTATATTTTCTTGTCTATCCAGATTTTTTGATTCATCTCTCTAAACATTATCTTCTTCATTTACTACTACACCAGGATTCTCTTCATTTTCGGTTCCATCTCCTGCAAACTGTATAGCTTCTTCTTCTGGAATTTCAATTTCAATTTTAGTTTCAGCATGGCCTCTTTCTAATTCTTCAAAGACCTGCAAGTGTTCATTAACATTTTGTACATTCCCAAGAGAAGGTTGGGAATCAAGAGTATCTTCAACAACTCTTTCATCAAGAGGATTTGGCTCTACATTTTCCCTTGTTTCCATTTCAAGTACGCTAGGATTTCCTGCCTCTGAGGTGAGCGTTCCTTGAATAAATTCTTCTTCTTCAATATTTATGGGGTTAGAGCTCGTATCCTAAATTTCTTCTACCACTGGGTGTACCATGGGTTTGTCTTTAGAATTCTTTTCTTGCACTTTCTCCCACATAGCACCCCATTTATCTACTTGTTCCTTACTTTTGGCTTCATCTTCTTCAGAAATTTCCTCTAAAGCTACAGGAGTCCTGCCCAATGCTTGCTTCAAACTAGCCATATTAACAGAAGGGGGAGAGGTAAATAATGTTGCAGTTCTTTGAGATGCAGACCTAGTTTTTGTAACAACATTCCCCGTTGCTCATGTTCCTCCATCAATAGTTACTCTTGTTCTAGGTCTAGTTGTAGAGGAAGATGCACGTTTAGGTCTCGCTTTTGATTTATCTTTACATGTCTTTGCATCTTTCTGTTTATCTAATAATTTCATGGGAACTTCCTGTCTTATTGCTTCAGGGGTTCTTTCTTCAATTCTAATACCTGGACTAACCTTACTAGTATTTCTTTTCTTCTTGGTAGGCTCTCCACTTTCAAAAGCAGTTTCATCTCTTTTTTTTCTTCTTTTATCTTCTAAGAAGATGGGTTCAATTCCTCTTTCTCTCAAACTTTTGCAAAAATCATTAATCCAATGTTGAGTATACCTTAGGACTGGCCTAGTAAAGTCATCAATTGATGTCATGTCTTCATCATCAACACCTGAGTTTGGAATGGGTTCATCATATACCCTATCATCATTGTAAAATTGGTTCAACACCTGACCATCATCTTCTTCCAATTGGTCTGGGATGTCATAGAGCTTGAGCATTCGAGCAAATCCTAAAGTCATTTTTTCATACTTTCTTCTTCTTACCACATGCTCGTCTTCACAATTAAGCCAATAATCTTCTAAATGAGGCATATGAGCATGAAAGCCAACTATATTTTTAGCAATATTTCCTTCAATATCATAGTACACTCTCTGGAGTGGAAATTATTCAAAATGGTAGGTCCTTAGTTCTTCACACAAATCAGTTACTCTAATTGCACTGCACTTGTAATTTCCTATTGTGATGGGAAATTTAAAAGAGGCCTTTTTGCAAGAATGGCTAGAAAGAGCCTGGGATGGTTTTAACTATCTCACTAATTCCAACAAAATAATTTTATCTGTAGGATACCTAGGTAGCATGAATGGGTGTCCATCAAATCCCTCCACTCTAGTGTAGGAGTAAGTTGGGAACTGTATGTACTAGCCTCGCATAGGTCGAATGGCACTTTGTGCTTCCAGGGATAGTCTCTTAGATTTATCACCTTCCATTGTCCTCATCAATTTCATGGAGAACAAATCATTAACTTTTTTGTAATCATCTTTATACCCATGAACAGTGATTTGGGGTAAATGTGCATATATCAAACTATTGCCAACTTGCGTGCCCAGAGTACCAATATGTTTTAATCCTTGTTTACTGGCTCTCATAACACAGGACTAAATAACATATGATGACATGTAGAAGCATCTGGTTTTGGGGAATGTAGTAATCTATTCATGTAATCTGTCACTTATCAATTTTCCCCAATGCAACTCCACAAGACCTTCTATCATGCGAGATATCATCACGAACATCCAGGGTTCGAATTTGCTTGCATCTCTCAAGCTAGCTACTCTGCTCAGCACAATTATAATGCCTTGCATTTCTTGTTTAAACATAGACCTCTGAATTACCTTGGTTTGTAACTTGTGATTGGTTGTTGGCACCATTGGGTACTCATAATTTCTCTATTACGCTCCTCAACGCTCTGATATGCCTTGGCCTTGGCTTTCAAGTCGACATTGAACATCTGCGTGTAGGAGGGGAGACCAAATGTATACATGATTCCTTTTTGAGACAAGTCTGCATAAATTCTTCCCTCTTTCTCAACAATCCTTTTGGTTGGGTTGTAATAGTTTATGAATTGCATAACTAATTCAGGAGCTTCCATTGTTGGCGGAAACCCTCCTACAGGAAGTAACCCATTTGATACGGCATTTTTGGTACATTGGGTAGCATTTTCTTGCAACAACCGTGAACGGATTTCAATTTCGGAAGACCATCCCATGTGAGTATCTATAACCACTACATTAATTGGTATTGCTTGTGAACTGCAGTACTTGAATTCATCTTCTACTCTTGCATCAGAAGTGCTCATTTTGGATATAATGTGCTCTACAATTTTCAAAATATTTGTCTTGTGTGTGAGTTAGGGTTAAATTTAACCAAAGCTTACATTTCATAAAATTTTCAATTCATTTTTTGATTAAATTTAACAACTTAGAGAAAAATTAACTTTTCAATTTCAGAATGAGAAAATACCATTATCAAAATTTTCAAGCTCGAGAAACTCTTATCAAAGTATCGATTATTCGGAACATACCTGGTTTTGGTTTAAAATGGTGATTCTTCAGGATGCAACTTCAAAACCCTTGGTAGCTGCAACTTAGTTTCTCGAAATTTTACCTCTCTTTGTGCGCCAATGTTGCTTTGTGAATTCAATGTCTTTAGCAATTTTTTAATATGACGCGAAGTGGAGTGTTGTAAAAGCAATTGCATGTTTGAGGTGGTGCCAAGTACATAAGTAGTTCGCCACCTTCATTAATTACCTGTTATTTTGCATTAATTCCTAGAATAAAGGTGCAATCATTACGGATTATAGTTCAAACCACGAACACCTAGATTTATGTGTTGGCTCGCTATTTGAGAAGAAAGACGGTGTGGTGATTATACGTGGAAATTATATGTCACGCTAATTCTTTGCAAGGCATATGTCATTAAAGATATGTGATTGATTGATGATCCCCAGGGTTGAGGCTTTTGGTACTACTTTTGAAAGGATCAAACAACACCGGGATCCAGGAAATACTTTCTAAGGAAAAAGAAAACTGGAACAAGAGAAAGACCAAAAACCGAAACTGAAAAATAAACTTGACAAAATTTCAAAGTAGAATTTCTGATTTATGACTTTTACATCAAAGAAACAATAAAGCACCAAACTCTGATAAAAGAGGAGATTACCGGGATTAGAAAATTTGATTAATGAAACATAGGGCAGAGCTAAAATCTTTTGAAGATACAAACTCTTTTGGCTCAACGTAGGATTTCGGGATTCTGATTTCCAGTAACATACTAAAATTAAGAACATATTGAAACACCAAAACCAGGAAAACAAAAGGTTATAATACAAAAAGGCCAAGTGAAAATGAGAGAAAAAAACCAACAACCGGCCAAGCATCAAAACAATACCGAAGCGAGCAAAAATAACAAAACAAAAGGGCAAAGAAAAGAAAAAAGGGGGTCCACATTTTGCCAAGGGGAAAAATGGAGCATGTTGTGAGACCACCTAACACTATGCTTGCAAGGAAGGACATCCAAGCCACTAAATGAAGGGTTTCAAAGACCATGGAATAGAGAAGGATGAAAGACAGTCCCTAGCTGGCAATAACAATGGGAAGTGGCCATGCAATAAAGGACAGTCCACAATACAATGTTATGGACAATGCAAAGAAGTGAAGATTTTCAAGGAAATATGACAATCATGCATCCTTTAAGTGAAAAAATGACAAGAGGAAGATATAATGAGCAAAGTTAGATAACAGAGGTTTTGACTGTCAACACAAATAGAAGCAAAAGGGAAGAGTTTTAATGTGAAGATAAGGTTACTTTGAGCTATGATTTTGGAGCAATCAATTCCCAAGGACAAACCAGTGACAATATATGATTGGAAGATAAAATTTGAAGATAAGGTTACTTTGAGATATGATTTTGGAGCAGTGACTTCCCAAGGACAAACCAATGATAATATATGATTGGAAGATGGTGATTGTTTGGTATAGCGAGCATTGAAACTTTTGGTCTGTAGCATATCCTACAACTTTTCTTTGTCATGCATTTGATGTTCTGATTCTTATGGTGGTCTATAAAGTGTTGATTTTGTTTAACTAGCTGACCATAATGTTGTGCACATTGATTCATTATCTCAACCTGTTGAACCCACTAGGAAAGCTCACCATGGTCATTTATTGAAGACGACCACAAATGAATGCAGTCAAAGTCATGAATAAACATCACAGGACAGTCCTAATCAAGGACCAGGTGGACAGTCATCATGATGTTTGTTCAAGGTCAAAGTTAAAAAATAGTCTTATTAGTAAGTATGACAGATTCCCCTGCATATTGGTGATAACAATAGTGTCAGTTGAAGGACTAAGAGTATGGTAGGACTCATAAAAGAAAGTGAGGATAATGAATGGTGAAAGTCACCTCAAATCTAGAAGGGCGCCATAGAATAGTTCATCAAAATGCACGACCTACTCATGATAATGAAGTGTTGACAAAGTAATTGCTTTCAAAGGAGCATATAGAAATGAGAAAGGGTTTCATGCCAGAAGACAGTAAAAGATGAATAAGTGACAAATCCAAAGATGGAAGTTGATAGTCAAACTGCTGCAGGAATGTGTCGATAGAATAATATAAGAAGTACATATGCACAAATAACTGAAGTAGATATCTTTTTTGCACTTCCCATTAGAGAAGTTTGTGAAAGTAAATGTCTATGCCTAAATAACATAAATTTATTGGTCAATTCTACTGAAAAACAAGGCTATATCTTGTAAATCATGAATTTTGAGAAAAGATAATCAAGATTCTCTAGTAAATAAATTACATTAATGTCTCCCAAAATATTTTGACGTTCATTTCCACTCACCCCATTGCAAAGACAGCTCAAAACTATCAATCATTTCTCTTTTTGTTGTTCTTTTGTCTAATGTTGTTTTTGTTGTTATAGGCTTTCCTTCAGTGAAATGCAAGAGTATAAACCCTCAGCGGATATGTGACACCGACATGTCTACTCACTTGCATGGCTCTTCTACATTGCAGGGTCATGAGCAACTGTGTATCGTTATTTTAGGCAAGTTCAAACAAATCGTTATTTTAAAAAAAAAAAACATCAGACTCTCCAGGTTTCTTTATACCATGCACTCAACAGAGGATTTGAGGATTTGTTGGCATCCTCTGCAATATTCAACATAAAAAATAGTTAATTGACTTTCTTTAAGCACCGACAAATATTGACACTACCTCCACAGTTAGTTTAGTTATTTTTTTAATAATATATCTATATTACGCCGAGAGATATTTACATTGAGTGCAAATTTAATATTTTGTGTGAGTTGTTAATGGTAGAGAGAAATAAAATTACAGAACGTTGCAGGGCAGAGAGAAATAACTATATGTGGAGTTTACCCAGCCACACACAATAAAAACACATTCATCTCGTGCATATATAAAAGGCTTCTTTATTATATCAAGTAAGAATGGTAGCACATGTTATACCTGCATGCAATGGAGATTTGTCACTAATTAATTCAAATTGAAACTTTGTGTAACAGAGGAAAATTCAAGGATAGACAACGAGGTATGGTTTTAGGACTGTGGTCACTGCTAGATATGCATAGAACGATCTCGTAAATGTGATTTCTACAAAATGCCTAGAAATAGGGGTTCTTGATGAGTAAGTTCTATGTTTCACGTAATTCCTTGGTCAGATACAACCATTGATGACAATATACGTGTGCAATACAAGTTACAAGTAAAATCCCAGATTTTGATATCGGCAATGTGACATATAAATGTGTCATTTCCAAATCACAACTTCTTTGGATTGGCCTCAATTTTCTAGTTACTTCAGCTTCCACAGACTCAAACCTCTACTGACATGAAAATTTGGCAAAAGATATAGATGCAAATGGGGTAACAACTCAAGCGGGCTTAATCTTGGAGAAAACTCCCTGGTTAAGCGCGCTTGAGCTGGAGCAGTACTGGGATGGGTGACCTCCCAGGACGGACCAGTGCTTCAACTCTGTGAGCATCACCTAGATGCAATGAGTGCTAAGTGGACCATTCGATATCATGAGAGTTGGGTTCTTGTTGAACCACTACTCATGAAACATGGGTCAATGAGTTTGACTCGAAACTACATGGTTGAATCCTGATAGCAATATCATAAAAGACATAGATTTCAAGTGGACAATTCTCTGAATAGGTGAATGAGAACTCAAATCCAACCTATTACCTTCCTTTAACTCTTTTCCCAACAAGGATTGAACTGCAAAATTGATTTCAATTTTGATCCCAAACCAGTAAAAAAAATTGGTTGTGAACTGCACATGAATGAATTAATGAGAACCCAATGATCGAAGCAATGAGCTCCAAAAGATCCAATGACCGAAATGTTTTCACAGAAACAAACTTGCTCCAAGTCCTAGAGTCTCGAAATGCTAACCTATCAAATGCAATACTGTATAAAGTATTGGCCGTAAATTTGACTAAGACTGAAAGTTAGGCTGTAGAAGGGCACATCAAATCTCTAAAACAACATTGAAATAATGAAAAGCCCACATAACCAAAATGCCAAAATTTTGAACACCAAGTAGCGGAAAAATCCCCCAGGATTTTAACCCAAATCTCCCTCCCTGCCCCCAGCCAAAAAATCTTTAGAATGCAAAACTCTAAAAAAAGAAATCAATATCTTTCTACAAATGCAAGATAAGAAAAATTATGTTGAATTCAATGATTTCCAAGCTAAAATGATAGTTCCCACCAATACAATCACTAAAATTGGGAATTTGCAGAGAACCCAATTCCTTTGAGACTATAAACTCATGGGTGTCTCAGGAATGATCTAAGATTTTGAGTTCCAATCAGTTTAATGTGAAGATGATCAGTCTAGTCTATATAATGGCACGCCGAAATCTTAACATCAAAAGTTGCAAAAAAAATTCTCCCCCAAAAAATGAAAAAAAAAAACCCAAAACCCAGTCTTCAAAACTTGTTTCTCATGCCTGCCTCAAAAAACAAAAAAAAATGTTTTCCCTTTGAGGCCTTAGTGCACGATCGTACTCTAAAATTATAAGATCATTTCCCGATGAAGCAAAATTTTGGATGGCAAAAATGATAGGCTAATCTTCATGAGCGTACAACCAATTCCAAAAACCATATTAGTCCCAAATTGAAGGAACCTGGTGCATACACACACCCACACAATGACATAACAACTACTCCCTTCCTATCGACAGTCAAATTTTGTTAGTTGCTTTGAGCTATATTGGCGGTGCCATTAGGATAAGGATAAGAATGGAGCACCTACGGTGCAGTATGCCAGCTGCAATAAACCGTTAGATTGTTTGTTCAACTGCTCGGAGTTTATTTTTCAACATAAGACAATTCTAGCGTGAGACAAATCCGGTGGGAAAAGCCCACAATATATAGCCTATTGGCTAATTAAGAAAAAAGTTTACTGTAAACAATTGAGTTTCCTTTATGACAATCATGAGTTCAAATTATTAACACATTGTTTAGAGAAAGTATATTTGAAGAAAAGAGTTTACTATAAACAATTGAGTTTCCTTTATGACAATCATGAGTTCAAATTATTAACACATTGTTTAGAGAAAGTATATTTGAAGATACATAAAGAATCATATTATTTATATTTGTAATATTAACAACCTATCTTCCAATATCTTAAATTAAACATATAAACAAGCAAAGCTTTACAAATGAATCAATATAGTAGCGCATTCAACTCCAATTTCAAAATTTTACAAAAAAGAAGTACCAATATTTGCATAAAATTTTCTTGTTAAAGGTTACAAGATAAAACCTAAAAAAACTCTAATTACTTATACTTGTAAGACAACAATGAAAAAAATATTTATAAAGAATTATCATAACTCTAAATTTAATTAACAAATAAGGAGTCTATTGAACAATTCAAAAACCCTAACACACCTAATCAAAATTCTAATAAATTAAAAATAGAGATTAAAAACACTCATTATATTGTTAGTCACAAGCTCAAACTATACAAAAATACACAAATTTATACAAACACACTAAAAATGAAAGACAAACAATTTAGAGAGAATTCTTAGAATCTCAAATTTATGCCACATATAAGCAACATCTTGCAACAAAGGATTTACCCCTTCAATACCAAATTTCCCAAAAACAAACCATAATAAATCTATATAAAAAATTGGGTGCTCTTGATTGCAAGCTCAAACAATAGAACGAAAATCTCATAGATTCATGATAAAAAATTCTAATTTCAAGATATACCAAATTGAGTATCCTTAAAAATCAATTGAACTAATCAATATAAATGGCATAAGTCCTAGAGACATGTAATTGATCACATCACCTTTTGATCCTGAAACTCCTTGTTTGCTCACGGTGTGGATGAGGATCTATTGCACATCGCTCAAGAGCTTATAGGGAGGCTCGCCCAATAAAGAGCTAAGCTTCGAGTCGTTGGACTAAACTTTTGATTCCTCTAAATAAAAAACTAAAAATAAAAAATAAACATCACCTCTTGATCCTCAAAATGGGTAGAAAAAAAATGAAATACTAAAATAACAAAAGAAAAAACCTTATACCAGCTCGTATTCAAATGGATTAGCAAGTCACATAGTGAATGCTATGGCGAACAACAGCTAAATCCCAAGGGGTCTTCCCTATTATCATTTCATATTATCTATCCTCTGACCCCTATTAGTATTATTGTTATTCATCTAGAAACCATTGTCCCTACTACTCATAATAGCTCTCACTGGTTTAGTACCTCTGACTCATGTTGCCATTAAATATAAATACACATCCACAAAGAGATACAAGAAATATATGTACTTCCTATATATACTGCTGTGATATTCATAAAATGACCTTTCACAAAGCAAGATGAATTACCAGATGGGATAAATGGAACTATCTTCATTTTTTTTTATGATTGTGTCCCTCCTTGTGTGAATAAGAAAGTTGAACAAATGAAACAAAAAGGTGGGAAACCAATCATTTTGAGATATAAAATCCTTTCATCTAGATTCTATGGGTGAAAGTGCATGATTGGTCATGGTGATATTAGCATTGTGTATAAGATTGAGCTTAGTAACAAAGAGTATGTTTCCATAAAAAAAATCTTGGAGTGGAAAAAATGGATTAATTACTTCAATGACCTCTGAAAGTGCCCCGAGGATGATTCACCACAAGAAAATTTCCACATTATATTGTTGCTTCGTCAATGGCAATTAAAATATGATTGTCTACCAATACATTTGCTTCTAGTGTATGGGTGAACAATCTCCAATTGTAGATTATTTAATGGTAATTTGAAAATGTTCCATATGAGATAGGATTGATTATCTTTTTGTACTTGCAATTTTATTTAAAAATTCTATCAATTATTTAATATTAGTATTTCTTTATCTTTTATTCTTTGAAATTTATACATTTAAAATACTTCTCATTTAATTTCATCGAGACAATAATACAATTAGATTGTCACTATTGTATGCATCCTTACAACAAGATGTTTTTGAAGAAATGTTTATTTATAATGACATTTTATAAATTTATAAGTGTCTAATATTAACCTCATACCAATCTCTTTTGCGGCTTGATCAAGTTGCATAAGGATGATATATCAAGATATAAATATGATGAAAGAAGACATGAAAGAAAACAAGATATTTTTGGTTGTTAAGAAATGATTATAAAACTATATTTTATAAATTTGTTATCATCTTCAACTCTTTCTCTTGCATTGAGTTATCTAGATTTAACTTAAAATACTTAATAATACTAATAATTTAATTATTTGTCAAGTAATCTTTGATCTATTACAAAATTGAATGGTTCACAAAAAAATTTAAAGGAATGGAGTTAAAATTATGTCTCAATACAAAGAATAAGGAAAAGAGTACTAAAAATAAGTAAGAACGATTAAAATTAAAATTACTATATTTTTATTATATAATAATAAAAGGAGAATCCACATTACTTGTAGAGATATGTACTAAATGTAAGGATTAAATAAATCAAAATTATATAAAAATAGAAATAAAAACATCCAATTCATTTAAAATATTCTGCACAACTTTTATATTTTGTTGTATTGATAGTCATAAATCATATCAGTTTTATTGGCGATAACTAAACATTGTAATTGTGAAGCTAATTCAAAGACATCTTTAATGGAATGTTAATATTGAAGTTAATTCTTAAAGAGTGAATTCTATAATGATAAACGATGTGCTACAAATGAAAGATAATAGAGTTTGATATGTAATAAATTTTGATACTAAAAATAAAATAGAAACTAGTGATTCACAAGAGGAGTTCACATCACAGTCTACAAGATGAAGACTAATACAATAAATAAAATAAAATATGTTGAACAACATGTAATGGCATGAATTTGCACCCCTTGCAAATTCCACATTTACATACCTCATACCTTACAAGAATTAAATCCGATGATGCTATTCTACGTCCTTCATTCACTTCCCATCCACTTGGTTGTTGTTTTTTGTGTCGATCAAGGATATTATGTCAAGGACACTAGCATGATGCATGGACATTTGTGTGGCACGCAGTTGTCCTAATAGGATTCCTACCTCTAGAATCCACAAAAGCATTACAATTCTCCATTTGCAATGAAGTGTAACATTTTTTCTCCTTTGACCAACCTCAAACAACTCCTTTTCCTCCAATTTCATCTTCAAATGACAATCTCCTTCATTCATTCACTCTCTCTAGAACTCTTTTGATCATTTCTCACTTCTACACATTTCATTCACAACATTCTCACCTCTGTTGAAGTTGCAAGTTGGTGTTTTTTGGACTCAATCTCCTTGTTGTTGCGACAATGTCGACATTTGCAAGCTTGCAAGCTCACTCCTCTCATTTTCCTTGAGTGCACGTGGTTGAAGGTGATATCACTCCATTTCCTTTTCACTTACCATTATTGTATTATTTTTGTGGTATATTGTTGTTTAGCATAGTGCTTGGTACTTCCACTTCAATATCTTTCTTTATCATACTTCTATTATCGTTGCTATACTGGTTGTCCGTGGAGGTGGGAACACCAAAACATGAGACTGACTGTGACAGTCCTCTACACATAACCCCAACATTTTTCCATCTTGTGTGTGTAGTTTTCTAGTTGAGTAAAGACTTCAAATATATCAACTCGTGGGTAGGAAGGTGCGCTTTCCTTACCCTTCTTCATCATTTCATAGTTAAACTTAATCCTATTGTTTTCTCAATATTTTGTTATTTAGCTCTTTTATGCTTTTTGTTATTGCATTAAACCACATTTTTTAGGTCATTAGTAGGTTTCTTCAGTTTTTAGACTATACCTTACACTTGTTGTCCATACGGACACCAGTGTGTCATGTTGTTGTCTGTGTCCCATTTTGTAGTCCCTTGGCAGTGAACTGCCTAAGTTGTAGACTGAACTCCAGAAACGCGCACACCTGAATTCCTAAAACTCTCGAGTTGGTAGAAGGAAAGAGGAAAGTAAATTGTCCTTCCTTTCTACCCCTTTGAACATCAAACCTATCTTAAAAATTCCCTTAGCTTAAGGTAGATTAGGGTAGCCTATTGTTCTAGACCCTCTCGTGACTTGGGGTCCTGAGCAGTCGGTCCCCCTCCTCTACATTTTGATGAACCCAACGTGAACTATTTTGGTTCTATTTCATAGTTTTGAAGGAATCTTCTCTCATGTTCTAAGTGTGTTGTAGGTGTGTGCATTGTAGGGTGCCTAGCCTTGCAACCCAACCTATGACCCCTAGTGGCATAGCTCGAAGAGTCCCTAAACATTGTGAAGCGAAACTATAGAATAGGTCACTGTCTAATTGTTAAACCCTTAGGGGATTTTGAGAAAGTAATTTTCAGTGTATGTAGAAGATATCTTATTTCATGCATCTTCCCATCCCATTTGCAGCTTGCAAATGGGTCTCCTACTATAACCTTTACATCATAGGACTTGTCAATGAATGCTAATAGAGAGCCCTCTCCTTTGTAGATTCCCACTCGTATCAACAAGATACCGTGACTAGCGTTCTCGTTGATCCCACGTGTCAAGTTAATGTTATCATAGAGGAGATCATGTTAATAAACTTCCTACACAAGGATGGGTATGATGAATCTAAAGCATGATAAGTATGCATAATGGGATTTCCATCCCTCCCATCGGTTCCATCACCCTTTCAGTCCCGATTGGGCCTAGGACTATGAATTCCCTTTTTGATATTATCCCAGAGTCTGACTTGTTCAAGGTGAAGCTAGGCATTCCTTGGCTAGTTTCCATGAATGTAGTCCAATTAGTGATTCATAAATGCTTGATATTCTCCAATGAGGGATTTGTACACGTTGTACACAAAACTAGGTACAAACCCCTGGTGTCATGTGGGGCTTATTTGTTAGATCACTTTTGGCCTACCTTTATTAGTTTCCTTCCTCCAAGGATGTACCTATTGGATCGAACTTACATAAAATACAAGAATGGGGGCATAGCGCCGAAAGTAACCTATCCTCCTTCCCCTTATGCTATTCTAGTTAAGGCTTGCATGATAGTGCAACATCAAGCTACCTTTGCCTCTCAAAAGGGAAAGGGGAAGTCTTCTCATGCTCAAGATCCTTCTTCCTCCTCTACAGCTCCACCTGCTCTTTTCTCTCATTCTATTGTGGCACCCTCGGCTTCCACCCATATGCATCTCTTGGGGAGTCTGATGGCGCCTGCTTGGTAGAAGGTCAAGCATCAAGTGTTTGACCTTCCTATCTTTCCCAAGGTGCCTCAAGCCATCCTATATGGTAAGGGGAAGGGTCCCCATTGATTAGCTTCTACATATCGACCTCCATGACCTCCTACTATCCCTGCCTCTAGGGTGGCGAATGGGAAGAGGCTCATCGTTGAGGCACTTGAATCTACTTCTCCACTGGTTGTGATATCCATTCTCGCATCTCTTCCTCATGTTTTTTCCATGAGTCACTCCCTCCACCAGAAATGACTATGATGGACACTCTGATGATAGAACAAGAGCCTCCTACTCCTCCTCAAGCTACAACTTCTAGCTCTTAGAGCCAAAGAAACCGCCTTGTGTGTGAACATAAGCGTCGGAGGAAGGCTCTAGCCGCTAAGCAAGCTACTTTGCAGAAGGAAGAAGGGGATCTAATAGCTCTTGTTTTAGTATCTCCTATTGTGCCCTCCTCTTCCACCCCTTCTACTTCAATTTTCGTTACATCGATCTTGCTTCTAGCTCCCCCTGCGAATGCAGGTGACCCTCACCCTAAAAGTGTGCAAGTGTTCATTGCTCCTTCAATTGAACCTCCCCTCTTGATGTCCCTTCCGAACATCATGCCTTTTCCCAAGCCCGTGGATATGTCGAATACCTCAATGGTGTCCGCTACGGTTTTCTCTACTTCTTCCTCACATTTCACTTGGTCTATGGGGATTCACATACCCCAATGAAGGGAAATTTGGAGGATGACCTTGCTTCTAATGGGGGTTATAAGAAGGGATCTCCTTCTTTGGAAGTCAATTTTGCTTTGGCTTGCATCGTCCTAGTGACAAAGATAGCCCCAACATCCCCTAAGTTAATTACTACTGCCGAGTCTTTTGGTGAGGTTGATAGTGGATCTTGGGTGCCTCCTTTGTCACCCACTCAGTTGATACATGGCACCCCTGTCAAGTGCATATCAACTCAGTGGATGATGTCCCAATTCTATCAATGATTTTTGCAAAATTAATGACATTTACCTCACAGGAATTGAGTGAAGAATACCTCGAGGGGCCCTCTTCCTTGGCTCTTGTCACAAGAGAGTCAGAGGGTGCTCCCCTTTCTATCCTGCCCTTGTAGGCTCATCCAGCTTCCCCTTATAATGATCTACATTGGGAGAACTACAACCTCTTGGTTGATGATAACTAGGAGGGCACCTCTTCTTTATCTATAGATTAGATTTTTGTGTGTGTTGTGTTTCCCCCATGCTTGTTTTATGTGTTCTTGGAGGACCCTTGTCACCCTTGTAAGTTCTTAGATACATAAGTGTTTTTTATTGTAGACTTCTTCTATTTGTTATATTATTCTTCCTTTGGTGTGCCTTGATTTTTGACAATTGGGAATGATGCAAAGTGTTGAGGGCATTTAGGCCTCCCTTCCATGTTGACCCAATTTTTTATTTTTATTTTGTCTTCACGTACCTTTCTTCACATGGTCTGAAATAGTAGGTGATTGATGACAGTTCATACATATTATTATATTATATCTATCTATTTATATCTATGAGTAGTTCTGACCTTGAAATATCAGATCCCCCTCTCTCTTGATGTCTTTGTTTTTGCTTATGTTATCTTTTTATCGTTATCTCTTCTTTGCTTGCTTCATGATGTTGTGGTGCCCATGTGTTGTCCCTCGCACATTTGACAACATTTCCACGATTACATCCTATCATGTTTTATGGGCCACAACATCACTTTATTCTCTCTCCTTAGGATACCATGTGCCTTTGTGTTCAACATGCACCATCCTAAGGGGGGTTATCATACTGCTTTTATCTTCAAAATGTGTATTCGGTGGCCAATGAATCCCTTGTTGAAAATATCTTATTTTTCAAAAACTGCATTCTTCAACAACGACCCCTAGCGAAATCCTTTTTATTTCATCACAAATTTGTAAAGAAAGAATCTAAAAACTTTCCTTTGAGAAGGGAGTACTTTTTCTGATGAAGAATTTTGAAAACTTTCCCTTGCGAGGGAGTATTCTTCCTTTAGAATTTCTTAATGAAAGAGGTCTTTCGAAAGGATTCCTTGATGCTAGAATCGTTTAAAAAAATACCATCGCCTTTCAAACAAAGTGTCCCTTGAGCGGGCCCCTTTTTCTTTTGAAGGGTTCCCGAGGGAACCCTTTGAAATTTTATCCTTCAATTATGGGTAGTCTACCTATCTGTGTGGATTTTTTCTATCTAACATGTTTTTTCCACAGATTAACATGTTGCTTTATAGGAACTGTGAAGCTACTTTTTCAATTAAGCTTGGAGGACTGAGCACCTGTAAGGGCTTATCAGAATCTATGGATCCTTTCACATTTTCCCTCCCTCAAGACCAAGCACCTGGGGCGCCTCCTTTGTAGGACTGAACACCCACAAAGCCTTTTATTCACCTTCCGTAGGTCCACGGACTTGCGGCACATTTTGTTCAACTCTCCTTAGGACCAAGTACCTATGGAGCCATCTCCTCTTCCTATGCTTTCGGGTGTGCCAAATTGTGGTCTACTTCCTTGATGGTTCAGTTATACATTTCTTAGCTTTCACTCTATTTTACCATGCATTCATTGACACTTATGCTCACTAAAGTGGGGAAAAAATTTAATGGCATGAATTTTCACCCCTCGCAAATTCCACATTTACATACCTTCTACCTTGGAAGAATTAAATCCAATGATGCTATTCAATGTCCTTCATTCACTTCCCATCCACCTGGCTATTTTTTTTGTATCGGTAGAAGATATTCTTTCAAGGACGCTAGTGTGGCGTGCGGATGTCTATGTGACGTGATGTCGTCCTGAAAGGATTCTTACCTTTGGAATTTACATAGGTGTTACAATTCTCCATTGATAATGAAGTCTAACATTTTTGCTCCCTTGACCGACCTCGAATGACTCCTTTGCCTCTAATTTCATCTTCAAATGATAATCTCTTTCATTCATTCTCTTTGGAACTCTCTTGATCATTTCTCACTTCTACACACTTCATTCACAAAATTCTCACCTCTATTGAAGCTGTAAGTTGGTGTTTTGTGGAATGAATCTCCTTGTTGTTGCGGCAACGTCAGTATTTGCAAGCTTGGGAGCTCACTCCTTCTCCCGTTTTCCTTTAGTGTACATGGTTGAAGGTGATATCACTCCATTTCCTTTTCACTTAGCATTATCATACTATTTTCATAGCATATTATTATTTAGCATAGTGCTTGGTACTTCCACTTCAATATCTTTCTTTATAATACTTTTATTATTGTTGTTATACTGGTTATTCGTGGAGGTGGCAACACCAAAGCGGGGGATTGATTACAGCAGTCCTTTGTACACAACCCCAAAATTTTCCATCTTGTGTGTGTAGGTTGCTCATTGAGTGAAGACTTCAAAGATATTGACTTGTGGGTAGGAAGGTGTGCTTTCCTTACCCTTCTTCGTCATTTTGTAGTTAAACTTAATCCTGGTGTTTTCTCAATATTCTATTATTTAGCTCTTTTATGTTTTTTGTTATTGGATTAAACTGCATTTGTCAGGTCGTTAGTAGGTTTCTTCAATTTTTAGAAAGTACCTTACACCTATTATCTGTATGGACACCAAGGCCCAACTGAGATGTCAGAGCATCGCGTTGTCTCTCGTCTCCCATGCTATAGTCCCCTGCCAATGAGCTACCTAAGTTGCAGTCTGAACTCTAGAAATGTGCTCACCTAGCTTCCTGAAACTCTTAGGTCGGTAGAAGGAAAGAAGTAGGTCAGTTTTCCTTCCTATCTACCCCTTTGAACATGAAACATATCTTAAATATTCCCTTAGGTTGAGGTAGATTAGGGCAGCCTATTGTTCTAAACCCTCTCATGACCTGGGGTCTTGATCAATCAGTCCCCCTCCTCTACACCACAATTAAAATGTTCAAATTGATTTGAAAACTTTACAAATGATATTTGGTAGAGAGACATTGTGAACGGGTGAAAATATATGTTAGAAAATGAGCAGAAAACAAAAGAGTGCAAGAAAACAAAGATTAACACCCTACACCTCAAAATTGGGAAAATGATTAGCTTAACAAAACAAAATAGAAAATTTCACCTTGTCGAGTTGTTCTTTGGTTGGCCCATGATTCGTGACGTTGTATGCTCCTTTGATGGAAAATAGATGAGGATACAAAATGGTTGAAATTGTATGACATTCTCCTTTGATGAGGAAATGCTAAGTGTGGACTCAAATAACAAAACTGCAAGAGTTTTCCTATGGCATGCAAAAGTCCACTAAATGAGAGAAAAGAGGGGGGATTTATAGAGAATTTTGAATTCTCTAGAGAAATGGACGGTTGAGATTAAACCAACAAGGCAAATATGTAGGGCTATGGTGAGTTGAGGACTCACAAGCCCTCACATCTTGACATGTGGAATGTGAAGTGGCTTGAAAATGATGATGTGCAAATGAGGTGGAAGAAGGAAAAGTACTTTGAAAGTACATTGGGAGATGGGAAGATTCCCTGGAGGAATAAAAAGTGAATTTAAAATTCACATGATTGGGGAATCTCGTGGATAAGACAAGGTTCCAAAGGGACAGGTAGAAAGCACCTTGGATAAGACAAGGTGCCCAAAAAGGTAAGCACTTGTCACATGTGTCTTGATGTGACAAGTCAAAGATCACATGGGGAAGAGAAAATGGATTTTAATATTCCTTGGAAAGATAAAAGAAATTAAAAATTCTTTGGGAGGTTGATTAGGCTAGTTAATGAAGGATTAGAGGAGGGTTAGGTGGCTAAGAGAGATTAGAAGTCAACTTGAAAAAGTTGGAGGATGTGACACATCCTAATCAAGGATTAGGCATGTGCACATCTCTAATGATGAGATTAGAAGATCGATTAAAATTAGATAAAAATGATGGAGGATGTGACATACGAGGAATTAAATAAATGTCATATTTATTTAATTCATTTGATGAAAGAGAGAAGGTATTTAATTATTTAACTAGATACCTTAGGGATTAGAAGAACTTTAAAGGTATTAATTAAATAATAGTGATATTACTTAATTAATGCAGATAAGGGGATGTTTAGATGAAAAAAGATAAATTTGGATAAATTAAGTGTCCAAATTTAGGTGTCTACATTTTGCCCCTCTTTGAGATGGTGTTATGAAGTAGCATCATTTCAAAGAATATTAAAACGTAGAACCCAGAAGAAGATGGTTAGATTGGAAAATATGCCCTAGTCGTCAAAAGAGTGACTAGGAAGAAAGACGATGGGGGTGAAGATGAAGGTTAGGGATGAACGATGCCCCCTCGAGAGGATATGTGGGATCAAGAGAACACAGGTGTGCTCTTGAAATGGATGAGACGATGAGAAGTGAGATGAGGAAGATAATGCAAAGTGATGGGTAAGAAGGATGAAAAGGCGGCAGGAGATTGGGAAGCAATGGATGCAAGGATGAAGGTGATGTTTCCCCAGTCAAGATACAAGCCAAAGTGGGTTGATGATGGATGGAGTGTTGTTTGATGAGGGAATGATATATCCCGAAACAACACAAAAGGATAGGGAAGGATACATCCCGATGATGATGATGATTAAAGAGATGATGATAAGAGAGTGGATGGATAGGGGAGGGAGAGTGATGAATGATGAATGCATGGGTGGGGAAGATGAAATGCAATCCTAATGCAATTTTCCATCTTCAGAGCACTAATTTTTTCTATAGCATAAGACACAAGATGCCATGTGTGAACCAAGATTCTAACACCTACAAAACACAAGAAACAATCAACTTATTAGATTAAATGCAAGCTTAAAATCATGATTCCTCGAGAAATTCATTTGAATGTAAAAGAAGAGGAATGAAATGAAGAAATAAACTTGAAACAAAATATCAAATCCTATTCTAAAACCAAACAAACTCTCAATCTCTTGAGAGATTTGGTGCCAATTTGATGTGAAAATTGGCCCTTTTCCAACTCTAATGATGCAAACTTGATGAATGTTGATGGATGATCCACTTTGATGAAGAATGGTGAGTGCTCCAATGGAAAAATCTGCATAACCTAGCTAAGATTGAATGATAATGTATGAAATTTGCTAATGATATGAGCATAGTAAGTTTACTCAAATTGTGGATGATCAAATGAGGAGATGAGCCTCTTATTTATAGATGAGATTGAAGGATGAATGTCCAAAATAGAGCAATGTGGGACTAACATTAAACCAATGGAAAGATGCCACTTGTCAACCTATAAGTGGATGGAGGATGTGCAAGTTTTGAGGATTGTGCCAATAAATGCATATTTTAGAATTTTGAATTTGTTGAAATGACATGTAAGAGGGAAGAAAGAATGCATTGAATGCCACTTGGCTCAAGGCAAAGGACACGTAAGAGAGTAAATTCCTTGTTGGATGTACATGTCAACTTAGATTTTGAACTCAAAATTTGGAGAATATTCCTTAAAAGATGACTTGTTGAGGAAAATAGAGATTTAATAAATCAATTAAATCTATTTTCATGTGCAAGTGGTAAATGTTGGAGGATGGGACATGATAGGAGATTAAATTAATCAAAGTTAATTAATTTAATGAAGGGGTTAAATGATGTGACCTATTTGACTTAAATTTGTGGATTTATTTAAATCAAATATGAAAGGAATATGATAAGAGATTTAATTAAATAAATATTTTGATTTATTTAACTAAAGAGGGATGATGTTAGATTAAATTAAATAAATGTTTGATTTATTTAATTTAATTAGATGAACTTTAGAGATTTAATCAAATAATATGGATTATTTAATTAAATAAAGATAGGAAGATTAAATGACCTAGCTAATTACACAAAGACAATGATTTAATTAAATCGAGGGATTTATTTAATTAAAAGGGGAATTATGATGACTTTAATCAAATAAGGCTATTTGATTAAATGGTTAGATAGAGGGATAATTCAGGATGAAGCGATGTTAGTAGATCAGGATTGAGTGCATGTACATTTTATGTGTCTACATTTTTCCCCTCTTTGAAGCAGTGCACTTGTTGCGTTGGTTCAAAGAATAACCTTGCCATGATCAAAAGTCAAAAATTCTCTGATTTTTTTTTTTGGATGCCCCACTGTTGCCCCAGTGAAATGAATTATGTTGGTATACTGCCCCCTCGATAGATCAAGCGAAGAGGTTTGATTTGAGGGTCGATCTCTCGACAAAGAGGTTCAAGATCAATTCAACTCGAATATTTGATGTAGACAGATTTAATGATATAGACAATCATTAGCCATGGGTAGCCTCATGCCTATTTTGATATATTACACCCACTTGATCCTGATTTGTACCATGACAGTTACATTATTGATGATATAAATGAGATGATTATGATTTTTATATGTAGTGGATGATATGATGATGCATGGATGATTATGAAAATAGATGATAAATGTATGGTTTATGAAATGTTTAGAATAACCAATCTATATTATGCAATGATGGGGATGAATGCATGTGGTATGATTAATGATTTCTATATGATATGATATTCATTATGTAGTATGCTAAAGGTTTGTGGATGCAAGATAGATGCAATGGTGATGATTTATGATTAACTGTCATGGTACCATGTTAGCGCGAAAAGCAAGAGATAGAAGAAAATAAGAGATTCCAATAAGACGAGATGATGATGATGATAATGATTACTTGTCGAGGAGTTGGGATTTTCAAAGGGCCAATTACCTTATGTTTGATAACAGACAAAGGCACAATGCATCAGGGTATAAAGAACCAGGATGGCATTGTACCTAGTGTGATGGACTTTGACTTGACAAATAGATTGGAGTATTCTTGTTCACACTTGACATATGGAAGCCTTGCTAGGACGTACCTAACAAAGCAAGTATTCACCAAGTTATATTACAAGAACATCCAACAAGCACAACAGATAAAAAGATAATGATTGTTGCCCATTCCTTTCTCACTAAATCGCTTTGATTAGACATCATCGAGAGGTCATTGGAATGAGCGCAATAAGATAAATCAAAAGAAAAATATCAAGTACACAAAACAAGTCAATGCTCTTCATCCCTCTAGCCAAAGGGATTTGTTTTGATAGGATAAGAATCCAAGGTGATATCCAAAATGATGCCCATTGTCGAAACGATATATCCTAGGACATGCATTGTATAAGATGATGATGGGTTGATAAGTTGATTGATAGGATTTTCATATAAGGTTGATTGACATGTTTGCGAATGATCAAGAGTTTGATTTTGCGTTTAAAGGTTTGTAGTTTGCTTTTGATTTTGCTTTTGTTGATTGTTATGGTTGTTTCTATTTGTTTTTCCAAAAGGTGAGTGTGATGATTGATTTATTATGGATGATTGATTATCGTGGGTGAAAGCGAAATGGGACAAATGGATTTTTTGCATGTTTTTGAGGTTTTGAACTTTTTCTCTTTTTTTTTAGACTATTTTTGGAATTTTTTTTTAAGATTTTACAAATGTTTTGATTTTTGATTTTTTGAATGTTTTAGGGTTTTCTGAGATTTTATGAATGTTTTTGGATTTTGTGTCTTGGGGGTTGATCAAAGATTAGCCTTGCCTACGTTTAAGCTCAGAGACGACGTAGTTCAGATTTCTATGTTTTGACATTTTTTGTTCTATATGAGTGTTTTTGGATTTTGATGTGTTTTGGATGTTTTTGGATTTTTTGCATGATTTTGACGATTTGGATATGGGTATCTGTGATGATATCAATGCTCTGTTTTTGGATTTTGTTGAAAATCAAGCTAGGGTTGATTGATCATATTGATGGATTGATGATGATAACATTGTTGAGGATACACAACAATGCAAGGATAGTGTTAAGCAACACAAGGATTAGGATGGATATCCCAAGATGATGAGCGATTGATTGGATTTGATTAATCAGGATTTTGAAGTTTTATTTGGAAAAAAATTGTTTTGAATGATTCAATGTGACGTTGAAGCACATGTTAGATGCAATTTATATTGATTGTTTGGATTGATGTTCGATGAAAGATGAAGATTGATAAGGAATGTCTTCTTGTCAAAATGTGCCATGGGTTAGTGATTTGGATTTTTTCTCACAAGTGGTGGACCAATTTTATTTCACATTTGCCAATGTTTGGATCACCATATAAGTTGGAGGATATAGATCAAGATTTATTCCCGAAGCAAGATGTAAATAGCTGCCCCCAGTGTCTAGCAATGTATGGAATGAGATGTGTGGACACTCAGATAGGTGTATGGATTGAGGGATATGGATTATCTTGTGATAAGATAAGGTGTTCAGATAAAGAATGCTCATTTGGATAATGCTTTATGGCTCAGATAATGCTGGGTAGGATAGGATCAATGAAAATGACCCATGTCAAGATGTTTACCGTAAGCAAGTGTAAAGTGTGCACCAAACTTTTACCAAGATCAAGATAATTTGGACTATGGATGCAGATGGATGAAAATGGATTGGATAAATGGCTTAAGGATGAATGGATTTATTATGGTTGAGATGGATGGAATGTTGGATTTATTATGGATGGGATGAGATGCTTCCTCCTGAACTGGCGTACATAGATGCTTGATTCTACACATGACGCCTGTTTTCCAGGTTTTCATCATGGTACCTACCCAAAGCGCCACCGTAGTGGTTTTCACTAGAGGGCAATTTTTTTCTTTACTATTTTCAATCATTTTTCTGATTTTTTTTTTGGATTTTCATACCTTTTTTTTTTTTTGCTTTTTCGAAATATTTTAAGCTAACCCACCTAGTGGTGTCGATGTAGATGCTTTTTTCATAATGTACCATTGATATCCTTCCTGAAGAAGTTGCTTTGCTAAGATAAGTGCACTTGAATGCAATTTTTGAGATTCTTGATATGTTTCATTGATACCAGGGTTAACTCTATCTTTGTGCGCACATTGCAATAGAGTGCCTTCAGAATCCTTATGATGAAGGGTCGTTTCCAATACATTGTCAATTTGAGAATTGGATATCACACGTGGAGATATGGATGGAGTGTGTTTAGGGATAAGAGATGGATTGGTTGACAGTTTGGAACCTTTGACTCTCCAAACTTGGGAAGATGAGCAATGATGGGTGGATACAGAAGTGTGGGTGGAATTAGGACCAACTGCTTGATACACTTTGTGCGTCGCTCGAAAAGCTTGCTTTTGATTTTGTGGACATCTTTGATGGATACTTTTCCCTTTTTTTATTTTTCCCCATAGTTTCTTTGACTAATGGAGTTAGATAGGGATAATATTTATTTGTATTTTTTAGTATCCATGTGTATTTGATTTGTCCATTATTCTTCTTTGCTTCTTTTTCTTTGATAACATTATTTGTGCTTTGATTCAAATATTTCTTTTGATGTTGGTCCCAATTCGTGGATGGTGTGATGGGTGGATGAAGATTCATGATGTGGCTGGTTGTAGTATTGGCACTTGTTTCATCATAAGGATTCTTTGTGCTCCCTATGTTGACATTTGCTTGAGACATAGTTGGCCCCAATATTGTGGAATTATTACCTTCATGCTTTGATTCTTCCTATTCTGAGATGTCTTGTTCAGTAAGCACTCTCTAATAAATGACCACTATAGATGATACTATTTCCATTTGTTGCTCTGCTAACTCTAGAATATCATGTTCTATCTGACCTATTTATTTGAGTGGATAATCCTAGATATCTTTATACATGATGTCCTCAGTCTGAATTTTGGATATATTTGATCCTGATGTGGACAACTCAGTTTGATTATAGGAATCAATAACCTATTTTTTTTGTGTAATAATATTAGGAGTAAAGGAATCATGTTCTGAATGAAGATCATCTACGTGTCCATCCAAAGAAAGCATCTCATGGGTAGATGGAGTATGTGTTATGTGGATATGATCATCATTTGTGAGATCTTGTATAGATAGGAGAGTGTCTATTAGATCATTGTAGTGGCTTGGAGATATGAATTCTTGATCTTGAATGATTTCAGAATTGCTTTCAACATATTTTGGATCAAGTTCTTTACATGGGTCAATTTCAAAGGATGGATTTCTTATAAAGGGTTCTTGGATGGGAAGCAACTCAATATTCTCTTGATCTTTGAGTGAATTTGGATCAAGTGTTGAGTTGAATATTCCTTCAATATCGGCAATCATGAGGTTGAAGGATGTCAATATGTCTTGGAAAGGACCATTGCTAGACTTTGGTGAGAGATGTTGATCATGCTTTAGAATAAATTTTTGAGATATGTCCTCTAACTCATTAGGTGATGTAGAGACATTTTCAACATGGTCATTGGTCAATGGATTATTGATTAAAGGATCAAACAATGTTAACACTCCTTGAAATAGATTATTGTCAGATATTGTTGAGGGATTCTCATCATGATCAAAAAGTGACTCTTGATGTATGTTGATTTGATCATCGGATGAAGTGGAAACATATTACATGTGTTCATTGATGGATAGGTCTTGATCATGTGATCGTTGACTTGGATCGATACATGGAGTTTTTAACGTTTTGTTAGGATTTTGAACAACATTTGCTATTGGGATTGGTATTGGGCTTCAGTTTGTGCTTGTGCTTGAGCCTGGGCTTGTGCTTTTTGGGCTTGTAGTGTGGCTTGCGCAACTTGACCAGCTTGTGCAACTTGCTGAGTAGCTAGTTGTGCAGCTTGTCAGTTTTGGTTTTGTCGGAGTGCCTTCTAATAAGCAGCCTACTAAGCGGCTTGCAACACAATGTTATATTGGTTTGATGTGTTTGGTTTGGGTGGTGGTGGTGGCGGAGGTGGTTTTGGAATAATGCTTGTTGTGGTGATAAGAGGTACCGTCATATTGATGATTGGGATTTGAGTGGTGGATGGTGTGATCAATATGGTTAGTCCTTGAGAGAGCATGTTTTGAGGGATGGTTGACAATGTGTTCGTTGCTTGTGTTATGGGGATGGTTTCTATCTTTTGTTGTGATATCAATGGAAAGGGGGGAGGATTTGGTATGATGCCTTGATTGATGGTTGGGGGGATGTTTTGGATGAGCGATGGTAGCGAAGGTAGCCCCAAACCAAGAGGTGATACAGATGTTAATGGAAAGGGTGGGAGTGGTGGGAGAGTGAGTGACATGCTCCCTTAGGGAAATGATGATGTTTGATCAAAAATTCCCCCCGCTCCAAATAGGTCACCTTCTCCTTGTGAGGTCATGGGGAGAGAGGTTTTTGGTGTTGAATTAAATGATGATGATGATGATGGGTCATTGTGAAAGGTGAGGGGGACATATTGGTGTGATGAATTTTGAACAACATTTGTGTGATTTGCAAACATATCTATCCAAAATTTTACCAAGTGTGGATTCGATAAGTTCATGTTTGGTATAGTTTTACTTGGTATATTCTCATTTGGCATGTATGGATTTGGTGGGATAATATTGTTTTGTTGAAGACTCATGCATTGAGTATGTGGTTGATCGATTTGTAAGTTTAAACTTAGATTTAAATCTACCATTGGAAAAGGTGTTCCAAGATTTAGATTGGGTATACTCACATTTGTTGTACAATTGAGGTTTGTAGGAGATAATGATACCATGTATGGATTGTATAAATGTGACTTTTGAAAATCAATTGGCATTGTAAGACTTTGATAATTTGGTTGACTTGGATTACTCATGATGTATGGATCAAGTTTATATTCCATGTTCCTCTTGTGTTTTGACCTTGTTGTAAAAGTGACCTCTAAGGTGTTTAGGACCAATGATGAGATGAAGGATGAAAAGGGATGAATGATATGAGTGTTGAACATTTAGGGACTTTGTATCAATGCTAGACTTAGGGTTTGATTTTGATTGTTTGAGTTAGATAATGAACTTGTAAACCCTAAGATGTTAGATGTTATCCTAGGATGAACTTGTTCAAAGGGGTCCTAATTTAACTAGAGGTATGAGAAAGGATGCATTCCTATACTCCTAACTAAACAAGGTGATTTTGATTTTGATGATTTACCCCAGTCTAGAATGATGTTTCCAAAGCTCTAAAGTTGCTTGTGGGATGGGATGATAAATGTTTGAAATGGATGAAGCATTTGATTTTGATCCTAAATGAACCTAAGAAGGACTTGTTTACAAGGCGGAGGTTTTGAAGAACATGCTTTTCCCTTCAAACCAAAAGATCAATGTTTGCTCAAAAGACCATAAGACAAAAGATACACAAGCACATGTGTGGGGTTCAATTGATTTCATCTTGATTAGTGAATTGCTTTTACCACAAACACTTTCTTGATTAGATTTTCAAACTAAACATCCAATTTCCTAACTTCTTTTCATCCCATAAAGTGCTATGTGGAATTCAAGGAAATCAAGGAAATGGTTGCCTAATGTTTACCTTGGTAGAAGAAAATTAAGATGTAAACCCAATTACTTAGAAACCTCTAAGGACATAATCCCTAGGGTAAGCAATAGTTCTTGGGTTTTGTCAAAGGTATTTGCTCTAACTAAGGGGTTTGAAATTTTGATGATGATGTTAAGTGTTTGTTTCCAAATGTTTCCGAACAAGCAGAGTGTTTTGACTCACAAGAAATATGACATCCTAGCTCAATTGGTACGTTTTTCTTGGTGGGCTTGCCTCATGCCCTTCGTAGTAGAAGAGATAATTTTACATGCAACCAAGGAAAGAGTATAAATCTGTATGTTAAGAATGAAGTCTTAACCTTTATACTTTAACCAAGATCGTACATGGCAAGTAACTTCTTGGAATCTAAGTTCCAATGCACCACTTTGATAAACTCGTTGGATGGACTAGTTGGCTACTACAAACAAGGTCTTAATGACGGGACATCGGGGACATGGCACCTTGTGAGCGTCCAGCAAGCCACTAAAGGCTTTAATCAATCCTACTAGGGGCTCTTATACTTTTTACGGTAGTAACCCATTTTGAAAGACACTGTACAACTAAGGCCTACATACCATGAGGACTTGACAGTTTAGTCTTATCCATTTATATACTGGCCTGAATGAAAAACTAGTTGGAGCCACCTTCGAGTTATCCTTTCGGATGTGTCTCTTAGGCAGGCCCCTCTAAAGGTAAACAATAGCGAGCAAGCACATTCGTAGTTCGATCGCCCTTCGTTTAGAAACAAAAGGAAAACCCACGCGATATACCTAACTCACACTCGCAAGCTTTGTTCAATTTTATTTCCCAAAATGAAGTGTGGAGGTGATTACTTTATCTCAACCTAAGATCACAAAAAAGGCCTTTTGATTCTCAAGATTGTTATAAAGCATGAGATAAGCGCATATGTCCTTTTTTGATGATGTTAGTTTAAGTAAGCAATCACAAAACAAAGTTTCACTTGTTCATTTTAAGTCCACAAAGAAATTGTGAGTTCTTTTTAAGGCACCAAAGGACAAATGAGAGTTGTTTTGTTCAATTTTTAATCCCAAAAACAAAATTTAGTAGATTTGAGTCCTAATGTTCATTTTAAACCCTTTGTAGCAAAAATTGAAAGATTCTTTTTAGAGCCCAGATGAAATTATTAGATTCTAAAAGATTGAAAGATAGCAAATCCTTAGAAGAGGGATTATAATTTCTTCCCAAAGTGTTTAAAAACACTTGTTACAATGATGTGATAATGTTTTTTCTTTGACTTCCATGCTTCTTTATCCTTCAAAACCTACAACACAAGCTCCAAATATCAAATTAAATCAAGAAACAAGAAGATATGATGGTTAGATAGACGAGTAAGCATAAAAACCCTAAAAGTTAGACCAAGTTTCATTATGATTCTACATTAAGTGAAAATTTGAAAATTTTAACTCTATAAAAAATTAAAATAACCTACACCATTGGATAGATTATGAAATTATACCCCATTTCAAAAAAAAATCTTTGAAAAAGACCAAAAAATGACCAAGATATGGCCATTTTAAGTTTGCATGAAAAAGAAAGAAATTCAAGCGGTTCTGTTTGTGATGGCGACTCTGTTTGATTTTGTAGCAGCACTATATGGTGATGTTGGAGACTCCAGTGGTGCAGTTTAATTTTTCAGTGGTGCAATTTGAATTTTTGAGTAGTTTTGTATGGCAACACTGGACTGTGAGCGGTTATGTTTGCTATAAACACCAAAAACATCAAAAACCACAAAATTTTCTCAAAAAACATGATTTGATCTTCCGGTAGGCCCTCCTTCTAGCGCCAAAATGTGAACTAAGATTCTAACACTTGCAAAACACAAGAAACAATCAACTTATTAGATTAAATGCAAGGTTAAAATCATGATTCCTCAAGAAATTCATTTGAATGTAAAAGAAGAGGAACGAAATGAAGAACACAATAAACTTGAAACAAAATATCAAATCATATTCTAAAACCAAACAAACTCTCAATCTCTTGAGGGAGTTGGTGCCAATTTGATGTGAAAATTGGCCCTTTCCCAACTCCAATGATGCAAACTTGATGAATGTTGATGGATGATCCACTTTGATGAAGAATGGTGAGTGCTCCAATGGAAAAATCTGCATAACCTAGCTAAGATTCAATGATAATGTGTGGAATTTGCTAATGATTTGAGCATAGTAACTTTACTCAAATTGTACATGATCAAATGAGGAGATGAGCCTCTTATTTATAGATGAGATTGAAGGATGAATGTCCAAAATAGAGCAATGTGGGACTAACATTCAACCAATGGCAAGATGCCACTTGTCAACCTATAAGTGGATGGAGGATGTGCAAGTTTTGAGGATTGTGCCAATAAATGCATATTTTAGAATTTTGAATTTGTTGAAATGACATGCAAGAGGGAAGAAAGAATGCATTGAATGCCACTTGGCTCAAGGCAAAGGACATGTAAGAGAAAGTAAATTCCTTGTTGGATGTACATGTCAACTTAGATTTTGAATTCAAAATTTGGAGAATATTCCTTAAAAGATGACTTGTTGAGGAAAATAGAGATTTAATAAATCAATTAAATCTATTTTCATGTGCAAGTGGTAAATGTTGGAGGATGGGACATGATAGGAGATTAAATTAATCAAAGTTAATTAATTTAATGAAGGGGTTAAATGATGTGACCTATTTGATTTAAATTTGTTGATTTATTTAAATCAAATATGAAAGGAATATGATAAGAGATTTAATTAAATAAATATTTTGATTTATTTAACTAAAGAGGGATGATGTTAGATTAAATTAGATAAATGTTTGATTTATTTAATTTAATTAGATGAACTTTAGAGATTTAATCAAATAATATGGATTATTTAATTAAATAAAGATAGGAAGATTAAATGACCTAGCTAATTACACAAAGACAATGATTTAATTAAATCGAGGGATTTATTTAATTAAAAGGGGAATTATGATGACTTTAATCAAATAAGGCTATTTGATTAAATGGTTAGATAGAGGGATAATTTAGGATGAAGCGATGTTAGTAGATCAGGATCGAGTGCATGTACATTTTACGTGTCTACTCCATTGTATGGAGAACCAAAGTTGATTCGTGTCTAATGCATAAGACAAACACAACAAACAAGAAGGCTATCCCAATACCCCAAAGTCATGAAGACCTTGGTCGAGCCAGGTATTGGGATAACCACAAGCACAAAAGGATGCCCCAACGTAACACAAGACCACATGAGTCTTGGTGGGTACTACATGGGACAACCGAGAAAACAACAAAGCAAAAAGCTCAAGATACGCCCCTATGTTGACTAGTCAAAGCACACCATGATATGATGGATCAAAGCGACCATGACAAGTGATGATAGGGAGCTCAAATGATAAACAAAAGCCAAAAGCATCAAAAGATCGCAATCAATGTCAAACGTCCTTTGCCATAGGATCAAGGGGATGGATGGGATTGATGAGGTCTGTTAGAAAGGATGCATCCTATTGAGACCAATGATGGATACTAAACTAAAAGATCGATATGACGCGGGATATTCAAAACTGATTGGATCTGCTAATACAAGTGGATCTCGTTTGTTAAGAACCAGCTAGATAAGGGTATAGCTCGATGACACGACATAAGAGAGATCAGACATGAGACTGACACAAGACTAACACACCCTAAAGACCTAGGAGCTCAGGGGCCGATCAAAGATTAGCCTTGCCTACGTGAAAGCGTAGAGCCCTCATAGTTCTATAAAATGTTGACGACGAACCATCCAGATAAAAGTAGAAAGAGGACGATGAAAACCAATGATAAATGATAAAGGAGCAGACAGACAAAGAAGAAAGACTAATGATAGATGATAAAGGAGCCCCGAGGGCGGATCAAATGATCGACCTTTCCTACGTGAAAGCGCAAGGGCAACGTAGTTCAACAAAAGACGAATGACAATCGGCCATGGATAAAAGTGAAAAGGGGACGATGAAGATAGATGATGGATGACCATCACGAGATGGTCAAAATGCCCTAGGGGTAGATCAAATGATCAGCCCTTCCTACGTGGAGGCGCAAGGGCAACGTAGTTCGACAAAAGGCCAAAGGCAGACGATGGATAAAGGATGATGACAGGATAACCCTGACAAGGGGATAAAATTATGGGACCAATATGATGAGACATGATAGTCTTGGTGGATTGGATAGGATGATGACAATCACATGAAGCTCAGGGATGGGATAGTTATTCAAAGCATCAAAAGATGAATTGGGAGGATGATATGATGGATGGATGAATGATGAGAAAGGATAGAAGATTAGAAAGATGTGCGAAAGAAATGGGAATGATGATGATTAGATAGATGGCATGGGATTGCGTGGGGAGTAGCCTATAGCTAGATTCCAATGACAAGGGATTATGAGATGGGATAAGGATAGAGGGAAATGCATAACGAGATAAGGATGGGGGGAGGAAAAGGATGCTATGATGGATGGATAGGGGGATAAGGATAGGGAGGTTAAAAGGATTGTTTGGATGGATTGGATAGAGGGATACAGATTTGGATGGGAAAAGGGTTACAATATGGATAGAAGAAGGGTGTCTCCAAGGACTATGTCACAAAGGAAGTAGATGCCCCCACTCTAGATATGTCATGTGTGATGAGGCATGAAGGATGGAATATAAAAGGATGGGCAAATAAAGGAGTGAGATGGAGATGGATAGGATGCATGGATAAGGAAGGAAGATTGTTGGTAGTATGATGGGTGGATAAGGAAGGTATATGAATGCGAATAAGGATTAGGATAGTGTACAGATGAGGGGAATGTATGCCAAGAGGTTTCCAAAGCATGTTTATATGTTTTCCCCTATTGCTATCAAGATTACAAGGAGGATAGAGGGATTTGGAGATAAACAAGATATGATGGTAGGCTATGTAAAATAGGTGGGATGGACGAAAAGGATGTAGGGGATGTATAGCAAGAAGATGTGTGTGTAGCAGGAAGCATAGCAGGAAGCATAGCAGGAAGCATAGCGGATGGAGGGGATGCATATCAGGAAGCTGCCCCCAAGTGTGAAAAAGGACAGATGGGGATTTACGCATGACGTTTGTTTACCAGGTTTTCATCATGGTACTTATCCAAGGCACTTGTTGGCCAATTTTTCACCATTGGATGGATTATTTCTCTTTACTATTTTATTTTATTTTTTATTTTTTATTTTTGGATTTTTTGACTTTTTGGAATTTTTGGACTTTTTGGGACGAATGTGGATGGAAATGGATAAGGATAGGGATGGGGATAAGTGGATTTGGAAGACATGTGATAAGGAGATGGATGAAGGACTCAAGCATCAAGTTTCATATGAGGTATTAAGAGCCCATGTTTGAACCGACTATTGGATGGTAGTACAACCTTATTAGGAGAAATGGATTATGCAAGAGAATGGATTAGAGGGATTTGATGGGGGAAATATGTGGGATAATGGATGGGATTTTGGAAATGGTATGGATAGAACGATGGGGTAGGTGTGTGATGGGGTGGTGAGTTTAGGACCAACATTGGCACATGTGGTGGTGGATGTGAAAAGATAGGAGGATTAATGGATGGAGAATGTGGGGGTAATGGAGGAAATGGGATAGTGAATTTTGGGACATAAGGACCTAAAACAAATTTAGGAGATGGAGGGGGTGTATGATTAGCTTTTGGATTAGAAACTTTGGATGTGATTATAGATTTTTCATTTGAAGGCATGGCATCTTTTTTCTTTGGGATCCATAGGGTTTTGATCTTTTCTCTGGTGGGCCTTTGAGGCCAATGGGTTTGATTTTTATTGTGTATTTGATTTTTTTTGTCACCATGTCTTTAAGAGGAGACATGGGGAGCTTTATATTTATGCAGATGTTTCGATTTATGCCTTTTTTCTTTAGTATCCAAAGTGCTTTTGATAGAAATGGGATGGGTACGAGGAGATGGATGATGTGGAGCAATGGAGGTAGGAGTATAGGGATTATGTGTAGATGGAGGATGTTTAGGTATGTGCCTTTGTTGATCCTGATTAGGGGATATGCGAGTGGGATGTTTATGATGGATGACATGGATGAAAGGATGAATAGGACGAGATGGAGGAGGTGATTTGGGGATATAAGGGCCCAAAACAGACGTAGTGGGTGGAGGGACATAAGGACCCAAGATGGATGGAGTAGATGAAGGATGGGAGATGGTGGATGGAGGGATGTAAGGACCCAAAATGGATGGAGCAGATGAAGGAGGAATATGGATGGTTGTTTTGAGGTGATACAATGGAGGAGGAGGGATGGCAGCATATAATCTGGCGGAGTAATGGGAAGAGCCTATATTTATTTTGGAAGAGGCTCGTTAAAGACATCTAGAGGTTGTACCAACATCTTTAGATTTTGAGTCTTGAGAAATATGTCCAAGACTTTGCATACAGATTTGTTCTTTGACCTGGATGGGCTCTAAAATACCTTGCTCATGAAGGCCTAAACCTTTTCCTTGATAGTTCATGTTCTTGAGCATTTGATCCATGATAGGATTCTTGTTATTTTGGAAGAATGATGTGAGTCCATTATTAGGTGGAGGATGATGGGTGGTATATATGCTTTGTTTTTCTTCTGCAAGGAGACCACCATGGAAGAATGTGAGGGTACCGAGGGGATATACAAGCAATGTGGGGGTAGTAGGTATAGGCGATGATGGAGGATCAGAAGATGGAGATGGTGGGATAGCAGCATCTTGATAGGGACAAGGGAGTGGTAAGGGATCAAGAGAGGGATTAGGTGACATGATGGGATCTAGATTTGTTGTAGCGGGTGATAAGGGCTCATGAGATGGAGATGGAGATAAGGGCTCATGAGATGGAGTGGTGGAATCTTGAGTGACAAGGGGATCATAGGATGGAATAGATGGGATACTATGATCTTGAGATGGCCTAGATGGGATGACAGGGTCTTGATGTGGAGGAGGGGATATGGCATGCTTTGATTCAAGCTCTTGGCATGACTCATCATGTGCGGGAGGCATGATAATGGCAGAATATTGGATGGACTCCACAAGTGGGGGAGATGGAAGGATGGAGGATTCATGGAGCTCAAGGGAATGGATTTTGATACTACTAGGAGTGGGAGGAATGGATGGGACTTGTGTTTCGTCACTAGGAATGGGAAGAGTGGCTTGGACTTGTGTGTTGTCGATGGGTTCGGTGGCTCTCGAAGTAGGAGATGGGGGCTTATTCGATTCAGTGGATGTGAGGATTTCAATTGTTTGAGTGGTGCGAGGGATGGTAACATCAATGATAGGTGTGGTATGGAGAAGGGTCTCATCACTAGTGACTGTGGATGATGGATTGGGACTGCGTGGGTCCACTACTTCAATGTGTGGAGTGGGGGATGTCTTCTTTGTTATAAGTCCTTGGAGAATTTATGGAGTGAGGAACTTGCATACTATAGGTTTGGATGGCGAGGTGGTAGTGGATGAAGGATTAGGGATTGGTATGGGATTAGGGCTATGGATTGGTGGATTAAGATTAGATTGAGGAAGGGGATTGGATGGAAGACTAGGAGTAGATGGAGGATTAGGATTGGAGGGAGGGTTAAGGTAAGGATATTGGAATGGTGAATTAGGATTTTAGTAAGGATATTGGGATGGCGGATTAGGATGGGAAGATGGATTGAGATATGGAGACGTGGATGATAGATTTGGATAAGAAGATGTGGAAGCTAGATTAGGATAGGTTGATGGGGGTGTAGGATTAAGATAAAAAGGTGTGGATGTTGGGTTAGGATGAGCAGACTGGTAGGGAGGATTATGATAAGGGGACATGGATGGGGGATTGTGATAGGAATACTGCGATGGCAAATTAGGATAAGAGGATGCAGGTGTTGGATAAGAGGATGATGTAGATGAAGGATATGAAAAATATGCAGATAGCGAAGGTAATGAATATCCCTTGTCAAAGGTAGCATAAGGAGTATGAGTAGGCATGGATGAAGACATAACAGGGTAGCTAGAAGGGGTGATTGGATTTTGGAAAGCGGGTGGAGAAAGCTTACTAGCAATGATAGTTTCAAGGGGATCTATGTCATATTCTGCTTGATCGACAAGACTTTCATTATCATCATCAACGTAATTAGGGTTTCCCTTGACTACTATTGACGAAGGATACAAATTCATGATGATGAAAGGATAAATAGGATGGATCAAATATTTTGGATGGAAATGGACTAAAGCTCGAGTTGGGATTTAGGTCAAGCTCAGATCGAGATTGGATTAAAGCTCATATTAGGATGATTGGATGATGTGATGGGATTGATTCTGACGATAGGATCGATTATCAAAGGATGATTATGACACTGAATCTACCTCAAGATGGAAGTAGATTGATTGGGTCGAAGATGATTAGATAAGGATGTGATTGGATTGGATAAGATTAATCGATGATTGATAAGATCGAATGATGGATCAGATAAGATGACGTGAGGGATTGGAAAACCTTGTTCAAAGATTATCCTAGGTGACGTAGGATACTGATTGATCAGATTAAAGGATAAATGAATGATTGCGGCACTGAATCCACCTTCAGATTGAAAGTAAATTGATAGGGTCGACGGTGATGATTAGCTTAGGACGGATGATAATCCTAAGTGAATGTTGATGATGATGATCAAATCAAACACTTAGGTCAATTTGGATATTAACCCAAGATGAAGTTCAAGGGATTTGGATGGGGAAAATGATGATTTGATTGGAGGAACGGATAATAAAAATGGATGAATGAATACTCAAAATGAGTAAACAATTGATCAGAACAGATGAATGACTACTCAAAACGAGTAAACGACTACTCACAATAGATGAATGATTCTCAAACGAGAAGATGAAGGTTTGGAATAGATGAAAGATTACTCAGAACGAGTAAACGATTGATCGGGACTGTTGAACAAGAGTTTGAAATGATAGAAGGAGGTTTGAAATGGATGAACGTTTACTTGGAACAAGGAAACGAATGATCAGAATGGCTGAACGAGAGTTCAAGACAATAGACGAAGGTTGAGAATAGATAAATGTTTACTCGAAATGAGTAAATGAATGATCAAAAAAGAGGGAACGAATATTCAGAATGGATGGATGAAAGGTCAAAACGAGTAAATGATTGATCAGAATGGATGAATGAATGCTCAAATTGGGAGACTGACTCTTGGAAGGGATGAAAGTATGAATGGGATGAAATTGAAGAAGATAGAAGGAGGGATCTTAAGATTTGTTTCGATACCCAAAGATCTTGGTTGCAAATGGACTAAAGCTTGGTTGCAGATGGACTAAAGCTCAGATTAGGATTTTGGTTAAGCTCAAATTGGGATTAGATTAAAGCTCAAATTAGGATTGGATTGAAGATTAGATTAGGATGATTGGAGGATGTGATGGGATTGATTCTACACCAAGTTTCAGGGTTTCAAGGACGTAAAGTGTTGACAATTAGATTTTTCCAGATTTGGCAATTTTCAAAAATTATCAATTTTGCCATTTTAGGAAACTTCATGGACATACTTTTGAGAGTCCAAATTTTTCCCAAAAAATACCCAAAACTAAGATAGGATGAATTTCCAACTAACATCCCAAATCTGAGACATGCATTCTGAGTTATTAACGAAAACAATTTTTCAAAAACTAAAAAAAAACACTAAATTGCAATTTTGAGGGTCAAGATGAAAGTTTGAGGCCCCAAAAATGTGGAAAAATGGGGTCCAATTGATTCAAAATATATAGATAATCTACATGCCACCTCATAACACAACCACTCATAAAATTTCAGCCCAAATGGACACCCGAGTCAAAAGTTATGGCCTCTAGAAGTTTCAACATAAAAATCAAAACTCTTGAAACAAAGTCTAGGTGATTGGGATGGATGATTTGATGATGGATATAGACTCTAATGATGTTCTAAGTAGCACTTATGTGGTTTGATCGATGAAACGATGACTTATGGAAAATGTGTTGATGACGGGCAAACGGATGCTTGAAACGACTGAACGGAGGGTGAAACCAGCTATTTGGAGGGCAGGTTCACCTGTATAGGGGTAGGTTCACCTGTACAGGGGCAGGTTCGCCTTACAAGAGGGAAATTTCTTATACAGGAGGGCAGGTATTCCTATGCAAGAGGTTAGGTATGCCTATGGACTGAAGATTGATCAAAACTAACTGAAACAAGTTGAAAAGGGGCTTGTTCAGAGGTCAGGTACGCCCCTGCAAGAGGTCAGGCTCACCCTTGGAGGTCAAGTACACTTGTGGAAAAATATAAACATGTTTTTTGGACAAAAGGCTAAGGCAAAGGACCCCAAAACACAACAAACAACATTCATAGGATAAGGTTGACTCGACTGAATAGACAATTACTAGTTTTGCTCAAAAAGACAATTCAAACAACACAATCCTACTATTAGCGTTAAAGGTATTGCCAACAAAGTCTTCTAATCTAGGATGAAGATGGTTGCTAAGGAGTCCTTGATATACACTTGGTACGTGAGGCCCAAACTGTGAACACCAACTCATTACAAGCGTGAGTCAAGAACCTTAGCGAGATACTAGAGGCTTGGACCAACTCTTCACGTCATCCCGACGCTTCACCCATTACAACGTGGTTGGATTAGCAGACAACGTTGGATCTCCCCCCTTTATATACCCCGTCAGTATGCATGGTTGGGATCGTCCCTTGGGGTGATGAAATCCCCAAGCAAGTCCCCTAATAAAAAGAAAAAAAGGAGACACAAAGACTTGGTAAACTACAATTTCTCATCACCCAGGATCGCCAAATGGTGCAAGGGGATTGGATACGTCAAATAGCCTACCAATAAGCACGACACAAAAAATTAATTGACACCCCTAGTTAAACTATGTGCCTAAGTTATCCAAAAACAAGCAGCAATTAATAAATAAATAACCCTGCAAGGAAAATTTGTTAGTGATTTTTCTCCTTGTTTCTTGCCAAATGTTGATTAAATGCTTGCACATACACAATCAAAACACATTAAGAGGTCAAAAACACTTAAAACAGCCAAAAAGAGTGTTGAAAACTCAAATTTCACCTTCTGAAAAAAGTTGTCCAGATTAGGTCTGCCCCTTTATTGGATCAGGTCTGCCCCTGGAGGTCAGGTCCGCCCCTCAGCTTGGTCAAGTCCGCCCCTCTATGAAAAAAAAACTACAAATTTTCAGTTTCTGGAGTCTGCAGAGGGCAGGTTTACCCCTAGGCAAGGTCGAGTCCGCCTCTGGAGGTCAAGTCCACCCCTGGATGGTCAAGCCCACCCCTTTGTTAGGTCGGGTCCGCCCCTCTGCAACCTGCACTTGCAAAAAGTGAAAAAAATAGCAAACATGAAAGATACAGACCCATCTGTGGGTCCCACCGGGCGTGCCAGAAATGTGAATGGGTGAAAATATATGTTAGAAAATGAGCAACAAACAAAAAAGTGCAAGAAAAAACAAATATTAACACCCTACACCTCAAGATTGGGCAAATGATTAGCTTAACAAAACAAAATGGAAAATTTCACCTTGTCAAGTTGTTCTTTGGTTGGCCCTTGATTCGTGGCATTGTATGCTCTTTTGATGGAAAATAGATGAGGATGCAAGATGGTTGAAATTGTATGACAATGGATGCAAATGCTAAGTGTGGACTCAAATAACAAAACTACAAGAGTTTGGCTATGGCATGCAAAAGTCCACTAAATGAGAGAAAAGAGGGGGGATTTATAGAGAATTTTGGATTCTTTAGAGAAATAGACAGTTGAGATTAAACCAACAAGGCCAAGATGTAGGGCTATGATGAGTTAAGGACTCACAAGCCCTCACATATTGACATGTGGAATGTGAAGTGGCTTGAAAATGATGATGTGCAAATGAGGTGGAAGAAGGAAAAGTACTTTGAAAGTACATTGGGAGATGAGAAGATTCCTTGGAGGAATAAAAAGTGAATTTAAAATTCACATGATTGAAAAATCTTGTAGATAGGACAAGGTTCCAAAGAGAGAGGTAGAAAGTACCTTGGATAAGACAAGGTGCCTAAAAAGGTAAGCACTTGTCACATGTGACTTGATGTGACAAGTCAAAGATCACATGGGGAAGAGAAAAGGGATTTTAATATTTCTTGGAAAGATAAAAGAAATTAAAAATTCCTTGGGAGATTGATTAGGCTAGTTAATAAAGGATTAGAGGAGGGTTAGGTGGCTAAGAGAGATTAGAGGTCAACTTGCAAAAGTTGGAGGATGTGACACATCTTAATCAAGGATTGGGCATGTGCACATCTCTAATGATGAGATTAGAAGATCGATTAGGATTAGATAAAAATGATGGAGGATGTGACATATGCGGAATTAAATAAATGTCATATTTATTTAATTTATTTGATGAAAGGGGGAAGGTATTTAATTATTTAACTAGGTACCTTAGAGATTAGAAGAACTTTAGAGGTATTAATTAAATAATAGTGATATTACTTAATTAATGCAGATAAGGGGATGTTTAGATGAAAAGGGATAAATTTGGATAAATTGAGTGTCCAAATTTAGGTGTCTATAGACAGAATCTAGTAATCTCCAAAACAAGGGACAAATGGGAAGTAAATTCTTTTGTCTTCTTGTCACCTCCTCAAATCCTCCTCTTTTTTTAAGACTATGTCTACAATCCAATTCTTCATTTTCCTCTTTCTAATTATGGATCATTGAGTGTGATATAAAACATTGATTGAAAATATACAGTCAAATTCAAAATTTATCATACATCTAATATATCATTTAACAAACTATTTAATATTACTATTTCTTTACTTTTTGTTGTTTAAAGTTTATGCATTTAAAATAATTTTCATTTAATTTTATTTTATTTCATTTAAAGAAGAATATAATTAGATTGTTGTTGTTGTATACACCTTTACAACAAGATGTTTACCAAGAAATATTTATTTTTAATGATATTTTATAAATTTATAAATGCCTAATATTAACCACTTACCAATTTTTTTTGTCACTTGATCAAGTTGCATAAGAATGACATAGAAATATAGAAAGATGATGAAGCAAGATGAAGGAAAACAAGATGTTTCATATTGCTAAAAAATGCTTATAAATATAATAATATTTTATAAATTAATTTTCTAATAGTAACCCCCTTATCAATATCTTTTGCAACTCAATCAAGTTGTACAAAGATGATATAGTAAGATATGAAAACAATGAAGTAGGATGAAGGAAAAATAGATTTTTATAATATTGAAAATTTTCATGAAATTTACAAATTAACCCCTTACCAATACCCAAACTCATTGATAGGTTCGTCTTTGTTATGAACTTCAAGTTCTAGTATTATCATTTGTCCATTGAATTTTAAATTTGTGAAGCGTGTTTGTGTGAGCCTATCAAATTATCATCCAAAAATGAGAATATCAATGAAACCCAATTCAATTACAAATGACTACATGAATGAGAGCATGTGGCCAAACAACAAAGTAAATCAAATTACCTCCACAAATGTGTCTAACCTTACTCCATTATACTTGATAATATGATGCAATAATAGTATGTGAATTGCTCTTAATTTAACATAACCTTGATAGAAAAATGGATGTGAATATGGCTTGATTTCACAAAATTATTGGAGGGATTGAATTGCTAAATGATGGATGTTTTATAGCTTTCACTTGATAGTTGATCAATGATGTATGATGATTTGAAAGATTGATGGATGAGATCGAGTGAGAGATCCTGATGAACGTGCAAGTGACATATGTCAAGATGAAGGATTTGAATGATGAGTTAAGTGGTTGCATGGATTAAATGACTAGTTGTATAGATTAGATGACTAGTTGCATGGATGAGTGAAGTGAGAGTAAGTGAAAGTGAATTGATGTTACTTTTCAATCAACTCGCTAAATTAGGAAATAGAAGAATATAAATAGAATTAATTTTATGTAAATGAGATGAAGATATATTTAGGAAATAAATAAAATATTGATTTTATTTATTTCTAGAAGAATTTAAAGAGAAAAAAAATTAATTAATTAAATAATTTATTTAATTTTAGAAGAAATATTCGCTAATTAAATAATTAAAATTATTTAATTACAACGGATGAGAAGAATGCATGAATTAATTGAATAACTAAAACATAATTAATTAATATGGATAGGAGAAATTAAGAAATTAATTAAATAGCTAAGAATTATTTAATTTGTGTGGATAAGAGGAAATTGAAAAAATATTCAATTAGTGTAGATTAGAGGAAATGATTAATTAATTAAATATTTTTGTAATTATTTAATTAATGTCATGATGGAAAATGATTAAATAATTAAAAAATATTTAATTAAAGTAGATGAGGAAAATGAATGAATATGGTGTTAACTTAATTAATATTAATGGATAGATGGATGAGAAATGATAACCAGAGATGATGGTGATTTAGACGAAATGTGTTAGTCATTTTTAGGTGTCTATCTATATTTTTAAGTTTTACAATTTGAAATATCTATATTTGTAAGGTTTGCTTTGTAAATTATAGAAATGTGATAGTTGTATTAAATGAACATTGTAATCTATAAAATAAAAATAAATTTTTCTACTTTAAATATTAATGCACCTTTGTCCTATCAACAAAACCATTGTGCCCCATATGGTACAACTAGTAGTTTAAGGTTGAAGCTAGCAACAAAAAAAGGTTGAAATTATGAATTATAAATTAGTCATTTTTTATATTTTATATTTTTAATTTTATTAACAGACATTTGATTTGTTAATGAAGTTGAATGATTCTAATTGAATCAATTGCAGATCAACTATTAAGTGTAAGACCCTCAAAATTATGATCTATGTTTGACTTAAAATCCTCATAATTATTTATCAAGTAGTCTTTGACCTATTACAAAATTGAAAGATTCACAAAATATTTTACAGGAATGAAGCTAAGAATAAGAAAAAGAGCAGTTAAAACAAGTAAGAACAAATAAAACTAAAATTATTGCCATTCAATTATATAAAATAAAAGGGGGAATAAACATTACTTACGAGAATGTGTAGTAAATGCAAAGATTAAATAAATCAAAATTATTGAAAAATATAATAAAATAAAAATATATTTAATTTTTTTTTTTAAATTATGAATGGTTTATATGATTTGTTATATTTTATCTATAATGATAAACCATGTGTTATATATGCTAGTTAATAAATTTTAGGATGTAATGAATTTTCATGTACTAAAAACAATATAGAAACTAGTAGTTCAAAACAAGAGTTGATATCACAATCTACAAGACTAAGATTACTACAATGAAAACAAAATAAAAAATAAAAAAGTACACTAAAACAAAATTGAAATTGATTTGGTGGGCAGTTGGGTGGGCGCCACTTCATCCCCTGTTTGTTGGTCAGGATTGGACGAGTGGCAAGCATCGGGCCGACAGGTGAGTTGGCTTCACGTTTATAGAAACTTTCTAGTCAAAGTTAAAATCATCATTCCCCACCGGCATTGTGATGTGTGCTCTGTGCTTTCAAGGACGATCGCCAGGTTTCAAAAGGATTATGGCCAAGCATGTTTTCCTATGCCTTTATTTCATTGGGTGGCAGTTTCTTATTTCCAAAGTGAATGGTGGTTTGGCCTTTTGAGCTCTAAGTGTGTGTTTGGCGATGAGCAGGTTTATCCTTCTAATCTAGGCAAAGGAGTTGGAGTTAGGAGGAATGGACACGCCAGTGCAGCTGAAGAGCTCAAAAAGACAAATAGCCTTCGAAGGCCAAATCTCTTCCCTTCGGTTGCATCATATTATTTGACACCTAGATTACCTTTCCTTTGCAACAATAAAATGCTTGGCTAGGAAAGCATTTATGGAGGATGTTGAAGTGTACCATTTGGACTCTGATATCTCATCTCGGGTGCTAGTTGGTTTACTTGATGTCATGGTTTCTAAAGCTGACGCGAGGGTGATAATGTGGGGCCTTTTCTGCAAGGACATGTTGGTTGGTTTGGATAGGCCACTAGTCGCAGCCCGACTGGGAAAAGGAATTCCTCGCCCATGTGATTTCCATCTCCTGGACAACCCAGAGGCTTTGGTAAGCTATTTCCCTTTCTTGTTGGATGTATGTGGTATGGCCCTTGTTGAGCATAGACACTTGGTCGTTGCAGGGGCTGAGTATTTGAAAAAGAAATTTTGTTTGGTGCCAGTAGCAGATTCAGCCTAGAAAAGGGAATTTTGTGTTTTCGCCCAGCAAAATGTTTGGTGATTGGGCCTTGGGTGGGTCTTTTTTGTTGGTCTGTGGGTTTAAAAGCTTTAAGGGTTTCGAATTTTGTATGGAAAATCTTTGGAAATGGTTTTTGTAATTGTTGGGTGGATTATGTTTATGGTCAAATCGATGGAAAATGGTGGCTATGACCACTCGGTCTATAAAATTCTGGTATGGGATTAGGTCTAGTTTTGTTGTGTTGTTGTCATGCAGAATGCCTAGGAGGCGCTTGAACTCTATAAATGTTTTTCTATATATCAATATAAACCATCTTGCTTACTGATAAAAATAAATTGAAATTGATTTGAAAAATTTATAAATGATGTTTAACTAATAGACATAACCTAAAATTACACTAAAAGGTAGAAGATAATGATATAATTGCATTCACAAAAAGTATTCAAAACTTACTTTTTAAAATATAAAATGAAAAAAATTAAATATAGATTCATACCAAAAAAAAAAAAAAAAGTATATTAAAATTTATGAATTTAAAAAATAGAATAAAATAATTAAAAATAATAAGAACGAAGATCATCATAAAATAAATAAAATTTTAAGTGTGAAAAAATTAAAATTAATAAAATGATTTAAAGTAAATTAGCTTTGATTTAATTTAAAATTTTATGTTTTTAAAAAATAGTGTCCTTTCCATTAATTTATCTATATATAAACAAAATTATTTTTTAAAATAAGAAATTAAAAATTTTAAAATGAAAAAGAATAATAAAAACAATAAATTAAATTAAATTGAGCACTTGTAAATGTTGCTTATATAATCAAAAACAATAAGAGAGGAATGCATATATATTTTTTATTATCAAAAACCACTGTAAATATAAATATGGGGAATAATAAAATACATTAATTTAGAAATACAATAATAATATTTAATATTTATGTTCTAGTAAATATATTAAATTAAAGAAGAATATAAATATTAGGAGAATTATCGATGGCGCAAGGGGGCGAGGAGGAGTGAAAAAAAGCAGGTGATCTGGGAGGAAGGTGGGGGGATGTTGAGGAAGATAACCAATCAGAGGAAGGCAGAGCTATTGAAATTAGGTCTTGAGAGAAAAACCACATTCCACAATGGGTCTACACAAATGGTGAATGGGTGGACTGTTGTCACCCAAGCTACCGCAAGTGGGAAGTGTGATCGATGAAAATCCAAAACTAGATTGGAGAAAGGCCCTAGAGGGCGGGAAGAGGAAGGCCATTCCTTCCAGGGCCAAAGACAAGTAATTGGGATAGAAACTGTTACATCCCAAATTATATAGCTATTATTTCATAGGGAAAATTGATTGTAACAAATGAATCGATATGATGAATAAAACAATGATGTTCTTGTTATCAAATGGTAATCTGTTTAAATGATGGTTTCATTTGATTGTTACTTCTATTGATGTAATTCTTGATTAAATGTTGCATACAATTATGGGATAATGTTATTCTAACTTGTGAGATGTTTTTACCTTGTTATGAGCATATGACTGCCGATGTCATGTCATGGTGTGCAGGTATGAAGACTGTTCCTCCGGACAGAGGAGAGACATCATTCAGGAGGAACTTGGTCGGGTAAACAGTAACGATTACCAAATTGAGCATACACACACATACTATAGATTGAGTAAGCCAAGTCTGTTTGTCGAGATAAGGGTAAGTCATCCATAGGATTGTTATTTGACATTAAGGTTCTGAATTCACTTCTTTATGCTTTAGGAGATGTGATTGTTTAACGTCAAACTTGCTATACCATGACCCAAGTATGAATGTTGTGAAAGTTATGTGTTAAAGATTTGATTGGGAACGCACATACATCTATACATAGTGTACACATATCTATATATACAGACATATCAATACATGTGTACGTTAAGCAGACGGATATGCTCATACACCTGTGTCGACATGTATATATGCATACATACGTATACACAGGTGGATATATGTACACATTCTGCCTGATGTTTGTGGTGAAAATAATATTTAATATTATTGCCTAGCAAATTTACATATATATTTATGTATAAATGTATATAATAATGATGTGATTATATTTATGGATATATACATAAATACATAAATATCTATGTAAATATATTATATATTTATATTTTTAAAATATATGTACTAATATTAAGGTAATATTTACATATATGTAAATATATATAAATATCACGATGTAATGTCAGAAAATATATATATTTATATATTTAAAAATATTACACTTAATTAAAATACATATATGATAAAATATATAAATATATGATATTGAAATTGTATAAATTTAAATGAGAAAATATTACATTTGGAGACTTTAAAAAAAAATATATTTGATTTTGAAATCAATATTAAATATTTTGAACTATGGGAAATCGAAATATTTAGAGAGTTAAATATTTGAAATACAAAATACTTCAAAGTGTAAAGTTGAAACATAATTTTAAAGGAAAAAATTGAAGAAAGCCATTCCCGTGAAAATGAGATGGATGCCTGTAGCGCGCGACCATCGCCAGGATATCAAGACGCGGCTAGAAAGAAGACGCACACAACCTGAGAAATGAAATGTGGACGCCTACCGATGAGGGACTTTGTCTCAGCATTAATATTTACTTATCTTTATCTATTAAAATGCGCATAAACTTGTAAGTGGTGTTTTATCTTTCTGAGTTGAATTATTCATGATTTGTTGGCTCAAAAAATGACGAATCACCTTCATTTTTGATGACTTAGGGTTTAAGAATCCGCCAGGTATCATTTTGAGTATTTATGGGCTATGTGTTGTCATTTAACATGCCTTCTTAAGTGGAAAATGGTTGCATTTCGGGCTTATAAATATAGACACCATGCCATTTATTTTCTACCACTTGTGCAATCCGAGTTTAGCTTCTTCTCTGAGTTTTTATTTCTAATTCGTTGAGTTGTTTGCATACTCTGTTTTGCTGAGTTGAAAAATACAGTGACTTTACCAGCAATTGCCATTAACGGTGAATTTCCCAAATTAAGCTGAGAGTGATACTATTGTGAGATTTGTGTTGAATAAGGAATTAGTGGAGAATACACTTTTAAGATTAGATTGATAGGGAGTTGTTATAGAGTGAGAAATCATTGAGATTCTGGCAGCTCAATTCAAAGAGGGATTGGAAGAACAATTTTTGAAAGGAGAAGCTTTTAAATATAGGCATGGATTTTCTTCATTTTGTAATTTCAATTTGAGAGTTGTTTTCTATTATCTTGTGTTTGTTTGTTTTACTTAGTTTTTAAAGAATAGAACTATAAAGCAAAACATTTACTAGATAGGCATAAAAGAGGATTTATGTGAAAAGAACTTAAGGGAATAGTTCATTTATCATAAAAAGGGAATTATGTGTAAGGAGCTTAAGGGATCAGCTTTACTTACCTTGCATTATAGGGAAATAATGGAAAAGGATTTAAAAGAGAGGTTTTAAAATGCATTTAAAATGATATTTGCATGTTTTGTATTATCTCCATATGAGGAGAATATGATTGAAATAGATACTAAATACTAGGATGGGTTTGAATGCATCATGAAAATATAAAATCCACAGCTGTAGTTAATAGGTTAACTCGATGAAGCTTGTGTAACTCCTAGGAATTTTGGTTTCCGATATAGGAGAAGGATTTTATAGTTACATGTTATGCTATTCATTCCTAGTAGGATAGTATGGTTGTAGGATGTCTGGGGTGACGGATCTACCCATTGAAGGACAAAACCTATGCGTAGAGTAAGGAAGCCTCAAGTCAAGTCGGCCCTGAGTAGTGTTTATAATAAATGACCTTCATTCGAAGTATTGAATGAGAACACTTTGGCCAAATTAGTGAAAGGTACGACATCCACTGAGGAGTGAGATAGTTGAGACTACACTGTCAGTTCATTGTGATCTGAGTACTAGATCGAGATTGTGAAATAGCAAGGTTCTAGTTGTGTAGGACACAGCACTATGCTCAGTTGGTAATCGTTAAAGGATACCCTACCAATCTCTTCTTCGAAGGGAGGGCCATCTATCAAATGATAGGTGTGCGGGGGACCGCATTATAAGTCTGTGGTTGGCAGAAAAGCGCCCGAGTGATGTCTCTCCTCCACAACAAGCCGACAATGTACCAAGATTTGAAAGAACGGACTCCTGGACCTTCTTACTTCTATTTGTGCAAAAGCTTACAAGCTATGTATGTAATTGTATTTCTTTTAAACTCTGATTTGTATTTGCAATAAAAATTCATGTGGAAAAATATTGTAACTTGTATACATTTATCAATAAAAAAAGGATTTTTTTTATTATATTATCTTTGTTACTTGTTACCTTTACATGTTTAAAGTGAGAATTGGAAAATTTTAATTTACGAAAGGAATAGGTCGTTACAGAAACAAAACAATTTGGGAACAACTGAGGCAATGCCTCAAATCGCAGGCGTGGGTGGTTCTGGGAAAATAGAAACCCTAAAGTGGAGTCTTCAGCAAACTAGCGAAGCAAAATGGGAGAACCCCCAAGAAGAATGAATAGCCCTTGGAAAGGAAGTGGAAAGATGACCTCAAAAGGACCTCACCAACAAGCCATGGATCAAACTAATCAGAGGTACGCACAAGGAAAACAAAGAGTAGAGGCTAAAGAGGGAAATGCAAGGGCCAAATGGAAAATAGGGGAGCATCTAGATCACGATGGGGAAGACAAAACCTTAGGAGGGAATAAGGAGGATCCAACAAACTAGAGAAGGAACCCTAAAAACTACATGAATTATGGTAGCAAAGGAATCAAAGGGTAGTGTTCTTAAAGAAATAAAAGAGGGAGTAGATTGAAAGAAAAATTTAAACCATGGGGGAGCAAGCTATTCGCAATGCCAACAAAAGCATTACAGTCAAGGGTGGCCAAGTTGAAGGATAGAGCTCTATTCACAAAATGGAATCATCCAGAATGCCCTGAGGAAGAAATCATGAAATGGTGGCAACAAAACTTCAAGGACCAGGTAAGCATTCACAAACTACCAAACTCTTTCTTCCTCATTGAATGCATAGACATGGATTTAAAGAGGGAAATAGTATATGGAAACCCCCTGTTCTTCAAGGGCCATAGTTTTCATTGTGTAAATTGGAAATCCAATTTTGATCCTTGGAAATACACTATCAAAAAGACCCCTACATGGCTCAAACTGGTAGATCTCCCATCCAAGTATTGGAGTTTGGAAGCCCTAATTAAGATAGGCGATGCCCTAGGGGTATGGTTGGGAGTTGATGAGGATTTCATTAATGGAAAAAAGAAGAAGAAGCAAATATCCTCATGGAACTTGCGAAAGGAGTGGGAATCTACAAAAATATGGAAATACTTATCCTCTGATCCAGAGAAAAGCTTGGGGGCGGGTTATTCCACCAAAGCAAGCCAATGCAACCCACAATGGAAATCCATCCAAAAGAATTTTCCCTAATTGCAATATCCTACCACTCCAAACCCCATCATTCAATCCCTCACCCTCCTACCTTTTGCACTTCACCTGCTTCACTTTCCCAAATCAAAACTCATGCAAATCCCATGTCCTCCTGCATGGGCTAGCAATTCTCACTTCTAGTGGAACCTCAGAATTTCCAAGCGCAAAGGAGATCTGAAGGTTTCTGAGGGTTGAGAAATACTATGAATGCAAAAACTAAATTGGATTAATGATGGGAGAACGAGCTGAAACTATATGTGAAATTCGAGACTTGCAAGGAGTGAAAGACGTGGTGGAGTGGATTCCAGCCATTGGGGATTCGATCTTACGACCTCGCAGAGATTAAATGTCACATATATAGTAGACAAGGTCATTCATATTTAGGTTTTGAAGTATAACATGAACAATGTAGTCGTCTACTGTTTATTTATTTTTACCCAATCGGCGATTAGTGTGAGAACACCTACTGGAGAACTATTTGTCTCCCCAATATCTGTCCAATAATCCAGCAACTGTGTCCGCTGGGAAATTTTCCCTTTCTATCTAACCCCCAAATTTGAGAGCAAATACCATCCATCAGTTGATATTCATTTGTTTCTTTTTTGCCATAACCTTACAATATGTGTTAATCTGGTGTATCTCTCTCACAATTATATACTTGAAAATCAAAGAAAGGGTTTTGAATCCTTGTTGCTTCCAGTATGTGAACATGAAAATGTATTACAGATGTGACTCTTAGTTTCTTAGATTGTTTCATTTGTCAAGTCATTAAAATTCTTCCATTTCATTTTCATCTTTATTATTTTTTAAAATTTGAAATTATAGTGGAATGCAAAACTCCACTAGTTCGAAAAACCATTGCTTTGAGATTTTTCAGATTGTTTGGTCTCCTCAAATCTTTAAAATTCTTCCATTTCATTTTCATTTCTTTATTATTTTTTAAAATTTGAAATTATTGTGGAATGCAAAACTTCATGTGTTTGAAAAACATTGCTTTAATATTTTTTAACAAATCATACATATCATAAAAAAAATAGTCTTTAGAGATTGGATTGTGTGGTGCTACAATAAAAGTTTTAAATTATTTAATAGAAGAATGTGGATATTATTGACATAAACATATTATATGGATGGTGACATAATACAAAATTCTCATTATTTTCACTTGAAAATAAATATCAAATTATTTAGAGAATATAAATTTAGAAATCAATTTGTAAATTAAATTGGTAAAATAGATTTTTATTTAATTGGATGGATGTGATTATAATTTTAGTTTGTTTTATTAAGAATAAAATAAATACTTCTAAACAATAAGATAAAATTAAATTAAATATAGAAACATATAAATAGTCTATCAATTTTAAATGTTTAGCAATGATATAATAAAATAAAAAATTGAAGTATATATTAAGAAAAGAGTTCATTGTAAACATTTGAATATCTTTTATGATAACCATTAGCTCAAATTAATAACACATAGTTTAGAGAAATTATACTTAAGGATACATAAATAATTATATTATTTATATTTGTAATATTTTTTTTTATTCAAGGGGTAAACACTTTTGACTGGAGCTATGAACCGGAATACAACCATTCAACAATACCACCCCAACGGGGTTTGAACCTTGGTGGCAAGAACAACAATACCACCTTTAAACCAACACACCATGCCAATACTAGCGATTTATATTTGTAATATTAGCAACCTACCTTCCAATATCTTAAATTAAACATACAGACAAGCAAAGTTTTACGAATGATACTGACACATTCAACTACAATGCCAAAATTCTACCCAAAAAAAGTAATAATAATTGCATAAAATTTTCTTATTTTAGGTTACAAGATAAAACCTAAAAAAACTCTAATTACTTATAGTTTTAAGACAACAATGAAAAAAAGATATATAAATAATTCTCATAATTCTAAATTAATAAATAAGAAGTCTTTTGAACTAGTCAAAAACCCTAACAAACCTAATCACAATTCTAAGAAATTAAAAATAGAGATTTAAAACACTAATTCTATTGTTAGTCACAAGCTCAAAATGTGAAAAAATACATAAATTTATAGAAACACACTAAAAATGAAAAACAAACAATTTAGAGAGAATTATTAGAATCCCAAATTTATGCCACATACAAGCAACATCTTGCAACAAAAGAATCGCCCCTTCAATACTAAATTTCCCAAGAAAAATAACTATAATAAATCTATATAAAAAAATTATGTGCTCTTGATCACAAGCTCGAACAATAGAACTAAAATCTCATAGATTCCATGCTAAAAAAAATCTAATTTCAAGATATACTGAATTGAGTATCCTTAAAAATTAATTGAATAAATCAATACAAATGACATAAGTGCTAGAGACTTGTAATTGATCACATCACTTTTTGATCCTGAAACTCCTTATTTGCTCACGGTGTGGATGGGATTCCATTGCACACTGCTCGAGAGATTATAGGGAGGCTCACCCTAAACATAGCTAAGCTTCGAGTCATCAGACTAAACTTTTGATTCCTCTTGATTTAAAAAAAAAAATCACCTCTTGATCCTAAAAATGGGTAATAAAAAATAAAAATGAAATGCTAAAATAAGAAAATAAAAAAACTTATACCAACCCGTACTCAAACAACCCTGCAAGTCACATAGTGAATTAATGCTACGGCGAATAATTGCTAAAGCCCTAGGGGTCTTCCATATTATCATTTCATATTATCTATCCTCTGATCCATGTTAGTAGTATTGTTATTCATGCAGAAACCATTTCCCCTACTACTCATAATAGCTCCCATTGGTTGAGTACCTCTAACTCCTATTGCCATTGAACATAAATACACGCCCACAAAGAGATACAAGAAATACGTGTACTCCCTATATATACTATTGTCCTATTCATAGAATGAACTTTCACAAAGCAAGATGAATTACCAAATGGGATAAATGGAACTATCTTCATGTCTTTTATGATTGTGTCCCTCCTTGTGTGAATAAGGAAGTTGAACAAATGAAATAAAAAGGTGGACAACTAAGCATTTTGAGATATCAAATCATTGCATCTAGACTCCATGGGAGAAATTGCATCATGTTGCAAGATGGTGTGTCCCTTGGTCTTCCTTATCTAGCATGGGGCTTGGGTTTGTGACATGGCTTAACCGCCTCCTGCGGATCATACATAAATTTGGCAGTTGTATTGGGCATTGACAGGTTGATCTTTTGGTGCAGCGGCAACCACCAATGTAACAATTGGTATCAGAGCCGAGGTCACAGGTTCAAACCCCTCACTTGTGCTAGGTGGGGATTGTTGCAAGATGGTGTGTCCCTTGGTCTTCCTTGTCCAACATGGTGCTTGGTTTTGTGACATGGCTTAACCGTCTCCTATGGATCTTACATAAATTTGGTGGTTGTATCGGGCATTGACACGTCGATCTTTTGGTGCAACGACAACCACCAATGTAGCACATTATTGGCCATGGTGACATTGGCACTGTGTATAAGATTGAGCTTAGTAACAAACAATACATGTTTTCATAAAAAAATATTTGGAGTGGTAAGAAAGAATTAATTACTTCAATGACCTATGAGAGTGCCCCGGGGATGAATCACCACAAGAACATTGCCACATTATATTGTTGCTTTATCAATGGAAATTAAAATATTCTTGTCTATAGTACATTTACTTCTAGTGTATGGGCGAACAATCTCCAATTGTAGATTATTTAATGGTAATTTGAAAAATGTTCCATATGGGAGATAGCATTGATCATATCTTTTTGTACTTGCAAGTTTATTTAAAAATATCAATTATTTAATATTAATATTTCTCTATTTTTTATTCTTTTGAAGTTTATCCATTTAAAATACTTCTCATTTAATTTCATTGAGACATAATACAATTAGATTATCACTGTTGTATGCATCTTTACAACAAGATGCTTTTGAAGAAATGTTTATTTATAATTACATTTTATAAATTTATATGTGTCTAATATTAACCTTGTACCAATCTATTTTGTGACTTGATCAAGTTGCATAAGGATGATATAGCAAGATAGAAAGATGATGAAAGAAGATGAAGGAAAACAAGATATTTTGGGTTGTTAAGAAATGGTTATAAAATTATATTTTATAAATGTTACCTATTTTTCACTTCGAGCTCAAACAGGTGGAGCTGAATGAAGTTCATCATTTATAGGTACAGAAATTTTCATGTTTTGCTGATTAAGTGTTCATTGATCATCATTGAGATCATCTTACATATGAGTCATAGTTTATTGTGCAAACGTTTTAAACAAAAAATTGAGAAAATTTGCATAATAATGCTTTTATTCATTTTGTAAAAAATGTTGAATTCCACACAAGCCGTGGAAGTAACTTTTGGATTTTTTTTTACAATCAAATAAGGAATGCTTAAACAATGGTATGCTATACAACTGAAAATAACGAAAGCATAGGGTAAAAGATGATCCGTCATTGCCTGGAATGACGAATCGTTGACGGTTGAGGTTCAGTGGTGACGTCAGTTTTAGCTCCGTTTCCAGCTTCAGCTTCGATTTTCAGCTTTAAAGGGATCTGCAGGAAAAGATTAAAATGATGTTAGAGATGGTCTCTAAGCAATAACGGATCAAATCCTATCATATGCCTACGCTACTGACAGGAATACAAGATACAGTCGATTAGGCATTCATCAGATGATTGCAAAACATCAAGAGGAAAGACATAATTCAATGGAATCTTTCAGCTTCTTTTATTTTGCTAACATGTTTGTTTCAGTGTGCAGGAACAGGTTCATCATGTTTGAGATCATTTCATCAGATATGTGGAGTAAAACGGGCTCCCACAAGGGTTGAGCCCGGCATATTAAAAGGTCACCTCTCATTTACATCTTTATTTGGAGAGTTATCAAATATTCAATTACAGTCATCAAGGAAATCTGCTGTGATAAGAGGAATTCATAAAGAGCAGCTTTTGATTCATTATAACAAAATAGAATTAAGCATTGGCTGCATTTATTATCCAAGTTTCAGCTCTACTTTATATTTGCATTTGCATTCAAATAGAGTATTGAGCCCTTTAACACTGAAGGGAAAACAAAGCATTTGTTTTTGAAACTGTTTTTTATCATTTTAAATACATAATAGTGCCCATTGTCATAAGGAGGACGGCAGTGTACAATATGTATAATGCCATTTCATTGTAACTGATAAGATGCTGAAAACAGTCACCATGCCTTCACAAGCAATCATTACATCATGGTGATAAGATTTTATTCAAGGGCAGCCATGTATTGTCAACTATAATAAATATAACAAGGAGACCAAATAATGGACAGCCTGTACCATTGGAGACAACTTTTGAGTAGGAAAAAGCCTTTGATGGTAATCAGCAAATAGAGAAACATTAAAGGTTGCCAGGGACTCCAATATTATAGCCATTATTAAAGCATCAAGAGAAGCAAACGAAAGAAGTTATGGTTGTCATTATTATTTGTTATTCCTTATTTTTTTCAATTGGCAGAATTAAAATAACAAAAAGGAACCATGCTTTATGCCTATCAAGAGAGCATCAAACATCAAGCTGCTAAAGGAAGCTTATGCCACAAATAGAGATGACAATCCAATAGCATCAAGGGCAACATATTAAGTCACGAAACGAAAAAAGGAGTAGTAGATTTAAATGCATAATCAGCCATCAAGCATTTACTATAGCTGAATGTGATAGCAAGACAAAGGACAGCTATTACGTTTTGAAAAAAAGCATTGAGATTCAATACACTCTGCAATTTTAGCTTTATCATCAAGGAGGTATCATGTTCATGATGGAGCAGCAATTTAGCATTGAGAATGCATACCAAAAGCATCAAACAAGACAGTCTATTTGAGAGTTAAAATTTATATCAAATTTTTTGAAAATCCGTGACAAAAGCAACAGGTAAACATTGCAAGAACAGCTCAAGTGAATTATTGTATTAATGGTAAGGAGAGCTTGATACACAGCAGAAGTCTCAATATGTTAGGAAGGAATTAAGTAGCAGCATTAAAGGAGGCAATCATAAATAATATATACAAAGTATGAGCCACTTTTGGTGAGCCAGTACAAGCTGTTGACAATAATTTCATGGAGGAGCAGCCTTGATTTTTACGAGATTTAGAATTAAAAGACAGTCCCCAAAATTTACAACATTCATAAGAGACTAGGAAAGCATCATTGACTGTAAACGGGGCAGCGGGTTTATGGAAAATGTAAAATCATCTCATATCACAGTGGCACACAATGAGCAGTCAAGCCTTCAAGAAATGAGTCACATGATGGCGTCATTTTTATTCTTTTTACATATCAACTCTCACAGGAGTCATTCATGAAGAAGCTTTTCTTATGTTAAGGATTTATGAATATGCAATGGAGGATTATTATTTAGATCACTGCCAATAAGAAGATTTAGAACAGTTGAGTGCCAAGTAACCTACAGAAAATTGCTATGCATTAGAAAGTGCCCAAGAATAACTCAATGAGCCGAGTTTGTCCGGTGATGCAATATGCAAAGTGACAATGTTTTGAAATATGGAAAAGAATCAAAAGGAAATCTTCATGTACCAGCTTAAGAGTGAAGATTTTTGCAGTTTCAAAAGAACAAGACACAGATTCAAATTTTTTTTTTTTAAAGCAGAGATTGTTCTTTATCTATCAAAATACTTCAAAAATATTCAATGGTGCTTCAAGAAGTAGAGAAAGCTCTTAGAAATGCATAGGAAAAGCAACAAAAATTAGACTATTATCTCAAAATACCTTCAGAAATCTTCTTATTTTTGAATTTGAAGAGTGTTTGAACAAAGTTCGTAGCTTCAGATCTTCATGGCGGCCAAGTTAGATGCAGATTCTTGACAAAATTCGAAGCAAAAGCTCAGATAAATGGCAGAATATCATCTAGGAACAGAAAATTGTGCTTAATGCTTCCACGTTTTTTATAAAAAATGTCTTATGTTCTTAGTTCGCCCATGAAACAAGCAGATTTTTTTCAAAGTTTGTAGGAAACCCACAGAGAAGTCTTCAAGCATCAATTTCAACAAGGATTCGGCCCCAAAACACTTCCACGTTTTTCATAAAAAACGTCATACTGCAGATTCGCCCAAAATAAATCAGATTTGAACTTCTTCATGACAGAAAATACACAGAAACAGCAAGTTCGTGGCTCAGGATGATGATGGCGGCCAAGAAAAGACCAGATTCGAGCTCTTTAATGGTGAAAAAACCAGAAATATCAGCAAGTGCGGCTAGGGTTTGAGTAGTGGCGGCTGTTTTTCTCAAGTTTCTCTAAGCCGAATGCAAAATGAATGATGAACTTTAGGGTTCGAGTGCTCTCAAAAGCCTAATTCGAATGATGTGTTCTCTTGACTTTTGTTTAGAAATTTTAAAAGAGAAAAAAAAAATCATTTCACTTTTGAATATTTCGTGGTCTTGATTCTTTAGAGTCAATTAAAGTAATTATGCTGAAGGGGCCGAACACTTTGCATGGTGTTTATGAAAAAATCAAACATTCAATTAAATATTAAAGTAATATAGCTATTACTCCAATATTTAAGAAGTTATTACCAATGGTTAAAATATTAAAATAATCATTTGATGATTATTTTTAATATTTAATTAAATTAAGCTCTTCTCAAATTCATGCAGGAGTATAAGTGAAGACAACTGAGAATCTAATAATGCAAGTGGAGTAAATTATGGAGGTTGTCTTTCAGTTTCAGAGGAGTTCCAATTATTATGGGTGGATTGGTAAAAACGAGGCAATTTTGCATACTTTAAGCCACTTTTTCAGGGAGTTGCAGTTCAGTTGGAATAGTGCATGTATCAGTTATGACTTGGCAGTGAGTTTGAGCTTGATTGGACTTATTTTTGCATGGTTTTGGGCCTCACTTTCAGTGATATTTTCTTCTGCTCGGATTTGGCTTTGGAATTATCACCTTTTCTTGGGGTTGGACTTTCAGTTCTTTTTGCATGCCTTTTGGAAAGGTTTTTGTATATATTGAAAAACTTAACTGTTTTTCAGGCTAGTTCTTGTTTTCTGCCTTTGCCTTCAGCAAAGAAGACTATCTTGTAACTCAGCATTTATTTACAGATTAATACAGCAGTGTTTTTTACAGGTTCAAATCGTGTTATTGCAGAGAATTCCTTCAAGTTTCAGTATTTTAGAATTTGCCTTCAAGTTTCAAGCATCTTTGTCATGTGGGATTGATCGAAGTAATTATTGTGTTGCAGTTTTTTGAAACCTTTAAATATTTATGTCTCCTTAGTGAATTTTGTGTGCATCCAAGTTTAAATTCACTGGTTAAACATTGTGTTGATCAATAATCAAACAGTCTAGTTGTGGAAATTGTACTTCCCTTCTGTGATTGTTTCTTTAATAACCTTTGTTTAAAATATTAAGGTGTTTAAACTCCCAGATCTGGTTGTGCGAATAAAAATAGTGAGTAACTGTTTTGTGAGTTAAGTCTGCAAGTTGGATTCTTCGGTGCATCACCATATATTAACAGTTTTATAGTTTAGAATCCAGACTTAGTCTTTCTATCTCTTTCCCAGTCAAGTCAATTAGTTTTTATCAGGGAACCAGCCCTCTCTGGAGATTGATTCTCGAAATTAGGCAACCCACAGGCCTGAGAATCATTCCATGTTTCAACAGATTGCTAGATTTAACTAATCGAGCGTTCGGGTGCAATCTGAATTGACAACAATAAATTTGTAAATGTCTAATATTAATCTCTTATCAACTTCTTTTGCAAATGGATCAAGTTGCACAAAGATGATGTAGCAAGATATAGAGGCGGTGGAACAAGATGTTTCGAGACTAACAAAGTTTATAATGAAATTTTACAAATTTGTGAAAGCCTAATATTAACCCCTTACCAATACTCAAATCCATTGGTAGATTCATCTTCATTGCTATGAGTTTCAAACCCTAACACTATCATTTATCTATTGCCCATTTTAAAGTTGTGAAACATGTTTGAAACATTTGTATTTTTTATTTTTGTAAATGGTAGGGTTATGATAGTTGTATTTGGTGAAAATTCCAATAGAAACATATTTTTCCTATTTTAAATATTAGTGCATCTTTGTCATATTGAAAAAATCATTGTGCCCCACATGTTGCAATTGTTAGTTTGAAGTTGAAGCTAGCAACAAAGAGAGGTTGACATTATGAATTACAAATTAGTTGTATTTTTAATTTTTTGTTAGAAAAAAATTGACTTGCTAGTGAAGTTGAATGATTCTAAATGAGTCCATCATGGACCAATTTTTTCCTAAGTACAAAACTTCCAAAATTATAAAAGATGAGCTTGGGATCGTACCCTAAACAAACTTTTCAAAATAGACTTTAAATAATCCTTAGCTCTTAGCTAAAGATCTATCATCTTCAGCTCTTTCTCTTACATTGAGTTATCTAGGTTTAACTTAAAATAATTAAAAATAATAATTTAATTATTTATCAAGTAATTTTTGATCTATTACAAAATTGAATGGTTAAAAAAATTTGAAGATTATCTTGAAGAGAAAATTCTAGGACGAGAGTGCTTGCTACGGTTGATGGCCCTGCCTGGGCTGCATGTTGCTGTACAACTTGCATGAGGGACATCCGCTCATTACATGTCATCTCTTCTTTGCTCATCACCTTCCTTGTATTCATTTTACTATTGGGTGGGTTCTTTTAATGCTCCAAGGGTTCATTTTTTTCTGTGTGCTTATGCTTGCTAGTGTGTGGGGTTTCGCCGATGGGGAGGAGATATTTTTGAAATCCTTCTCTTCTCTTTGTGATTATTCAAACAACCATTACCCTTGCCTATTCCTTTGGGTGGAGTTTTGGCTTGTTGCATTGGTTGGCTTGTGCTGTGGGGGTGTGTGATCTTGTTCAACCTGACAAGGTCTTAGTGTTTTCTTTAGCATGACTCTAGGGGAGACATCGAGGGTCAAATCCCCTCTTGATTTTTGAGTTGCATTTGGAGCTTCTTCTCCAAACTGCTCACTGAGGGTTTTTAATAATAGTTTGTTTTCAAATGGTTCAAGTAATGGTGGATTTGTTCTAGTTGGTGGCCCTCGTGTACCAAAGATAAATGGTTTCCTAGAATGAACCAAAGATAGGCCGGTGTTGGTCATTCAACCTGAATCGATTGCAGAGGATATCGAGTATTTCTCGATACATGTCTTACTCTACAATTTTTTGGGAATGAGGGTTTTACTCCAATTCTTGGAATCGTGGGCTCATTGTATGTGGTCCCTAGAGGGTGAGATGGAAATAATGTTGCTAACAAACAGTTACTTCATAGTGGCATTCAATTGCATGGCGGATCGCAATAGAGTGTTTGAAGGTGGACCTTATTTCCACAACCAGGTTGGTTTATTCATTAAACCCTGGCATGCGGGTTTTGATCCTTCAGAGGAGCTCCCAAATCAGGTTTTGGTGTGGGTTTGTCTCCCCAAATCTCCAGTTGAATATTGGCGTAATGACATTTTGCATTGAGTTGCTTCACTACTAGGGAATCTGATGGGTCCTTCTCAACAAACTTAGGATAGAAAGGTAATGAATTTTTCTCACATTTGTGTTATAATGGATTTAAATAACCCTCTTCCAGATTCTTTAGAAATTTGTGTGGGTTCATACTCTTGGGTGCAACAACTAGATTATGAGACATTGCCCTTTCAGTGCCATCTTTGTCATGAATATGGCCATCTACAGAGGAGATGCCCAAAATCTAAATCTTTTGTGTCTCAGGTTGCTTAGCCTCCTCACAATCCTCTTAAGGTTGACAAAGGCAAGGACCCTGTTCTTGGTGAGGTTGTTGGTGCAGAGGGTTTTATTCCTACTAAGGCTCATAATAGGAACTGGGGTCAAAAGAGGACTCTTAAGGAGCACCAAGCAGGAGATACCTTTAATAGATTTGAGGTTTTCTATGATCTTAGTTAGCAAGAGGTGAATCTAGGAATGATGTTTTTGGATTAGGGTGTTTCAAAAGGGGTTTAGGAAGGAATTATTCCATATTACAACCAGACTTCTTAGGAGACCAGGGCTTTGCAAATGGAAATGAATCAGAGTTTGGTAATTCATGGGAGGTCTGAGACTCTTGTGGATGCAAAGATGGGGGAGGGAAATATCTCTACTCCATTGGTGAAAGCAGGGTCAAAATTGGTAAAAGGCAGTAAGGCTCCTCCTTTGTTGGGAATTCTTCAGAAAGACCAAAAGAAAGGGGTTGTAGAGAAGTCTTCTAAAGTTGGTAGAAAGAAGGATTTGGAGAAAATAAATTTGATGAGGGAGACTTTGGTGGAATCTAGGTCTATTAAGACCCTAGATTCCCATTTTTCTAACCCTCCAAAATGATTGTCCTTTCCTGGAATGTAAGGGGATTGAATAGTGGCCCTTGACAAAAAGTTGTTCGTGATTTGTTGAGACTTCATTCTCTTGATTTTCTTTTTTTTACAGGAGACTAAGTTAACTATTGAAGGTATGATTAGTTTGTTTCCTAAGCTATGGGGGTGAGGAAGTTGACAGTTTATTGGGGCTCATGGTAGTGCAAGGGAGGTGGCTTGCTTGTGGAACCCACTGAAGATTTGTCCTCTTTGGCGGTTGTCCTCCAAGTCTTCCATCTCTGTGGTTTCTTTAAGTCTGGAGTTGGGGAAATTATTCTTCTTTCAAACATCTATGTGCCTATTGATTTTCCTAGTAAGCAATTATTATGGTCTCATATTTATTTCATTCAAATCCTTGCTCCTTTGTTCCCTTGGATTATTGCAAGTGATTTCAATGCCATTATTGAGTTGGATGAGAAGAAGGGTGGTATTGTGAGATTGGAGCCCTCTGCTTTCTTGTTTCATGATAACATCTTTGCATTGAACCTGGTTGACATTAAGCCTTGGAATGGTCAGTTTACTTGGAACAATAGGAGATTGGGGGAGAGTTGTATTGTTGAGAGACTGGACCGTTTCTTGGTGTCCTTTTTCTAGGTTGGTGGAGGGTGGTCTACTTGCTCTGAGATTTTGGACTGGAGGGCTCAAATCACTAGCCTATTAAGTTATCTGCTACTTAAGCTCGTGTTGCTCAATCCCCTTGTTTCAAATTCTAGCTTATGTGGTTAAGATATTCTTCTTTGCAGGTGCATGTGGCTGAATGGCGGAGGAGGGGAAGACCTAATTTTGGCACCATTATGTATTTTTTTTCAAATAATTGCAATATGTAAAATATCAACTTAAAAGGTGGAATAGGCAGTACTTTGGCAATATTTTTCATGTTAAGGTTGTTGCTCAAGCTGACTTGGATGTCATCACTCGGAAGGTAAGGGAGTTTGGTCTTTCTAAGGAGTTACTCAGGGAGGAGGCTAGGGCTTTGAAAGCTTTGGAAAAGTATGAGTTGTGTGAGGAAATTTATTGGAAATTGAAGGCTCGATTTGAGTGGTTACAGGAGGGAGATAGAAACACCACTTTCTTCTTCAACTCGATGAAGTCCAAGAGACATGGTAATTCTATGCTCGTTCTTGTGAATGACAAGGGTGAGCATTTATCTTCTTTGCAGGATATGTCTAGAGAAGCTTCACAGTTCTTTGCTTCATTATTTAGACAAAACTCTCAAGATGGTTTGGCAGAAGAAAACCAAGTTCTTTCTTGTATCCCCTCTTTGGTCACTAGGGAGATGAATGAGCATCTTTTGGGCAATATCTCGTTGGTAGAATTAGAGGCTAGTATTTTCTAGATGAAGAAAGGGAAAGCCCCGGGCCTTGATTGCTTTCCGGTTGAATTTTATCAAGAATTTTAGGATATCATTAAGTTGGACCTTTTGGAGGTGGTTCACGAGTCTCAAAGGAATAAGAAGATGTTGCGGGCTTTAAAATATGCATTCCTTGCTCTCATTCCAAAATGTGAGGGGGCAGATCATTTGAGTCAATTTTGACCCATTTCCCTTTGTAATGTGGTTTATAAAATCATTTCCAAGTTGATTGTTGAAAGGATGAAGCGATGGCTTAGAGGGCTTATCTCTGAGGAACAAAGTGGTTTTTTGGAGGATTGGAAAATTTTGAATGGGTTGGTCATTGTTACTCATACTATTCATTATATGGCATCCTCGAAAGGAAAGGCTATGTTCATCAAGCTAGATATGGAAAAGGCCTATGATAGAGTGAGTGGTACTTCTTGCAAAAAATTCTTATTGCTTTCAGTTTTGTTGAGGAGTGGGTCTAGTGGGTTATGTGTTGTGTTACTTCCACTTCTTTCTCAGTGTTGATAAATGGTGAGCCTACTTCTCCTTTTAGTGCTTCTAGGTGTCTTCGTCAAGGGGATCCTCACTCTCCATATTTATTTATTCTTCTTGTGGAAGGCCTGGGGAGACTGGTGAAACATAACGTGGAGTTGGGGTTTATGTAGGGATGGAGGTAGGGAAATGGTTTGCCTCCTTAATCTCACCTGCAATTTGTGGATGATACTACCTTGATGGGTTTGGCTAAGATTAGATAAGCTACGAATTTGTGCAAGGCTTTGGATATCTATCTTGTTGCTTCTGGTCCAAGGATTAATGAAGATAAATCTTCCATTTTCTTCTTCAATAATCCAAGACTTATTCAGTAAAGGATTGCTCATATCTTGAGGTCCCAGATTGGTTCTCTCCCTTTAACTTATCTTGGCATTCCTATCTCTGTTGGTAGACTTCCCAAGGAATCATGGCAGAATATTTTGGACAAGTTTCATGCGAAGATTAATCATTGGACTCATAGATGGTTGTCCTTTTTTGGTCATGTTCAGCTGCTAAAGTTTGTGGTGCACGCTCTTCCTATTTATAGGTGCATGTTACAGGTGGCTCCGATTGGGTTTGTAAAGGACTTGGACTCTTTGGCTAGACAATTCTTCTGGGCAGGTTGCTTGTCCTCTTCCAAGTGGAGCCTGGTTAAGTGGGATATTGTGTGTAGCCTAAGGTAGTTTGGGGGTCTTGGATTGTGGCAGGCGACTTGGTCCGAGTTGGCATTTGCTGCAAAGCTTTACTGGAGGTGGTGTGTCAAGTAGGATCATATTTGGGCCAAGATTTTATCTCATAAGTACCTTTCAGGGGTTCTAAAGGAGGAGCTTCCCAGGTTTCCTCTGGTGGGGAAAGCTTATATGATTTGGGGAAAGCTTAAAAAAGGGATTGCGTTGATCAAGGAGGGCCTATTCTGGATATGTAATAGGGGGCTAAGGCTCTCTTTTGGTCTGACTCTTGGGATGATTTTTCCCCCATTTTGCGTCAATATCCTAATTTGGTGAATCTTTGTCAATGCTTTTTGGAGGCTGGTTGGTCAAGGGTGAATGATTTTAAGAATTTTTATCCATGTGGGTAGATGGAAGTGGCTAGGTGGAAGGATCCTTGCGATTGGCTGGTTCTCGAGTTAGAGGAGCAATGTGTTGAGCTTCAAAATATTTTGGCTGGTAGACTATGTTGTTCCCTTAGGGATAAGGATATTATGACTTGGAGCTTGAATCCTAAGGGTTCCTTCTCTTTGGCTAGTGGATATCAGGAGTTGTTGTCTCGTAAGTTTGGGGTGGTGGTGGTCCCTTGGTGGAAACATGTGTGGAAAAAAAATTCTTGGCCAAAGTGTAATTTTTTTGTGTGGAATTTGGCTTGGAATAAATGTTTGACTTGGGATAATCTTCATAAGCAGGGATTCCAGGGTCCCTCTATTTGTGTTCTGTGTGATTGCAGTGAGGAGGATTTTTCCCATTTATGTTTTCATTGTCCTTATTTTATGTTGCTCTTGCATTTTTGGTGGGTTGTTTGGAAACATCCTTGTGTTGATGCGTCTTCCCTTGTTGAGTCTTGGAGCAATCTAGGAAGACCCCATTCCCAAGCCTCTTTCCTCCAGATTGTGTGGAGTATTGGTCCTACATTCATCTTGTGGTAAATTTGGTTGGAAAGGAATCGTAGGATTTTTTGTGGGGATAGGCTGATGGTTCAACAGGTTTAGCACAAAATTATTAGTATGATCAAAGAGATGGTGGAAGCCAAATGTGATGTGGATTTTCTGTTGGAAAGAAGTGATGATGAGATTGTGAATAGATTGGGCTTGCAGGGGTTGACTTTGGTCTTTACTTGTGTCAGAAGAGGAAGGAGGGATAAAAAGAAGGTTCAAAGGATTGGAAGATGGGTGCCTCCTCCAATGGATTTTCTAAAGATTAATACAGATGGTTCCTCTAGGGGTAACCCTGAGCTTGTTGGGATTGGTGGAGTTGGCAGAGACTGTTTTGGTTTGGTCATTTTCTTTTTCTCCATCCATAAAGGGCAACATTCTAAAAACTTTATGGAAGGGTTGGTGATTCTCTGGGCTATTGAGTGTGCTTGTGCCTTGGGCTAGCGAAGGATTATCTATGAATCTAATTCATAGATTATTGTTAATATGTTGCTCGAGCAAAAGGTGGTTGAGGTTAATTGGCAAATTGTGTAGGTTGTTTGATAGATTTTGTAGAGGTGCTCTACATTGGAAGTGGTATCTTTTATCCACATTTCACTTGAATGGAATAGGGTTGTAGATTTTTTGGCTAAGTGGGCTTTTGAGCATGAGAATGATTGGAAGATTGAGGGGTGGAGACAGTTGTCCCTTGAGTATGGTCAGGATTTAGAGAGGGTAATTTTTTATGATATGGAGGGATAAGATGTTGGTGGTTGTTTGGATGGTGTATTTTGTTTTGGATGGAGGTTTTGGTGTTTTCCTTATAATAGCTTACGGGTTCCCTAATCCTTTTGTACTGTTAATTTCTTGATTTCAATAAAAAAATTACTTCCTTTTATATCTTAAAAAAAAATGGTTCACAAATTTTTTTAAAGGAATGAAGTTAAAATTATGTCTCAATACAAAGAATAAGGAAAAGAATACTAAAAATAAGTAAGAACAATTAAAATTAAAATTGTTATATTTCAATTATATGATAATAAAAAGAGAATACACATTACTTATAAAAAAATTGTACTAAATGTGAGGATTAAATAAATCAAAATTTTAGAAAAATAAAAATAAAAACATCAAACTCTTTTAAAATCTTGTGCATGACTTTTATATTTTGTTGTATTAATATTCATAAATTATATTAGTTTTATTGGCGATAATTGAACATTGTAATTGTGAAGCTAATTCAAAGACATCTTTAATGGAATGCTAATATTGAAGTTAATTCTAGAGGGAATTTTATAATGATAAATGGTGTGCTACAAATGAAACATAATAGAGTTTGAGATGTAATAAATTTTGATACTAAAAATAAAATAGAAACTAGTGGTTCACGAGAGGAGTTGACATAATAATCTACAAGATGAAGACTAATGCAATCAATAGAACAAAGTATGTTGAACTACAATTGAAATGTTCAGAGTGATTTGAAAACTTTACAAATGATATTTACTTGAGAGGCATAATTTGGTAATCTGCAAAACAAGAAAAAATGGAAAGTAAATTATTTGGTCTTCTTGTCACCTCCTCTCATCCCCCTCTTTTCTAAGACTGTGTCTACAATCCAATTCTTAATTTTCCTCTTTCTTTTTAATTATGGATCATTGAGTGTGATATAAAATGTTGATTGAAAATATAGTCAAATTCAAAAGTTATCATACATATAATATATCATTTAACAAACTATTTAATATTATTATTTCTTTATTTTTTATTGTTCAAAATTTATACATTTAAAATAATTCTCATTTAATTTTATTTAAACAAGAATGTAATCATATTATCATTGTTGTATACACCTTTGCAACAATTGAAATTGAAATTGATAGAAGAATAATGGTATAAATACACTAAAGCACAATTGAAATTGATCTGAAAAATTTATAAATGATATTTAATTGAAAGACATAACCTAAAATTACACTAAAGGATAAAAGATACCGATATAATTACATTCACAAAAACTATTCAAAACTTTATAAAATATATATATATATATATATATATATATATATATATTCATACCAACAAAAATAAAAGTATATTTAAATTTATGAATTTTAAAATTTTAAATTAAAAAATTAAAAAAATAGACAGATAAGAATGAAGATCATCATAAAATAAACAAAATTTTAAATGTGAAAAAAATAAAATCAATAAAATGGTTTAAGGTAAATTCCTATAATTTAATTTAATTTAATTTTTTTTAAATAGTGTCCTTTCTTATATATATAAACAAAATATTTTTTCAAAATAAGATATAAAAAAATAAAAATGAAAAGAGCAATAAAAACAATAAATAGAATTAAAATGAAACCTTTTCAATAATATAACAATAAGAGGGGAATGCATATGTTTTTTTATATCAAAAACTATTGTAAATATAAATATGGGGAATAATAAAATGTCTCAATTTAGTAAAATACAATAATTTGATTTAATATTTATGTCGAGTAAATATATTAAATTTGAATTAGTATAGTAAACATATGATAATATAAATTCAATTTTACTTCTTATATATCATTAATATATTAAAATTATTATATTTTTAAAAATTATAATATACATAAATATTTGATAATTATGTGTATAGTTTTATGATTTATTATTTACAAAGTTGTATAAAATATAAGGTTTGTAAGATTATAGATTTAAATTGTGTTGTAAATATACATTCTTTTAAATTAATATTCATCTTTTATTTAAATAAACGTAAATATGTAAATAAGGTTTGTATTAACTTGATAAGGGGTTGGTTGTCTCAAGAGTGATGAAATGATAAGAGTTAAATCATTTGATAGAGTTTTTGTGTGGGTGGATTGAAGTGTATGGTGGACTTTATTTTAGCATGAGAGTATTAATTTTAACATTTTGACACATTGTTTGCATTAATAAGGTTGTGAGTACTTCATGACATTTAGGATTTTGGTCATAAATCATTGTTTTTATTCCTCATGTTCACATTTCCAAAAGCATAAGATTGTGGATATCTATTTTTTGTGCTTTTTTCTCTTTCAATCCCTTTCTCTTTATTTCTGCACCTTTCCACATTGCCTCATCCTCAAGTATAAACAGAGGAAAGAAGACATTCCTAGATTGTGGAGTAGCAACATAGGTAAGAAAAAAGGGTGGAGGAAGATAGGGGTTAATGGCACTAAGATGGCAAAGGATTTTTGTATTTTACCTGGAGCATGAAATATTGAACCCAAACCTTTATTCTTGGGTGTTGAAGATCTAGGAACTTTCCAAAGAGATGTACATGTCACCCTATATTAGAATCAAGGATATTATGACTATGGTACTTCTTGATCCTAGTCAATCGTCAGGTAGAAAAGGAAAACTTGATGTCACTCAATCTCTTAGTTGTGCTTCTATGGTTTCACTAGTGGTAAGCACGTATATGATATACATAAAGTAATAGATGGAATGATAAACCAAGTCAAATATTCTCAAGGAAATGAAAATGTACATATATATTACGCTGCAATTTGAAATTTAAAAAAAAATCAATTTTTGTGCATTCTCGTATATGCCCTTGAGCCTGCTAAATCCTAAAAAATGATTATTTTTGAAAATCTATTAAAGCTAATGCAAATTCCTTTTATGGGCATAATCCTAACCTTATTCCACCTGGACTACCCTATTTTTGAGCCAATATGTCTTACTATTTGGAAGATCTATAGCTTCACATTTTTCAGCCTACAATTTACAAACGAAGCAAAAATTTGGTTTTTGAGTTGCTGGAGGTTAAACGCTTTATGGGTTTTGCTCAAGGAGCCCAAATTTTCATGTTGTCCAAATTCCATGTAAATCGGAGCCGTTATGAGAAAAATATGGAGTTTTCTTCATCGGCTGAAAATGTCTTTTCAAAGGGCCTTCAGGATATTTATGACTTTATGAAGTCTAATATTATTTTCAAGGACATAAAATGAATAACGATATTGTTATAGGGAATAGATTTATTTGTCTCTCATTTTAAAGTTTTATTTCATCAATGAGATAACTTTATTGATACTAAAATTAATGTTTGATGTGGGCCCATTTGTGTCGAACGTCTCACAAGTTACAAAACTTCAAAGCGGCGCGACTTCAAAGTTCGTAAGTTATCATTTTCCCCGACTCCCCGACAATGCATAGAAAAGTGCTAATCCTTCTCAGTATGTTATGGGTTAGTTTAATCAGAAAATGTTACTTATAAACTGTGCGGTAAAACTTAAAATCTCATGGAGAACATGAAATATCAAGCTCAAAAGGAAATCTTGAGGTGGTCCCTCCAGTTTTGAAAGTTATGAACAGGAAACATTATGTGTCAGGCATTTTATAAGTTTTTGAACCCTAAAAAGCTATGACTCTTTTAAGGTCGGGTGGTTTGTAAGTTACCAAAGTTCTCCAAAGATGCCTAACTTAAGGTTATAAAGTTATGAGAATTCCTAACTTCTCGAATTGTCTCCCTCTCTCTGTAGCACGATGCAATGATACACAATAGATTCGTTGAAACAATTTTGAAAACTTTCAAGTGAAATGCAATTGGTGGGTGCAAAAGCGAAGTTCCATAACCATTGTCAGCATACACCTAGCCAACACAATTAGAGGAGTTTCTGAGTTAATTGCCCTGACAGACGAGTATGCAGAATGCAGAAGTATGTCCAAAGTGCATCTGAATTGTTTCAAAGAAACCTGGTCTCATGGAATGCGATGATTGCACGATATGCACAGTATGGTTTATTGAAAAGGCTTTAGAAACCTCCTAATAAGTCCACAACCCGCGTCGGCATTCTCCCAGTCCATGTCAAAATGTACCTTCTAAAGAAGATACAAACGTTCAGTAAAGAAAAACTAAGTGGATTTTTGTTAGTTATTATAATTCAAAATGCTTTGTCAGGACAATATGCATAATGTGGAAACGTAGACTTAGCGCATGGACTATTTGTCAGGGAGGTCACACACATTCTAAGTCATAAGTTCATTGTGAAGCCACTGATGCAAGTTGTGGTATGCGCTTGTGAAGGAATATGCAAGAGGCAAGACAATAGAAGTATAATTTCAGAGATCCTTTGGTTGTTCGTAATATAAGTTCTACTTCAATATACCACGGCTAGGAAAGAATTTCATGCCTATTTTGCACATCATGCTTTATTCCTAGTTGGTCAACAAAGAAAAATGGACTGCATAACTGATGGAAACAGAGAGAACAAGGGCATGACAATGATCTGCATTGGTGAAAGCATAGACAATACACAGAAAATGCCTAATAAAGAAATCAATGCCTCAAAGGAACATGATCATAGGGTGTTGTGGCCACAGTTTATCTACAAATGTGAAGTCTAAGTCCGTGATTGAAGGATGGAGGAAAAATGCATGATGAAAGTCTTTCTAAATAAACAGTATTCAATGAAATGCAATGTAATGGTTTTGTTGAGTCTATTTTAGAAACTTTGAACAAGGCAATCGGCTAATACAACGCCCAACCACATGGGCCCCTTCAACAAAGGAAATGCAGTGGGTCTTCAAGATTAGAAACTTTCATCCAAATGCAATTTGATTTTATCCTGAAATGCTTTTAGGAGGTGCTCTACCAGGATTTTTCAATATTATATATTTTCAAGGAACGGTCACAAAAATAAGTTCTCTGGGAAGATTGGTAACTACATAATTGGGGGCCATATAAGACACTTGGAAAAGATTTTTCACTCATCAATAATTTTTAATCCTAACTTCATGTTTCCCAGAGGATAGAGAAGTTTATTCTACATTTAAAAGGATAAAGATGAATTTCCAAGAAAAAGAGGATGTTACAGGAAAGAAAATATATTTTCTTTTATGTAACCGATTTTCAAGAAGAGGTTATGGGAGAGAGAAGTTACCGAGGTCTTTTCACTTGGCTTTTCCAAAAATCAATGAGGAAAGACTTTTATCTTTCATTTCAAGAAATCACTTATTTTCAAGAAGTGGTTGCAGGCAACCGAAAGGTTTCTCTTGGGGGTTTATTTATTGCTAATTTTCAATGGAATAGGGATCTTTTTATACTATTTGGGAAAGGAAGGAGCAATTTTAGTTTTCTTTAAAATAGTTTTGTTGTACAGGAAGAGGGAGCCTTGGAACTCTCATTTTTTATGTTGAGGAAATAAAGAAGATTTCTCTGATCTGTGAATCTATTAATGTTTTCTTTTTTTTGCAAATAGACTTTGAGCTTTTGTAATTATTCTTTAATGTCATATCTATTACGTCAGACTATGCAGATGTTTATTTCTGAATCTTTGAATTTGGATTAATCCATTTGTTGAAAGGAAGTATATTGTTCTTTCTTTTCTTGGATATTGTTCATGGGTGTGGAATATGTGGGCTATGTATCATTTATTTGCATTCACTTTAATTTTGAGTTCAATCCTTCGCGTCTACTTCATGGTTATGAGTAGGTGTTTGTATACCTTTTATGCTTTTTGGTTAAAAGCATACCCAGTTGTCATTCATTGCAAATCATCTGAAGGTAGTTGCGCCTTGTAAAATAAGCAGAGAGCACTTGCAATAATCATTGCAAGTGACTCAACTATTGGTAGGATTGTCATTTGTGTGGGCGAAAGACTATAAAATTAAAGTGAAAAATCTATTAACCAATAGATTTTTGGCGACTCCACTGGGGAAATGAAGTGGCTGGTGTTTTGTTCTCCTAGAAATTTAAAGATGCCTCCCCGAGGATGGAGGCTGGAAACTTTGTTTTATATGAGGTTCTCAGAAAATGGTTTTGTACCAGTCAAAACAAAGAAATCAGTCTAAATTCAAAAGATGACCTACACCAACAATTACAAAAATATTGGCTGAAGATGATGAAATACTTCAATCTTTATGGAATGATTTTAAAGAAAGTATTTTTGAAGCTAAGAGAGAAAGGTTGCATCCATCAGAAGATCACAAATCTTCATTATTGTTGGAAAAGGTGCATCATAGATATTATTTGATTAAATATCTTAAACAAGAGATTCATCAATTACAAGCTGCAATAGGAAGATTAAAGCAGATTAAAGAAGAGACTAGAGACGATGGTACTGCTACTACATCACATTCTTGTTCTTACAATTTTTATGTGCTTGATGAGCGAACTGCCGCAGAGACATGTTGCACCACAAGAATCCATAAATACATCTCATCAAACTAGAAATAAGAAATCAACAACCTCCATGATATGCATGCAAATGGGAGAGATTAAACCATCTCTTATTTCTCCAGAACAAGAGGTACCACCGGAAGACTCTAATATTGTTTTAATTCCTAACTAATTTTTGGAAGGTTCAAGTAATGATTTCTTGTGTGGAATCATAGATGGAAATAGTCATATTACTAATTTTGAGAAGAATTTATTTGATTGTGATTTTGCTAACACAAAAGGAGGTATGAGTGATGATGCACATATGCCTGCACTCCTTCCTAAACTAGAAACCTTTTCTTTTAATATTCTTGAAGTAGACCAGATGATAGAAAATGTTTCTCATAAGGTAACAAATGGAGGTAATGAAGATTCACTAAGACTCTTCTCTTACCCAGAGGTGGAAACTTTCAGTGTTGAGGCAATTGAAAATCAGCTTATTTCCAAAAGGTATGAAGATGAGAACTTTCAAAGTAACACACAACAAGAGTATGCAGTTTTCAAGTTTCATGAAGGGTATGGTGAAAAGGACCTGCTACAGCCAAAACCTCAAAAATTGCTAAAAGTTTTGGATGATGACGCTCTTGATGAAAAAGAAATTATACTTTAGTTTTTGTCATCTATTGAAGAAAAAGACTCGCATGTTGAAGCTCCAGTAAATGAACTATACGCATGTGAGGATAAAACTGAAGAATTTGATGGTTTGATGTCTCAGCTTGGTGAAGGTATGATTAATCTACATTCTCATTATTCCAGTTGGTGTGGGAAATCTTTGAGTGATGAATTTCTTTTTGTAAATGAAGAAGAAGTTTTTGCATTTAGATTTGATCCTATGCTTTTTGAATGTGCAATTCAAAATTTGGAGTCTACAATTACAAACTCAGAGATTCTTTTAGCCTATGATACACAAAAAGAATATTCAGGAAAAATTAATGAAGTGTGTCATGAAGTTTTGAAGTCAAATCTTGCAGAGAAAGAGGAATTTGTTACAGTTGGGGATAATTCTCATTTACAGGATACCAATTTGTATGTTGAGAGAGGTGATCATATGCAAGAATGTGTTGGTCTAAAATTTTTAAATAATGGAATTATTTCCCCATATAGCACAAATGAAGGGTTTTTATCTCATGAAATGTGTGTGGGCTGCCCAATCTGAGGGTTGATTTCTCCTTGCTTTCTAAATCAAGTACATTCTTATACCACACATGATGACATGAAAACAGATGCTAGTAATTGCATGATGGAAAATTTTGATATGAGTCATCTAATTGTAGAAGTATACGATGAGGAGTGGATTGTTGAACATAAATTTTTATCCAAAGAATTTTTGCATGGTGTTGTTCATATTCCTCTGATTATGGTGGTCACCAACTGGCAGTTGATTGTGTGCATGCTCCTCATTCATCCAACATTATTTCGCATAGGCATCTATTTCCCCAGCTAGTTAATGGATTTTCATGATTAATTTGGAGTTATCTGAGGTAGGGTCTTCACGACCATTTACATATTAGGAAGTTTTGTTGTATTGATTTCCTTCTTGCTTTGTATTATTTTTTGCTTGCTCTGGCTCCTCTATCTCCTATGCTATCTGACTCCATACCCAATGGACTCAGCCTGGTCTTCATTTGAGATTCTAGAGTTATTTGCTCTCTGTGACAGAGGGCGGTCCCCAACTAGAGCCAATGTTACCCTGAAATTTGAAATTTAAATTTTTTTCAATTTTTGTATATGCCCTTGAGCCTGCTAAATCCTGAAAAATGATTATTTTTTAAAATCTATTAAAGCTTATGGAAATTCCTTTTATGGGAATAATCCTAACCTTATTCCACCAAGACTACCCTATTTTTGAGCCAATATGTCTTACCATTTGGAAGATCTATAGCTTCACATTTCCTAGACTACAATTTACAAATGAAGCAAAAATCTGGTTTCCAAGTTACTCGAGGTTAAATGCTTTATGGGTTTTGCTCGGGGAGCCCAAATCTTCATGTTGTCCAAATTCCACAAAAATCGAAGCCATTATGAGAAAAATATGGAGTTTTCTTCATCAGCTAAAAGTTTTTTCAAAGGGCCTTCAAGATATTTATGACTTTATGAAGTCTAATATTATTTTCAAGGACATAAAGTGAATAACAATATTGTTATAGGGAATAGATTTATTTTTCTCTCATTTTAAAGTATGATTTCATCAATGAGATAACTTTATTGATACTAAAATTAATGTTTGATGTGGGCCCGTTTGTGTCGAATGTCTCACAAGTTACAAAACTTCAAAGCGGCATGACTTCAAAGTTTGTAAGTTATCATTTTCCCCGACTCCCCGACAATGCATAGAAAAGTGCTAATCCTTCTCAGTATGTTATGGGTTAGTTTAATAAAAAAATGTTAGTTATAAACTATGCAATAAAACTTAAAAGCTCATGGAGAACATGAAATATCGAGCTCAAAAGGAAATCTTGAGGGGGTCCCACTAGTTTTGAAAGTTATGAATAGGCAACATTATGTGTCAATCATTTTATAAGTTTTTGAACCCTAAAAAGCTACGACTCTTTTAAGGTCGGGTGGTTTGTAAGTTACCAAACTCCAAAGATGCCCAACTTAAGGTTATAAAGTTATGAGAATTCTCGAATTCTTGACATCATCTCCCTCTCTCTGTAGCACGATGCAATGATAAACAATAGATTTGTTGAAACAATTTTGAAAAATTTCAAGTGAAATGCAATTGGTGGGTGCAAAAGCGAAGTTCCATAACCATTGTCAGCATACACCCAGCCGATGCAATTAGAGGACTTTCCGAGTTAATTTCCCTGACAGACGAGTATGTAGAATGTAGAAGTATGTCCAAAGTGCATCTGAAATGTTTCAAAGAAACCTGGTCTCATGGAATGTGATGATTGCACGATATGCACAGTATGGTTTATTGAAAAGGCTTTAGACACCTCTTGATAAGTCCACAACCCACGCCGACATTCTCCCAGCCCGTGTCAAAATGTACCTTCTAAAGAAGATACAAACGTTTAGTAAAGAAAAACTAAGTGGATTTTTGTTAGATATTATAATTCAAAATGCTTTGTTAGGATAGTATACATAATGTGGAAACGTAGACTTAGTGCATGGACTGTTCGTCAAGGAGGTCGCACACATTCGAAGTCACAAGTTCACTGTGAATCCACCGATGCAAGTTGTGGTTTGCTCTTGTGAATGAATATGCAAGAGGCAAGACAATAGAAGTATAATTTTAGAGATCCTTTGTTCGTCTGTAATATAAGTTCTACTTCAATATACCACGGCTAGGAAAGCATTTCATGCCTATTTTTCACATCACGCTTTATTCTTGGTTGGTCAACAAAGAAGAATGGACTACATAACTGATGGAAATAGAGAGAAAAAGGGCATGCCAATGATCTGCATTGGTGAAAGCATAGACAATACACAAAAAATGCCTAATAAAGAAATCGATGTCTCAAAGGAACATGATCATAGGGTGTTGTGACCACAGTTTATCTACAAATGTGAAGTCTAAGTCCGTGACTGAAGGATGGAGGAAAAATGTGTGATGAAAGTCCTAAAAAAATAGTATTCAATGAAATGCAATGGAATGGTTTTGTTGAGTCTATTTTAGAAACTTTGAACAAGGCAATGGGCTAATACAAAGCCCAGCCACATGGGCCCCTTCAACAAAGCAAGTGCAGTGGATCTTAGAGATTAGAAACTTTCATCCAAATGCAATTTGATTTTATCCTGAAATGCTTTTAGAAGGAGGTGCTCTACCAAGATTTTTCAATATTATATATTTTCAAGGAACGGTCACAAAAATAAATTCTCTGGGAAGATTGGTAACTACATAATTGGGGGCCATATATGAGACGCTTGGAAAAGATTTTTCACTCATCAATAATTTTTAATCCTAACTTCATGTTTCTCAGAGGATAGAGAAGTTTATTCTGCATTTAAAAGGATAAAGATGAATTTCGAAGAAAAAGAGGATGTTACGGGAAAGAAAAAATATATTCTTTTTAATGTAATCGATTTTCAAGAAGAGGTTACGGGAGAGGGAAGTTACCGAGGTCTTTTCACTTGGATTTTCCAAAAATCAATGAAGAAAGACTTTTATCTTTCATTTCAAGAAATCACTTATTTTAAAGAAGTGGTTGCAGGCAACCAAAAGGTTTCTCTTGGGGGTTTATTTATTGCTACTTTTCAATGTAATAGGGATCTTTTTCTGCTATTTGGGAAAGGAAGGAGCAGTTTTATTTTTCTTTAAAACAGTTTTGTTGTACAGGAAGAGGGAGCCTATGAACTCTCATTTTTTATGTTGAGGAAATAAAGAAGATTTCTTTGATCTGTGAATCTATTAATGTTTTATTTTTTTTGCAAATAGACTTTGATCTTTTGTAATTATTCTTCAATGTCATATCTATTACGTCAAACTATGCAGATGTTTATTTCTAAATCTTTGAATTTGGATTAATCCATTTGTTGAAAGGAAGTATACTATTCTTTCTTTTCTTGGATATTGTTCGTGGGTGTGGAATACGTGGGCTATGTATCATTTATTTGCATTCACTTTAATTTTGAGTTCAATCCTTCGCATCTACTTCATGGTTATGAGTAGGTGTTTGTATACCTTTTATGCTTTTTGGTTAAAAGCATACCCAGTTGTCATTCATTGCAAATCATCTAAAGGTAGTTGCACCTTGTAAAATAAGCAGAGAGCACTTGCAATAATCATTGCAAGTGACTCAACTATTGGTAGTATTGTCATTTGTGTGGGAAAAAGAGTATAAAATTAAAGTGACAAATCTGTTAACCAACAATATATTAGGAGATTAAGGAATTCCAAAGGTAATTATTGTTAAGCTCCCTCTAAATGTTAAAATATCTTACCCAATTTGTTGTGATGAAAGGAAGGAAGATCTTGTTCAATTCCCCCCTTTTGAATCATGAGAAGTATGTTAAATTTAAAATTTATCAAGGGTCTTTGATGAGACCTATATCATCTTCCTCGCTTATCCATTCTTAACTATTACACTCTAATGTAAGGCCTCACCTTGTATGCAACTAATACAACCTTAATTTACTATGTGCATTCCATTGATTTCTAGTGAATCACATCGAAGATGATGAATGAAGTATGTGTTGTCATTATCATATTACATTAATAAATCTTAGGGTAAATGTGCACTCTATTATACATCAAAATGTGAACATGTTTAAATAACAAAATGGAATTTGTTATTAGATTATGAATTGCTTCAAGTAGGAAATAATGAACCCTTGTATCCTATAGTGTGTTTTGTAAGTAAGGATTGCCATCTAGTTTAAATGATTGTTCTTTAAATCTATAGCTTCTCGATTTTCATTTAATAAAATTATGACGATTTATTTGGCAATATGTAAATTGAAAGATGAACATCTAGTCTAGCTAGGGCTAATGTGTTATGGCAAAAATGATTATGATTTATGAGTTACATTTTGATGAACTAGTTGATTTAATACAAAGCTAGGAGGTATATTTGAGTTAGCTCTTAACAAATACTAACGAGTTTTATATCTCCTAAGGTGGATACTAGGGGTGAGTGTAACTAGAAGATTGAAAACTTACAAATTATGGCACATGACTTGCTTGGTTGAGTACAAAATGTGTGGATGGAATATTGACTAGGTATGGTAAGACCACAAATATGTGGGAGAGGTGATCAGAATATACTCTATATCTAGTTGAGTAGTAATAAAAAATAATGAATAATTAGATAAAGGTAAATTAAGTGGTTAGGTGAATGATTCTTTCTAACTTTAGTATTTAACTAATTAAAGATGGATTTTGTTTAATATGCTTAATAGACATGAATGGTATATGGAATTAGGTGGATAATCAATAGCTAAGTTTGGATTATGGTTCAACTAATATGGAGTTTTATATCATTATGGCCTAAACTTAATAATATGTTGGACATAAATGTGTGAGCTAATGTGTAGGAATAATAATTATGTCAAAGAAAAAGGAGGACCATATAGACCTAAGTCAATACCCCTTTTGTAAAATCAATTTGTGAACCCTTGTAACCAAAAAAGGGGTAAGTGGTGTTGGTGTGAATAGGGATATTACCTAACTAGTTCCACTATTAGGTCCTTTTCACATCTTATCACTTAAGTTTACTTAGGTTTCACATAGGATCTTATCACTTTATAACTCAATATTATAAGATTAAGACACTTGTCTTAATCTTATGTTGACTTTTATAATTATGTCCTAGGTGATTTATTATTAGTTGTCTCATGTTATAGGATTAAGACACTTATCATGATCTTGTCTAATCCTATGTCTCACCTTGACTATATAACCAAGGGTCTCTCACAGATTAAACAACACCAATTGATTCTATTTGCATTCTTTGATAGGAATACAGTTTATTCTTGTCATATTGATCTTCTGAGTATTTTGTGCTTTCCATAGGCCTTAGATCTTGGGTGGCTATCCATAGCCAAATCTTACATGATATCAGAACAAGTTGAATGCCTTTGGTTAATCTTTTAGGAGATCTTGAATGCAAATCTTGTATTTTCGTGAAGCATTGAGTATGCTATTCTCTTGCGTCTTTGGATGATATGGAGAATCATAAAGGTGTGATAGAAATACCAGATTCTAGGGGGTTAATCTTTTTGCTTTATATTTCACAAGCATTTTGGGAGATTTTTGCATCAGATCTCAGCTCTCCATTGCATTTAGAGTGTCCAAGAAATTCATATTTACTTTTTGTTTTGTCCTTGTTGGACATTGGAGGCAAAATCTGCTAGGGTTTGAAGATTGGATGTTGGTTGCTAGATCAAAAATGTATCCATATTTTTAGAGAATTTTGGGTCAAATATGACCCCTTCATTGTGCTAAGAAGGCCCAAGAACCTATAGATCGACTATCAAATCAACGATTTTGGACATGTTGCTTGATGACACCAAATAATGACTCATTTTTTTATAAGGTTTATCATATATTTTTTGTTGTTACCATGGGATTTTAGCACCTAGTTATTGATACTCTATGTCATTTTCCTAAATTTATGAACTTTGGGCACAAACTTATCCCTGTAACTTTTGATAGTATTAACCTACTATGTGATATATCTATATTAATTTTACATGTGATTGAATGAATGTTATTCTAAGGTGATTATGGATATACAATTGTTTTGTGCACACTAATTTCATTATGCAAATTCACATTAAGAGGTAGATATAAATGAAGATTGCAAGGTGGAAGAAGTTCATGCCAGTTGGTCAGTTGCTAAAGAAGTTAAAGAGATGGACATTAAAAAGGGCAATGGAGGGAAACTCCCAACTCGTGTAGAAGTTGTAACTTACCTTTAAATGACCATGTTTATTGGTTGAGTAGATTTAGGAGGTATTGCTATGTTGGATCTTCGTTGAGGCAAGACTAGTTTGACTAAAGTCTTGTGCATGCATAACTTCCTCTTTTTCATGTTTTCAATAAATGGCGTCCTATTCTGATGGAGTCGACTGCACGGTTAATTAGGGTTAGTTGGAAGCTTTCCTTATATAAATAATGATCAGATGCTCCTCTTCTAGAGGTTGGATGTTCTGATATTGTACTTGCATTTTTAGTTTCAAATAATACAGTCATGTTGCTATTATGATGTACCAATGTTTTCAATGAATAAAATGATAATTTGATTTGATGCATCTAAGTTAACTTAGGGAAGACTCATTTAAGGGCACCCACTTGGTGAGAATTCCACCAATTCAGTTTAGTAGTTACTTTTTTGTTCAGTAATTAGTTATGGTCTTAGCAGCTATATATTCTTGTAGTCATTGGAAATCCGTTATGTGTCTATTCTTGCAACCAAGGCAAACAGAATAACTTCTTGTCTATTTGTTGAGATTTTTGTTTCTGTCATTCATTCTAGTTCAATTTCATTTTTGATTCATGCTTAGTACTTATGCTAATTAATTTCAAGCATTTTACTTTAGTAGTGTTTTCTTTCTAGTTATAGGATAAGGATGACTATAGTTGAGTCCTAGTGCATAGACAGTGCTAACCCATTTCAATTTCATGTCCTTAGGTTGACAATGAAATGAGCCTTCATGATGAGCAAGATAACTACTTAGTAAAGATATCTAATCTCTAAGTTATAGCTTTAAGGGCTTAGTTATTGAACCATTAGAGGAGGCCAACATTTTTTGCACCGTTGTCGAGTATGGTGTCAAACTACGAAGTTATTGGGAGTTCATTTTTGGTTTCTTTTCTTTGTTTTAGTATCTCTGAAGTTTGTTCTTAGCATACCCTTCATTTGATCAAAGTAATCATCTACTATTCTTTCATCAATTCTTTGTGTGAGTTGGTTGATAATGAGTTAATACCGCATGCATAGAGGCAAGAGAAGAGATGCTCATGGGAGATTCCCTCCTAATGACCCTAATCCTGATAACCAACTAGTTGAGTTTAAAAATATGCCAAGAGATGAAGAAGAAGAGGAGGCAAATCCTTTTGTTGATGCATTTCCCAATTTGACCAGTTCTAAAACTTCCTTTGAAGAGCAAGCTTCCCAAAACCTAATTGAGAATCCATTTGCTTTGATAATCCATCAAGCAATTATAGCTGGTCAAAACCCAAATAGACCTAACCAACCATATTTTCCATTTCCATCACCCACCAGAATGAAGTTGATAACCTCAAAAACATTCCTACTTCAGTTCTTCCTAAATTATATGGGCTTGTAACAAAGGACCCTGGCACTTTCTTGTTTTAATTTGACATCCTTTGTAGAAGCTATGATTACACTACTGATGCTCATAGGTTTAAATTGTTTCCTACTACCCTGAAGGAAGCTGCATTAAGATGGTTTATGAGCTTAGGTAGGAGTAATATAGAGACTTGGGATGATATGAGAGGAGATGATATCTTTCAGATGCAACAGAAGGAGGATGAAAGTTTGGAGGACTATATTTCAAGGTTCCTATTTTGTTTGCAGAAATCCCCACATCATGAACTCAATGAAGAGTCTCAAAAGTTGCTCTTCCTTAGGGGGATCAATGAAAATTGCACTGATGCCCTGGACTTGATAAGAGGAGGAGATATCACCCAAGTTCCTTGGGATGATATTAAGAAGATATGCCAGAATTACTCCAAGGAAACTATGAAGAGAGGAAGAGGTTACCAATCTTCTATGGATAAATCCTGCACACACGGAGTTTCAAGGATGGAAATCACACATTTGTTGGAAAATTTCAAGCAGGATATCATAAACAATATGGCCACTCAGCTAGATACACTTCAAGAAAAGAAGAAACATGAGGAGGCAGAGGCGATGTTGGCAGAATATTGTCCTCATTGCAAGCAAAAGAAGAAGGACTGTAGATGCAAAATGGTAGCCAGCATTGACAACAAGCAAATTCCACCAAAATTTAGGCCAATTGAGGGTGATGATGATCAGGTTTTCTACATAGCACAAAGAAGGCCATGGGTCTAAGACAAGGTATGCCACTAGATCCATTATCTTTTAGTTGACATTATTTGAATTCTTATGCATATGGTAATCAATGGAAACCCCCATACCCATAAAACTTTGGAGGCTATCCACCTCAACCTTGGAACAACCCTCCAAATACTTGGCCCACTTACCAAAATTCTTCACCTCAGTGGCAGCAATTCCAAGGGAATTGGCAACAACCTCCAAGAAACTGGCAATAGACATCCCAATGGAGGGGAGGATAGTAATGGCCAAAACAAGCAACTAGTTACATGTAGCCACCTCCACAACCTCAATAGCCTTCCATAATGCCTCCTCCTCCTAACTAAAACTCTATCACACCTAGACCTACTCAGTTACCAGCTCAACCCACACCTAACCCAAATAACAAACCACATCAACAACTAGTCTACTCTGCATATCCCAATAAATTTTCTGCATATGCTATGAGTGTGAGTGATATTCATCTACGTTCATGAACTACTTTTCCAACTCCTTCCACTCCTATTATCACAAAGCTTCTTGTGGAATAAGAGGAGCATCAGAATCTATTTGATATCCCTGCTCAATCAAGTGTTCCCAAGAATCGTGAACCAGTTTAGCAGTCTAATCAAGACCCACCATTTCCTCAAAGGTTAGAAGTTGTTAGACAAAAGGAAGAGAAGGAAGAAACAACCTTTGATATTCTGGATCAGTTGAAACACATATGTGTCAAGATACCTTTTTCCAGGCCATAAAAGATGTCCCCATATATAGTAAGGCAATTAAGGAAGCATGTCTCAAAAAGCCAGGGAGGAAAAAGAAGGACCCCACTACCGTTCATGTGGTGAGGCAATTGGAAAATATCATGCTTGGGAAAGTCACTATTCCTAAATATACTAACCCAGGTAGTCTTGTAGTTGCAATCATTATAAATGGAATCCAAGTAAATAATTCTCTAATACACTTGGGATCAACTATCAATGTAATGACTAAGGATATCCTGTAGCAACTGAATGTTACAAATATGAGACCTACTCCTACTATTCTACAGCTTTCTAACAGTTCCACTGTCAAACTAGATGGTATAGTGGAAGACCTTGTTGTTACTCTAGACTCCTGGGAATATCCAACAAACTTTATGATCATTTCCCCTAAAGCTACACTAGGAGGGTACTCCATTATTCTGGGAAGGTCGTGGTTAGCTACAGCAGATTCTTACATTGGATGTCAGTTAGGGGACATGACTATTTTTGATGGAAGAAGTACTAAAAATCTTGTCCTTTATCCTCCTACTCAACCATCCCATGATATGGACAACCCCATATGGCCACATGTTGGAGAAGAGGCCAAGGAGGTCGATTCAATGGCACAAATCCTGATGACAGGTAGAAGTCCATTTACGCAACTTCGGGAAGAGGATGAAATATTATCCCATATAATTCAAAACCATTATGAAGTGCATGAAGAATCACCCACTCATGAATCTAGTTTTGCATGTCCATTGCAGACACTTCTTCCCGCTCCTCCTGCACCTGAATTTCCTGCAACAACAAATATGCTTTGTACATTGTTACTGCATGAATTAAAAAATCCAAGCATTAGTGAAACAACCATGATTGAGTTGACCACACAAGTACAAGTTTTAGAGGGGAAACATTTGAATATTAACAACAAGCTTAGTCAAGAGCAGCAGTTGTACCTAACAAATTTGTTAAATTTGCATCAACATTCCTTTGCATAGGATTACCATGACATGAAAGGATTAGATCCCAAACTTTGTACTCATAGGATCTACATTAGAGATGACTACACACTGATAAGGAAACCACAAAGGAGAATCAACCCTACATTGAGGGAGATTGTGAAAGGGGAACTACAAAAGTTATTGGATGCAGAATTTATCTACCCTATCTCAGACAGCCAATGGGTGTCCCAATTGGTAATTGTGCCTAAAAAGGGAGGTAAATGGAGAGTTTGTGTTGACTATTGAGAGCTAAACTCTGCCACCAAAAAGGATCACTTTCCCCTTCCTTTTATAGACCAAGTATTGGATTCACTTGCAGGTAAGCAATATTTTTCCTTCCTAGATGGATTCAATGGTTATAATCAAATAAAAATTACACCTGAAGATCAGGAGAAGACAATTTTCTCCTATCCGTGGGGGACTTATGCCTATTCAGTACTTCCATTTGGTTTATGTAATGCACCTACAACCTTTCAAAGATAAGTTATTAGTATATTCTCAAATATTTCACATGATTGTATGGACATCTACATGGATGATTTTACTACTTATGGTACTAATTTTGCAAAAGCATTAGAAAACCTAAGAAAGGTTTTACAAATATGTGAGGACCATAATTTGTCCTTGAATAGTGAAAAATGCTTTATGATGATGTAGGAAGGAGTAGTCCTTGGCCACTATATCTCTCAGAAAGGAATTCAAGTGCACCCATCCAAAATTGAGGTAATTACCAATCTTTCTATTCCTATCAAGCAAAAAGATGTTAGAATTTTCCTGTGACATGCAAGATACTATATGCACTTCATAAAAGATTTTAGTAAGATGGCAACACCACTTTATAATCTTCTAACTAAAGATGTTGAGTTCCAATGGTCATAGGATTGTGATAAAGCATTCTTTGTTTAAAAACAACATTAACCCATGCTCCTATGCTAAAAGGCCCTAATTGGGGACTCCCTTTCCATATTCACACAGATGCATCTGATTATGCTACAGGGGTTGTCTTGGGACAAAAAGAGGGAGAAATAGAGAATGCATTCTACTTTGTTAGCAAGAGCCTACAAGGAGCTGAGTTTAACTACACAATGATAGAGAAGGAGATGTTGGCGGTCATTTATACTATCAACAAGTTCAGGCATTATATCACATGATATCATACCTTTTTCCATATAGATCATGTAGCCATAAGATACCTTATGAACAAGCCATTGATTTTAGATAGGTTAGCAAGGTGGTTGTTAATGCGGAAATTTGATATCACCATTATAGACAAGTCGGGTAAGGAAAATGTTGTGGTAGATTTTCTCTCCAGATTGACTACATTAGAGGACACTCAAGCTATTGATGAATCCTTTCCTAATGAATTTTTTTTCCCCATCAGCATGCACACACCTTGGTATGCAGATATAGCCAATTATCTGGTTACAGGTAGAGTTCACCCTCATTTCTCTCCAAAAGAGTGAAGGGTTCTTATTGAGAAAACTTTTCCATTCTCATGGATTGCAGATTGTTTATTCTATACTGGACCAGATCATGTGATGAGAAGATGTGTAAGAGAGGATGAAACCTATGATATACTACATGTAATCCATAATGAATCCTGTGGGGGGCACTTTGCAGCTAAGAGAACAGCCATGAAGATTCTCAATACAAGGTATTATTGGCCTACACTTCATAAGGATGTAGGAAAGTACACTAGGAAGTGTGATAGATGTCAAAGGATGGGCCAACCAACTAAATCAGATGAGATGCCTCTATACCCTCAAGTAGTTATCACACCATTTGATAAATGGGGGCTTGATTTTGTAGGTCCAATTGATCCACCATCAAATGGAAAATCTTACATCTTGGTTTGTACTGACTATGTGACTAAGTGGGTTGAGGTCAAAGCAATGAAACATGCTAGGGACAATAAAGTTGCAGAATTCCTCTATGAAGAAATATTCACATGCTATGGAGTTCCTAGAGAAATAGTCACAAATCAAGGGGCTCAGTCCACATCCACTCTTGTCACAACATTGGTGAATGAGTATAATGTCAAGCATAGAAAATCCACACCCTATCACCCTCAAGCCAATGGTCAATCTGAGGTAACAAATAGGGAAATAGAATTTATTCTGACCAAAACAATAGCAATCTACATAAAAGATTAGGAAAATAGGTTGTCAGAAGTTTTCTAGGCCTATAGAACCACTTGGAAAACCACCACTAGTTTTACTCCCTTTGAACTATTATATGGCAAAACAATAATCATGCCTATAGAGTTTGAACACAAAACTCTTAGAACAACACTAGACCTTGGAATGGATATATCTGAGGCATAGAAGGAGAGAGTTATGCAACTAAATGCCTTAGATGAGATGAGGAAATCAGCTCTCCACCATGCTAAGATGGTGCAGAACCAGAGCATTAGATGGCATGATAAATACATCAAGGAAAAGAAGTTCCAGCCAAATGACTGGGCACTTCTTTATGATTCCAGGTATAAAGACAACATAGGAAAGCTTCAAACCAGGAGGTTGGGACCATATGAGATTGCAAAGGTCTTCCCCAATGTTGTTGTTCAACTTACAACAATTGATCCTATTAGGTTCAAGCTCCTGGTCAATGGTCATCGTCTCGGGTTATACCATAAACCGACCTCAAAATAAGAGTTCATGCAACAATTTATTGAATACCAGAACTCCAAAGTTCCTATAGCCAAAGGAAGCAAACCTAGTGTCCATCCTTCTGACTAGTCAAAGGTATGCATGCAATCATAATAAAGATTTCCACTTTTTGTGGGAATTAACTTCTCCATCAATAAACCTACCTGAATCACCATCCCTTCTCTCTCTTCCATCATTCCACCATCACCTCATTACACCATCACTGCATTCCACCATCACTTCACTCCACCATCACTTCATTTACTAGCTCAATCGTACTTTTTGGTGACCGGTACTTCCTTCCATATTCTTTGGAAAAAACACTCCAAATTTTTAGGTACATGCATAACAACTTAATATATCTTAATTACCTTACATGCATTTGTTTAATTATTATACTTTAATATTGATATTTCACATAGCACATCCTACTACTATGCCTTGTTACATCATAATTACATCCCAACTTGTGCGGATACATGCTTTTATTTAGGTTGGGGGGAGTGTGAACCCACATGTCATACATGTCATTAATCATATTTCATGCGCCAGCATGACAACAAATTTGAAATGATGTAGTTGAAGTGACGTCCTGCATGCATGAAATGACACTAAGCCACCACCATTTTCTTTGATGATACACCTCCTTTATGTCTTCTTTACTGCCTTAGTCAGAATCATAATGCCACTAAAAAGGTAAATTGAGAAGTCATACGACATTGGCGTTAGTACTAGTGAAGAGTTGCAGGAAGAAAAAGAGAAATTTTGTTTTTAGAAGAAGAATTGCAGGAAAGAAGTCTTTGCAAAGGTGTTTTCCAGAGTGTGAGTAGAAGCAATCGAAGGTTAGTTGATCATAAATGAACCAACAGTTCACTAGGTAATCCTACAGGATGCACTCTATCAAACCAATTCTGAAATTATGGATGGTTAGATTGCTTTTTGAAGCTGAATAGTTTTAGTAATGACATTGCCTTAGAATTTGCACAAACAGTTTTTGATGGTAAGGTAATGGTGAAAGGGATAAAATTCATAGCCATCGAAGAAAGGATTGTTGAAGTGATAGGTTTGCTTGTTGAAGGAGAACCCTACCCTGCTTTCAGGGATGCTAGATCAGATAGATCAGAACTCATCGATCCTAGTGATCCTCCACTTATTATAGACAAACAAGGAACAAGAACTTATTTTCTAGAAAAATGGAAGCAAGTTGTTGTTTACATTATCAAATACATTACTTGCGAGGGTCTCCAATCCTATCTTCATTTTGTACATTTCAAGCTTTTGAATCACATGAGACATGGAAGGAGGATGAATGTGCCAAATGTCCTATACAATCTTCTTTCAATCATGGTTGTTGAGACACAAAAAGGTAGGGAAAATTATGTTTCCCATCATTGTTTGATTAAATTGCTAGTAGAAAATTCTTTGCAAGATGTGTCCAATATGCCATGGGATGAATTTTTGAAAATTTAGAAATTCATATTAGAAATTATGGATCCTAGAGGTCAACCCCTAACTCATAGGGTTAGTAGGGATGAGGAGGTTATTAAAATCACTCTTGGAGCTTCAAATTCTGGGGAAAACCCTAGCACAAACCCTCCTATAGCAGAACCTATAGTAGAAATTGGTTCCTCTGAATCAGAGCATATGGATGAAGATAGCTCATCTTCATACCCCAATGTCGATGTCCCCCCTAAAACTATAGTTCACACTAGGGGTTCTATTCAAGGAGGAAGCAAAAATGAAAAAAGCAGAAATTAGCAAAGGGAAGGCTAAGAAGCAAAAACTAGGAAAGGTAAAAACCTAGCCCTAGGAAGTGGAAAACTGAAGACAATGATCATCCTACAGCCACTGGGAAAAATAAAAGTCCTATAAAGAAATTAAAATTGACCTAGTTTTCTATTGGTGTGCCTCCAAAAAGGAGCCATAGACTCGGAGGGAAACCTAGGAAGGAGGCAAAAGCTCTTGAGGAGTAGGCAAATATAGGATTGGCAGAACTTGCTACTGTTGCAGAGCAAGTTGAATATCAAGAACCCGTGCAAATAGAGCAAGTTGAACATCCCGACCCGGTGCAAGGAAAGATCCTAGTGTTGGTATATGGAGCCTTATCAGACTCAGAGGTTAAATTTTCTCCACTTTTATCGGCGTGGTTTCCCCCCATAATTTTTGTAACTGACATAAGTCTTGATAAAAGGCTAAGGGTTTCGGTTTCTATTGACATTGTATTGTAGCATTTGCAACAATATTGAGTTGCAAGGATTACTAGTTGTAATCGGTTTGATTTACTGGATAATAATATTGGACTCTTTGTTGGTGGACATAGCCCAAGTTTGGGTGAACCACGTTAAATATTGTCTCTTGCTGTCATTATTTCTATGCTTTTTATTCCTCTGTTTAATCTTTATTTGCATGTAATTGATATTTTATGCATACAATTCCTAACACCTAGTAGGAAAGCACAAACCTCCTACTTTTTCATGGGCATCAGTATCCCTAGATTTATGGAAAGAAATGGAGAAGAAAGATGAATAATGGAATAAAGAAAAAGTCAAGCTATAGGAAAAAATCAATTAGACAAATGAAGAAATTGAGGAGAAGAATGCAGAGATTACTGCATTAAAGGATAAGGTAGACAATCTGGTGGCTCTAGTACCACAAATTATGGCATGTAGAACTCCCCTGCAGGTATATGCATTGCATTTAAGGGAGTATCATCTTTCTTTTAAGTTTTCAAGGGTCATTTCTGGTTTCAACCCTTCCATTGAAACCCCACAAGAATTTTTCCAAGCTTACCAATCCTCTCCTCTAGAAGTTAAAAATATGTTGTGTGAATTGTATTTGCATAACTATGTTGCTCCCAATGACCATAAATGGAATCCATTGCTATACATTGGGGATATTCACTTGAGGGCATTAATGTCATGGATTCAAAATGAAATCAGTTGGGGGAAATAATTCAAAATATATAGAGAAAGAGAACTCCATAACCCCTATCTCTAAGAGTTGAATCAAGCAATCCTACAGATATTTACTACACATGGCACAAACTTCTTCATAATCCAGAGTACAAAAATAGGATCATTCCTTCTAGGGAGGAAGCATACCTAGAATGTGAACAGGTAGCTGCCACTATAGGAAGGACAATATTGGGATATTTGTCGTAGAGATGGAATAACTTGCCTGATCAGTTAAAATAGGTTGAACCCCATTCCCTACAAAATTATTATGCAACTTGCAAACAAAGCATCAAGTATATACATCTTGGGAGGAAGAAGCAACAATATTGGCTCCTGTTAATATTCCAGCCACCTAATCTGTTATGGCCAGTACCAAAATACAAAACCTATCAGTATGATGTAGACACAGAGAGGAAAAGGTGGGGTAGATTGGAAAGCAATCAGGGGTTCTATTGGGATCCAAATTCAGAAAATGACAGAAATTGATCAAGGGAAGACAACAATTGGTGATTTCAAGGCTTTGATAAGGCAAAGGAATTGAGTTCCCTCTACTGGAGGATCAATCGATCATTAGGTTGGGGGGAGATGATGAGTCCAAATAATGACTCATTTTTTTATAGGGTTTATCATATATTTGTTGTTGTTACCATGGAATTTTAGCACCTGGTTATTGATACTCTCTATGTTATTTTGCTAAATTTATGCACTTTGGGCATGAACTTATCCCTATGAATTTTGATAGTATTAACCTGTTATGTGATATATCTATATTAACATGGAACACCCCAGTCCAACAACACTAGGCACACCCCAATCCAAGGTTGAAAGAACAAATCCTTCAGAAAAAAGCAAAAACCCCTTCAAAAGAGAAATCATCACTAACCAGAAGGGGATCCACATCAGCACCACAAACAGGAGGCTCACCTCACAAAACAATCTGACACCCATCGCAACAACATGGAGGGCACAAAACCACTTCACAAAAGCCTCTAAAATAGGATAAGCATTAAGAAACAACCTCTCAAGGCCAATCAAACCCCTGAGCACCTCAAATAGCCAGGGGAGCTGCAATGAAACAAAACCAGAAAGGAGAGACAACAGCTAACCCCAAGCCCAAAAAAAGAAAACCCAAAGGAAAAAGCGGAATGCCAAGAATAAACCCAATAAAAAAAGCTCAGACTAGACCAATAACAAATCCAAGCCCTCTGAGCACTAAAGGCCAAACTGGAAGCACAAGCCACCAGGCTCTCCCAGGAACTATTGAAGACCAAAGAAGCCCTCAATGCTGAGACCAGACAAAGGAGAATTGGCCAAACCAAAACTAGTGCACACCTTGAAGGAGGAAATGTAGTTTCTGCCAAAAACCATCACATGCCTAGAATCCCCATAATCTTCTTCTGAATCTTAGCTCCTAACCTCATCGATGTAGGAAGAATTCAAAGTTCCTGCTCTGCTTCATTTCTCGTTGGAGTGCTCCATTGTGTGGATTAGTATGTGATTGAATGAATGTTGTTCTAAGGTGATTATGGATATATTGTTTTGTGCAAACTAATGTCATTATGCAAGTTCACATTAAGATGCAGATATAAATGAAGATTGCAAGTTGGAAGAAGTTTGTGTCAACTGGCTGGTTGCTAAAGAAGTCAAAGAGATGGACATTAAAAAGGTTAATGGAGGGAAACTTTCGATGGAGGGAAACTCCCAGCTCGTGTGGAAGTTGTAACTTACCTTTAAATGACCATGTCTATTAGTTGAGTAGATTTAGGAGGTGTTGCTATGTTGGATCCTCATTGAGGCAAGATTGGTTTGACTAAAGTCTTGTGCATGCATAACTTCCTTCCTCTTTTTCATGCTTTCAATAAATGGCATCCTCCTATTTTGATGGAGTCAACTGCCCAGTTAATTAGGGTTAGTTAGAAGCTTTCCTTCTATAAATAATGATCAAATGTTCCTCTTCTAGAAGTTGGACATTCTGATATTGTACTTGCATTTTTTAGTTTCAAAGAATATAGTCATGTTGTTATTATGATGTACTAATGTTTTCAATGAATAAAATGATACTTTGATTTGCTACATCTGAGTTAGCTTAGGGAAGGCTCATTCAAGGGGGCCCACTTGGTGAGAATTCTACCCATTTAGTTTAGTAGTTACTTTTTTGTTCAGTAATTAGTTACGATCTTAGAAGTTGTTTGTTCTTGTAGCCATTGGAACTCTGTTTTATGTCTGTTCCTGCAGCAAAGGCAAACATAGTAACTTCCTATCTATTTGTTGATATTTATGTTTTTATCATTCATTCCAATTTAGTTTAGTTATTGATTCATGCTCAGTACTTATGTTAATTCCTTTCATGCATTTTACTTTCAGTACTATTTCCTTTCTAGTTCTAGGATAAGGATGACTACAGTTGAGTCCTAGTGCACAGACAATGCTGACCCATTTCAAGTTCACGTCCTTGGATTGATAATGAAATGAACCTTCATGATGAGCAAGATAACTACTTAGTGCAGATATTTAACCTCTAAGTTATAGCGTTAAGGGCTTAGTTATTGAACCATTAGAGGAGGCCAACATTGCTCTTGGACACAACAAAAATTTAGCAAGTAGGTTGTACGACCCAATCTACACAATTTTATGATTTTTGTTTTAAAAATAAATTTTTATTTCTACGTTTTCTTTTAAATTGTGAAGTTTTTTTTAATAAAAAATTAAATAAAAATTAAATTAAATTGAAAGTTAAAAAAAATTCCTACAAGTACCATAAGGTACCCAACAAGGTACCTACAGTACCAGGCCCTTTCGAGCCTTGTGGCCTACATGCCTGCCAAGGGTGGTAGGGGCATACCGCCCACTTGCCATGGTCCTTGGTCGTGACAAGTGACAACGCCCCTATTAGCCCCTACTTTAAAATATTTTTTAAAGTTTTTTTTAATTTTTTTAAAAGATTTTTATTAAATTAAACTTTTTATTAAAATTTTTTTAATATTTTGTATTCAAGTTTTTAATTTTTAATAAATAAAAAATTATTAATTTTTCTTTTAATTTTTTATTAAAGTTTTTTAATGAACTTTGTTAATTAATTTTAATATAAAATTTAAAATAAAAAATAATTAATTTTCCTTATTAATATATTTTATTAAAAATTTAAAAAGTTCAAAAATAATAATAATAAATTTCTTTATTATTTTTAATAATAAATTTTTTAAATTAAACTTTTTATTAAGTTTTTTTAAAAACAAATTTCAAATAAATAAGCAAATCTAGGAAACTCATTTACCTATCTATCGAACATCATCTTGCACCGTTCACTCCAACTGACAGCCAAAAGGGGATAGTTGCTCCTATTGACATCCAATTGGACGGCATCTTTCATGGTCATCTGCTTTGGGGCACATTTTTACATGGTTTCTTCATTAGTATTCCCAGATTTTCATCATCATTGTTGTAGTCCTCTATATGTAATGTTGAAAGTGCACTAAAATAAAGTGCCACAATCTTGTTATTTCAGTGTACTCTATCGTATTTGATGCTTCTTTGGATTGATCTATGTATCAAGTGTTAGTTCCTATATACATAATAAATGCAACAACTGGTTACCCATGCATTTTGGTGTGATGGACTAGATACCATATAGACACTCCTATCATGGAAGCAATCTACCTGTATTTAGAAAGTCAAGTTCTACATCTAGAGACTTGATACATGTCTCTAGTTGAGATAGGGATATACCAATTTCTCAATTGAGAGTGTCCAATTGATACTCGTGTAGTTGTCTCCTCGATTTTGACCTTATTCATGTTACAGTGTGGATTCATCTATAATTCTTCATTGACAGATTTTGTAGTTACTCATGAGTTGATAGTTTCAACTCAATCACCATTTATGTTGACATCTTCTATAGTGGTACCTAATTCTTTCTATCGATTTTTGTCAAAGTTTGGCATTCTTTTGGAGCAACATTTGGAGGACTCGTCATCATTTTTGGTCCACAATCTACACCAGTTTTCACATTATTCTACATTGTCCCTTCTTGAGTTAAAATTGGGACTCCTAACATTGTGACATTTGAGTAGAGACTTATATCCTTCTTCCCTCATATTCCTTTTAGGAATGGGAAGCAATCCTGCATGTATCATTGGTTTTATTTCTTCCTTAGGGGAGGAATGTTGTTTGGCAATCTTGGACCATCTTCAAAGTTTCATGTCGAGCATCCACCATTAGTGCAAGAGATTCTACATTCAAGGGTGGTCACTTGACCTTCTCTCTTCATTCTCTCTTATAGGGGGACTTTTTCCTCATAAGGGGTTTTGTCCTTCACAACTTCTAGAGAGCTTTTTTCTTGTTTTTCTCTCTTTTGGGGAGGAATTTTATCCCACTGGGTTTTCTCCTTTTCTTCATTTGTGAGAGATTGCATTTGTACATGGGTACCTCATCAAGCCTAATAGTTGGGAACCATCTTTCATGTGTGCATTATTTTTGTTCCCCCTAAGTTGCACTTAAGGGGGGCGTTGGTGTGAATAGGGATATTACCTAGCTAGTTCCACTATTAGGTCCCTTTCACATCCTATCACTTAATTTTACTTAGGTTTCGCATATGATCTTATCACTTTATGTCTCATATCATAAGATTAAGACACTTGTCTTAATTTTATGTTGAATTTTATCATTATGTCTTAGGTGATTCATTATTAGTTATCTCATGTCATAGGATTAAGACACTTGTCATGATATTTTCTAATCATATGTCTAACCTTGGTTATATAACTGTTATCAACAAGAATGCACCTGAATGTGAAAGCAAAGATGCTTTGCAATCTTGTGTAACATGGGAAAAATTTTAGGTTGTGGGTACCCTATGTTGAAAGTTAACCTCTAGATTATAGGTCGGCTTCCTTTATGATCTTCTAATTATGGACTGTAAACTTTAATGGAAAAAGGGAAGAAGGCTTAAATTGAATGCATAACTGGAACTTAAACTGCGGTGATGCACCTAATGATGACTACTATGCAGGATGCTTCACAACTAATAATCTCAGAAGTCTGTTGACACAGTTCAATTTGAGCACCTTTATCACATAAATATTTCACAAAAAGGTTTGTTTAATCAAGCTGACTTTCACAACCTAAGAGAAGAGATAAACTTAACACAATCTATGACATGTGAAGAAATTGCTTTTTGTCTACATGCATCCAAGAAATGAGACAAAAATTTAAAGGTTTTAGATTTAAAACACAGTAAATTTGCATCAAATCATTTAGAAGAAACAAAACACCAGAAATTGAAAAGGTGAACACTGGATTCAAATGAATATTTAGAAGGAATTTTTGCAAATAACAATACTAAGTAACTTGAAAAGTTGATATATAAAATACTGTGAAAATTATGAGTTACAAAATCAATCTCTTCCTTGCAGAAATGCAAAGGAAAAATCATCAAGAACTAAAGAAAAAGTACTAAGTCTTTTTCCTATATACAATAAAGAGCTTCAAAAATCCAAGAGAAGATAACTGAAGTCAAAATATCTGAACTGCAAAGCTGATGTGAAACTGCAGTTATGTCTCACAATTTGCTTCATTTTTTCTTTGCATGATTTTGGGAAAATTTGACTATTCAATTAAATATTAAAGATAATCAATATGATTATTTTAATATTTATCATGTGAGCTCTTCTTTTTTTTACATTGCATGGTAAATATTAAGGTAATAAAATATTACCTTTAATATTTAATTACATATTTTTTCTTATTTAAAATCATGCAAAAGATACAAGCTAAGTGTTTTTCACTTTAAAATTAAATGATAATATTGAGACTTAACTCTCAACTCCACCAATATGCATGATGAATCATCTTTGGTCGTGCAAGTTTGAAAAGCATGCAAAAAAGGCCTCAAAACTGGAGCAAACTGAGTGATTAAGTGTCCAAAACTCCCCTTGAGTGATGGTCAACCTATGTGGGACCTCAAAACTAATGTAGAACTGTCCTTTGAGCCTTACAATCCTCCTAAAAAGGTGGATTTGTCTTTTTCCTTAGAAGTGGTGAAGATTTCTCTAAAAATACGGACTAGGTCAGTGAGAAATTTAAAGGGTTTTTTTGCCTCATTGTTTTATAAATTATATCCAAAAATCATGAAAATTCAGATCATAGTTTTCAAGATATAATTGAAACACGTGACCACTATTCATTGAATCTTTTGAATTTGAGAAGGCAGCATGTTGGGCTCAACCCTTGTGGGAGCCCATTTTACACCACGTGCTAAAATGTTGAACATGATGAACTAGCTATGAAACATGTACATATACCTGATAAATCTTTGAATGTCTAATTTTCTTATCTGATTTGCTCAAATGTTAATTTTTTTTCTCACCCTAGTTTAATAACTACCTGATAAAACTTTACTAATTTAGTTAGTAGCTAAAAATTAGTAAAAATAACCAATGGCCTCTCACACATTGTACAACACCAATTGATTCTATTTGCATTCTTTGATAGGAATACAATTTATTCTTATCATATTGATCTTCTAAGTATTTAGTGCTTTCCATAGGCCTTAGATCTTGGGTGGCTATGTCCATAGCCAAATCTTACAAGTGTTGTTAGCATTTAATGTTGGATTAAGTATGTTTTAGGGCTTAATGTTTGGGGTTATGTGTTAAGATGTCTTGTTGGGATAATTAAGTATTAACCATATATAGTTAAGAGTGTGAGTAGGAAATTAGGGGTTGCAAACCCTTAATTAGAGTTAAATTTCGGATGCATTCTTTATTGTAATTTTAAAAGGGGTTAAAAAGCATATTTTGAGTGGTTTCATGATTTTTAAGGTCCTAGGATAGGTACCTAGGGGTTGGGTGTCTAATTATGGCTATATCTTGGGCCATATCCAAGATATGACCCTCGTTTATTGGCCATTTAGAGAGATGGCGGATTTGGAAGACCTTGGTGTAAGGGAAGATTATATTGGTCTCCAAAATCAATTCTAAGATGAGACATGAGAGATGGAGTGACCAAGTACTTCATCCCCCTCTTAGTGACGAGGAAGACTTTTGGATGGAGTGGGGCACACTCCTTCCCTTCCTATCTTCCCAAATTTTCTCACAGTTGTAGGAGAGTGTGCTTGAGGATTGAATGAGAGAGTGTTCAAGAAGATTCAAGTTGAATCCCTTTATTTTTTTTGGAGAAAGGAGAGTGGTTTTTTTACCCACTTCTCCATTTGGAGAACCCTTATTGGGAGTTTGAGAAAGAAAATGAAATAAAGTTGGATAGAAAGAAGGAGCTCTCACACATGGTGGTGATGTTTAAGAAGCATAAGCCTTGGAGATAAGTTCTTCTTTTCTTGTGCTACCAAGTTAGTTTATTTAGAAGATTTGATGTGTTATTTTTATTATTGTTTGAAAATAAGTTGAGGAGAGTTCAAAATTGTTGAGTGTGTGGGTTGGGAAGTGTTTTGTGAAATGGGTAAATAAGAATCGTGGATAAGTTAATTTTAGTTTTCATACCAAGATCATTTGGTAGTCTTCTTCTTCTTTGTCAGGGGTATGGCTAGAGCCCATGAGGCTTCATGATGTCTTTAAGGTTGGGTGGAGAGAAAACCCTTTTGGATTGTTTTGTTATTTATTATATTTCTATGTATTTCTATAATGAGGAGAGTTTAAGGAAATGATATTTTGTTGTAGTGAAGAAGATAAATTGCTACTTGAACTTGTATTAAACAAAAAGGTTGAGATAAAGCAGGATTTCTATTTGGTATTTGAAATAAATATTGTGTAAATTTAATTGTATTTTGTTTTTATTGTTTAAACAAGTTCTTTATAGGAAAATCATTTCCGTGTAGCCTTATAAGTTAGACAAAAGTGTTGTGATTTCTTATGCTTGGGATGAAGAAATATTTTCATGTAAGAGAAGAAATATGTTATTTAAAAGGCATACTATGTGGAAGAAAAGTTTTCATTTAAGTTACAAAGAGGAATAAGTTTGTTGCTTAGTTTTTATTTGGGAAATAAATTTCCTTATTGTGAGGAATCGGTGAGTAAAAGGGAAAAACAATTATTGTATTTGTTAATAAATTTTGAAGGTTGTAGTAAAAGACTTCCTTTTAAATATTATTGTAAATACTATGAATTTTTTTATTGTATTTCCTTTGTATTAGAATAAACAAAAAGTATGTTCATGTATGTTGCATAAATAAAAGTCGTAGATTTATCCATACGTTCAATTTCAATACAAAAGAAAGATAATAGCACACTCCTACTCTATATTTAAATTTGTCAATTTACAAGATATGCAAATAAGATTATCTAAAATAACATTTTGTAAAAAATCCATTTAATATAAAACAAACTATATTTTATAAATATTCATATGAGTAATATATTTTATATAAATAGAGAGAGCAATAGATGGAAGATAACGATCAACTACCACTATCTACAAAGGCTAGGGTTTTGCTTGAACCAAACCAAGCATGGAAGGCTTCTTAGGGGAGGCTTTGCAGTCTTCAAATCAATGATGTTAGCAGTGGAGAAAACATGGACCAAGGTTGAACAGAGAACAACGAGTAGATTTTAGGCCACAGTGGAGGCGGCGTCGGTTTGGAGGCTAATGCCCTGTTCCCACAACATGGTTAGAAGAATGGGAAACAGGGAGTCTATGAAACAGGGGGCTTTGGAAGTGTTAAAAAATCCAAGGCATCTAGGATGGGGGGAAAACAAATTGGGCCCTGCTATACATTTAAGCATCCAACCAAAGTAACATCAGGAAGGGGAGGAGGCACTTCAGACTTACCTCCAACATCTAAAACACCCACAATGGAGTTAGATGGTGAGTTGGAGCAAGAATTTTTTTAGAATGAGGAAGTCTTTACTGGACTGGACCTAATTAGAAGATTTAAAGCTTTTTGGCCAAGCTTGTCTGATCTCCACCAGTGGATTTCCAACGAATGGAAACCTGTATTGGAAGGGTATGTTCAAATCTATCCCATAGCTAAAGGTTTCTTTATTGTGGTTTTTGAAAAGGAGTAGGATAAAAATAAGATCCTCTATGACTTTGACTGGGAATGGGAAGAAAAATATACTTTGTTATTAAAACCATGGCATCTGGATTTTAACCTAGCCACTGAAGTGTTTGAGAAGGTTCCTCTCCAGGTGAGACTCCCTAACCTTCCCCTACATTTTTGGTTTGATTCTTGCCTGGAGGTAGTAGGGAACACTTTAGGAAATATTTTAATGGTGGATGAGGGGTCCTCAAATCTACTACATTCGACCTTTGCCTGGATTTTGGTAGAAATGGATGTGTCCAGAGAGCTACTGGAAGAGGTGCAGCTAAAAACTTCAAAAGGCAGTTGGGTGCAGCCCTTGGATTATGAGGGGGTACCCTTTAGATGCAAAATTTGTTACAATACTGGGCACTTGGCTGCTCATTGTGATAAAAATATAAAATATAAATCTGCCTCTTGGTGGAAAGATGTTGCTCCTCAGCATTACACAGTGGAGAAAGAAATGGAGCAACAAGTGAGCTCTCAAGTGAAAAATACGGAAGAGGAAGGCCAAGTACTTGGGGCTTTTTTTCAAGAAGGGAAAGGGCTAGAGAAAGTTGTGCATAGGGATGATCAACAATAGCCTGAAGAGGCCCTAATATAGGAAGGGATGCAGGGTGAAACCAGTGTTAATGTTGCCCTTAATGGAGGAGAAAGGGACCTCAAGAATGGAGCTGCAACCCCAGAATGTCGGGAGAAAAAAGGGGTGGTGGGGTCGCATGAGAAAGATTTTGGAAAACGAAAAGCTGAGGAATAGAATCAACAAGCAACTGGCAGGGCGAATGAAGCTTTGAAGAGTCCCTAGGACAAACCATTGAAATGGCAGAAAGAGGCCACAAAGGTAGAAGATGGTTGGAAAATCATGAAGGGGAAGAAAGCAAAGAAAGATGAAAAGAAATATTTTGCAATGGTATTCCGATCTCAAACGAAGGGAAGGCCAAGCAAGACTTCAATTGTATGACATGTTAATAGGTTTTGTTTGAAGTTTGATAAGTGTAATTTGGTTTCTTTAGGGTTGCATGTGGTGTTTCTCACTCTATTGTAATTATTGTATCCTATGGTGGATTGGAGGAAGGGTTGGGTGTTCTTCCTTAGAAATGTATGGTGTGCGGAAAGGTTTTAAAAATGATGATGTATTGAAAAATGCTATGTAACTTGTTTTTTATTAATAAAATTCACTCTATTACCAACCAAAAAATATATATTTTTTATATAAATATATATTACATATATAATATAATATATGTTGCATATATATTTATATTATATATGTAATAGAATATTTATTAAAAATGTGTGTGTGTGTATATATATATAAGTGATTTAAATAAATTAAATTTTTAAAAGAAACTCATATTTAATTAAAGTTTTATTTTGAATAAATGTATTAAGTTTTTTTTAAAAGATGCACGACCTTGTGTGGGGGTCATGACCCTTTTTAGGGTGCGACCACCACACAGGTCATTGCCCACCTCCAAGGAGGGCACGATTGTGGAGTCGAAGCCCCCCTAAAGGGGTGTGATCTCCATAGGTCGTGACCCCTCCCCCATTATTTGCTTCTACCTCAGGCATAAAATAAGTGAAACCAAAAAAATATATGATAACATAATTCCTGCAAGATATAAACCCTTTATATATATATATATCTAATACAACTCTCTTTCACTAGGGTTTTAAATGGGTGACGTTGTTGTGTAAACAATAACAGGAAATAACAAAAGAAATAATACGGAACTTGGTGGTATCATAGATATGAAACAAAAGAAAAAAAATGAGCCCATGTAAATTCAAAAGGGTAGAATCTTGGTTGCACAATGATGCCCTTTTCATTTTTAGAATTGTGTGACAATTTTCAAGTTGTAATATGCAAAGATAAACAAAACATGGATGGTTTTAATGGTTTAAAATTAAAAAATAATGACGATGGAAGAAAAGTATAAACAAATTGAATAAGTAAGAACTTGAAAATCTGTAAGATGTACAATGGTGAACATTTTATTCTTCACTCCCTCCACTCCATCCATACCTACAAACACAAACAACATGAAAAATGAGAAAGAATAAAAGGGGGTTTATAGAACATCTTTATGGATTAGGGTTGGATTGTGAAACCCTAAGATCCAAGGGTCAAGATTAGATCCAATACAATGGTGGTAAAATGTTGCACATTCTATTAGAAATTTAATGAGTGTTCACTTAAATAATACACCTTAACAGATAATTAGTCCATGGAGGAGAACAATGACATTAGGACCCTCAACTTTAAGTCATAACTTAAAGTTATTTTCGTAATCTTTGAATGTGCACTAAAGGACTTAACAAATTAACACTAGTAGAATTTGGTAAATAAATGACTACGTGACTAAAACTTTTAGTCACAACAACTAAAAATGACTAAATTCTACTAATTTTTCATAACTCAACTATAAATGAGTAAATAAATGACTAACTTGGTCATTGAATAAAAAATTATTTAGTCATACAAATAAAAATGACTAAATCGTTCGTCACACAAATAAAAGTGGGTAAAAAAATATTTTGAATTGAAAAATTATTGGCAAGATGCTAATAATTTCCTCTCCATTGCTACAATTGAGAAATTATTGGTGGGATGCAAATATTTCCTCCATTGTTCTTTAATTATTTTGAGAGTCGAGAGCCTCACAAAGGAATGTAAGCTTGAACTAATATCTTTAGTACAAAAAATCCTTCATCTTGTTCTCGTTGGATGCTCATTAATGAACGAGTTTTCCATGTATGAAGAGGATTAGGGTTTGAAGCTTGAGTCTTTTTGTAGATGTTTGATGGAGAATAGATGACTTCTTCGGCAAGTATAACTCTAGGACACAAGGATTTCGGTAATGAAGTATGAATCAGTGCAGACTTCTTCCCGTATTTTGGTGTTTTTTGAGCTTATATTGAGAAGCCCTATAAAGCTTTCAAATGTAAGGTTTTTAATTTAAAGTGGTAAATATGATGTTCTTCTTCACAAACATACAAATTCTCCTCACTCATCATCCATACTCCAAGAGATTGAAACAAATGCTCATTGTTGACATATTCATATCCACTGGAATATAAATTGTTTTCATGTTGTAACTGGACATATGAGGAACCTTTAACTTCATGTTCATATGAGGAACATATAATGTTTAAGTGGAATATAGATTGTTTTTATGTTGTAATTTTTATGGAAATAGGGTAAGAGGTCCATTGGATAGCAGGACTACTAAGAAACCATATTGTTGCACCTATTATAGTAGAATACCATAATGACATCAAGGTTGGATTCTCTTGTAATATCATTAGGTATATTGCACCGAGAGTCTTCTACTAAAGTTACATGTTTGGAGAAGCAATGGAGGGCACTTTATTGGGCTATTATAGGAATTGTTCATGTTTGTTTTAGATTCACCAGTCTTCTACTGAAGTTATAGTGAATTATGTGCTTTATGTTGATTTTAGAACATGTTTGTATTTTATAATTTAGGATTTACTTTTAAGATTTTGTGAAATGCTTTTTTATTGCTATGAGAATAATATTTACCTTGTATACTAGGGTAGATTTCAATTTCAAGAGGTCGTTGATTAAAGTTTTAGTATGTTATTGGCATAGGATATTGTCTTACACTACTTGGCGATAAGAATTTAATGTTATCATCACATGTTGTAACATGATTTCTTTGCATGTGGACCATAACCCCCTTAATATGGACCCCATTATGTGATAAGAAATATGTTTTTCCTAAACACAAGTAGATCCCCTAGTATTTTTTCCTAGCATTGTAACTAATTGTTAGGTCAACTCAATTGAAATCTGAATATAAGTGTTGATTTACAAATATATTGTTGTTATACAGAATCACTTACTTTTGACCAATAAGGTCATATTTAGCAAAAGTGGAAAGTGCATTTTATTTGATACTGAATAATACAAATAACAAAGAATAAACCACCACCAACAGGGGGTCAAGAATAGGACAACCATTACAACATAGCATATACATAAAACCAACAAATACAATGTTGGTAGGAAATTTAAAATCACTTGGTGCAAACAAGAAGATGAACAACAAATAGTTCGACAAAGTTGGTAAGTTGTAAGTTGAATACAAAAAGAAATATCCCATGTAATGAAGTAGTCTTTCAGATTGCACTTGGCTTAAAGTATTGACTTGAGGTTTCAAGATTTGCTTTTTGACTTGCTGTAGGTAAAAATTGGCCTTCATATCCCTCTTTTAAAAACCCTAAAGTTATGAAAAAAATTGCAATAAGACAAATGATAGGAGTAAATCCTTAAGACTTATAGCTTCTTGATGAAAATTAGAGTTAGTAAACAAGTAGGTGAGTTTTTAATAACAACCTTTTATGATTTTTTTGGACAAAAAAACATCTTTTAAAAAAAATGTTTCATATTTTTAGTGTATTTGAAAAAATAGACAATTAAGTGGTTGAACCATTATGCATTCTAATTTGTTCCTCACAATCAAATTGCAATGTAGAATTTTCTAAGTCAGCACTTTGCTTCAAAATCAGCTTTTGATTTTCAAATTTGTGCACTTGATTTGGTCCAAAACTTAGTACTAAATTTGCATTTTCATTTATGATTAAGTGGCAAATTAAAAATCCAAAAATAAGCATGCTCTGTAATCAAGGCATGTCCCAAGCTTGCACCAGCAACATATGGGGTACATACAAGTAAATACCTAATTCAACAATTTTTGACCTGATGCAAATGCCCATATAATGGTGATTGAAAGGGATCTACATATATAATTTACTCTATATATATACATACATTTGTATATTTGTGTTTATGTGTATACACATATACATGTACTTGTGTGTTTGCATGTATATACACATAGACACATATATGCATGTAAAAACATGTAGATTTCTATATATAAAGAGACGAGTGTAACAATGATAGCTCATTTAAAGAATCACTTGAGTATTAAATATTCCAAGTGGTTAATCCTAAAATAAAATGTATCTAATAGAGTGTATATATGCATGTACGTAAGTGGATATGAATATGCATGAAAATGTCTATAACGAATACATATTGAAACATATCAGCTATCAATATGTAGAGTCTATCTCTACCACATAAGACATCCTTTATATGATGGTGTGTATATCCATGAACAATCAATATGCTAGGTGACCAAGTAGCCAACTCAATAACATTGCAGAAAAATTCCTTGCTTAGATTATTAAGGATTTAGGAGTTTACATTGCCTCCAATATACCTATTCTATTTACAGATTTACATAAAATTATAGACATTTTTCTTTTCATGCTCCCATATTTCTGCATCCTCCAATAGATTCAAATATAAATTGATTGGATCTAAAAGAGCCTTTATCTATTTCTGATTTTATTCAGGTAGTACAATTAAATTTTACCCTCGATTAGTTTTTCTTGGTGCTCTGTATTTGATCTACTGAATATATTAGATAAGATTTGTGTTTTTTTCATTTAAATGAAGAAATGTACCTGTTTTCCATGTAATTTTAGAAAATGATTGTAGGGATTGAAAGATAAGTTTGAAATTTTGAGGTTACTACTGCTCAATCTATCCCTTAAGGACTGTCATGTTTTGCCTCTTGACCAAGCATCTCCAAGTTCTAGCCCATTGTCCTTTGACAAAAACTACTCACTGCCTTCCTTAACACAAGCTTGTACCTATTAACCAGTTTGTCTAAATGTGGCTCCTTGTTTACACATTAATATCTCTTTTGGAAGCAATGGATCAAAGTGGATTCATGGGGTCTTAAAGAGTAGGCTCTCAAACATGGAGATCAAGAGTGGGACTAGGTAAAACTATTCATAATCATGCTCATATTTTTTTATTGACTATCTAAGAGCTAAGTATCTAGGATAGCATTTTGTATTTTTCTTTTGAATTTCCATAGTCAGAATAATTTTTGGTTTGCAATCCTATTTTTCAATACACCAACTAAGTATCCAGGATGCACTGTAGGTACTTTTTCTCACCAAATTGTTCATTTTCCAAAAAATTAGATTCTAGTGTGTAGTTTAATATTCACTATTTTGTTTTTTTTTTTGTTTTTTAGCAAAATTAGAATCTAATTCGTTGGTTGTGCTTGCTGTGCAAATTTGTAAGATGATCTTTTTGTATTCGGTTGCACGATACTTTCCTTTTTGAATAAAATTTTATGTAATGGAGTTTAGATATTCAAATTCATGTGTTACCCACGTCTGTGTAGCCCCATATTTTGTGGTGTCAGCTCCTTTTCAACATGGTTTGGGTTTGAAATCCGTGGATCTATTGCAATCAATCGCTGGGAGTTGATGTTGTTTGAGCCCTCTTTGTGGCCATCTGATCCCCCAATAAAGCTATCAGTGGTATATAATGTTATCTACATTTTTCTTTTCTGAATTCAACTTGTTTTTATGATTCATTATTTTTTGACATTGGGATTTGACTTAGCTAATTTAATCTTTGAAACTTTTTGTTTTTGTTCTATAAACAATTTCAGTATTATATCATTCTATAGGAGATGCGCTAGGAACACCCAATTAAAATTGACATTTGAATATTAATTTCTCAAATGAATATGCAAAAAAACACAAATTACTACTTATGAAATATAAGTTATTTTACATTGTTTTCCATGGTAGATTTTATCTCTATGAATATTAAAAGCTACGAGTAGTTATAAGATCTTAGGTCTGTTAAACCCTAGCACCTTCATCAAAATCTATGGAGGTTTTCCATGTTAAACCTTTTTAGACAAGGTAAAAAAGAAGTCATTGTTATCAAGTCAAAAGACAATAACTCAACTAAATGGTTTGTGAAGACAATATGAACGAGTTTCATGAAAGTCACAAGGGCAGTCATAGGTATGTGATGTTTCATTGAGGACTCAAAATATTTCTCTCATGAAAAATAATGAATGGAGAATATGAAGGCAGTGTATAATGACATGTCAAACCAAATGACAGAGAGCAGTATGACAAGCCTTTCATGACAATGTTGTTTAAAGAGTGATGTCTCTAAGATATTTAATGAGATTTTTGTAAATATAAGTGAATCCTAAGATCATCGTGAACAAGAGAATATTCTTTGGCATAGGAGTATGTAAGTGATTTCTATCTCCACATTGTGAGTGTGAGTAGAAGGTAGTATATAAATATTTTTATGAGACACTATCTTGAATTAGGCCTTAAGGTTTCGTGTCATGGAAATGTTGCAAATGATAATTATATGTTAAGGACTATATGGCAATTTTGCATGAAGGATAGATGACAAATAATCCATAGGTCACCTGTACAAGTCACAAGATAGCCTACACAATCACACTCACAGGATAACCATATATTTTCCATAGGAAAGTCTACATTATGTTCATATACAATTTTAGCAAACTATTTCAGCCTCTATTCATCAAACTTACATTGAAAATGAAATGGGTATGCTACATACCTGACTGATACAACATACAGTAAAGGCCAACATCAATTTCATAAGCAGACTCATAATGAAACTCACCCGGATATGAATTAATGCTCTATAAATGTTGAAGGTTATTAATAAAGCTCAACATATATGCATTGATATAGGGCTAATAACATTTTCTCAGAGGATTATGGATTTGATGTTACTAGTAACTTGTATGTTGATTAAAGTATTTATGGTTGACATAATTTTTTGAAAAGATAAATCTACCAAAGGAGAATTTGTGCTAATGTGAATAGAAAAGACTTAGATACAAATTTACAAAATAGTTGTATATGTGTTACAAGGAAGGAGAAAATATGTACAACCATGTAAAATATTTCATCAAGCATTATGCATTAATCATTTCGATACCATCTCAATTTTACTTTTAAAAAAATAATATGAACATAAACCTTGTTTACAAAGAGACCTATTTAATTTATGCATTTCATTACAAGTTTAATAACTCCAATCTTTAAGAATTATCGATGCCCACATACTTCACAAAGAGACTCCATTTCATTAGTTGATTAATTGCATTGACTTAAGACAACCAATGACCTGTGTACTAATGTTCTTACTTAAATATCAAAGCTGACTTTGAAATGACTTTTTTTTATTAGAATTAAGAATCTATCACCATCCATTGTAACTTTTTTATTCCAAATATTGAGTTGTAAATATACATTGGTAGCTTGAATGAAATGATTGATATTTACAATAAAAGAGAAAATGTTCAAAAATTCTTGTATGAGATTTGAATAATAGACTGTTATTTCGTGGAAAAATTTGTACAAGCTCCCATATAATAATTGGGTATACCCAACTGATGAAAATTAGAACTTATTTTAACTCAAAAAAAAAGTTCATGATACTATCTACAATTGAAATGCAGTAAGCCATAAAGTTATTAGCAGTACAAATCCACTAAGCCAAAGGCATGGTTGCACCCTATAACTCTAGTTACTGTTGGGTTTAGAGGATGAGGGTTTAGAATAGGGTGATCTTGCAAAAATAGAATACATCTTTATATAAACTGAAAGTTAATCCTTAATCCGCACAATAGTTAACAAAGACTTACTAGTGCAGGATGATGGAGAAGGGGCACTACCCATTTGAAAGATCTTGGTGTCAAGAGAAGATGCAATTAAGTTCAAAATAGTTGTCAAATAACCAAGCAGTTCATTGTTAGATCTCAACCTACTTATGATATAAATGAAGGATGATATTGACAAAAACCCCTATAGCAAACATATAGATACATATTTCCTTGGGATGTTGAGTTTAAGGATCTCACTGGAGTCAAAGTGTAGCCTATGAACTTTAAACCTTTTGATGCATATTTTCTTAGCACAATTGAACCAACAATGTTCTAGGATTCGCATGAATTATAAGATAACTCTCTAGCAACACCAAAGTCCACATCTACATGACCAAACAACATTTCACCTTCCAAGTCAAACAATAGTCTTGAGAATTGGAAATGGTGATAGTACTCTTCTCTTCTTCCTCAGATGTTTGTAGGGTCACTGCAGCAAGTGAAGGGCATTGATAGAGTATGTTAACCATTTTTACACTTTAAGTGTGGACCTTCGAGAAAGTAAACAAAGCATGGAACATGACATCTATTTGAATCACACTTAATCATTTATTGGTTCCATTCATCAAACTCATTTGACTTTTCATTTATGAGTATAAAACCATTTTAATGTTTGAGGGTCATCTTCAGCCACTTCAACTCCAATATGAAACCCCTCCTTCCAGTCCCTTGTTTCAAAAATTATGAACTTCTTCAAAGTAATTTTCTCCTAAAAGAACAAAATTAGTTAATTGCAGATGCAAAAGAATACAATATAGACTGACGAAATATTAGAAACATTATTGTGGAAAATTGCCAAGACAAAATCTTATTCAAAAAAATGCCTCAAAGAAATGTGATGTGAGAGTGCCCTGCTAGACATAAATAAAAATGTGGAAGAATAGACAAGGAAAGTGAACTATTTCAAAAGATTCCTCAAAGAAATGTGATATCATGTCACCTGCTCTCCCACAAACACTTCAAGTCATGCCAGTGATGATGTAGGATTTCCCACATAACCGCTGGCATGACTTGAAGTGTTTGTGGGAGAGCGGGTGGCATCTTTTCTTGATTACAATCCTTTCAGAGGGAGCACTCTTCCTACTTAAAATACAATATCTTATATTTCTAGGAGATATCACAGAAAATTACTCATTCAATCTCATTTCCATTCTAAGGGCTTTGTTCATTATGGGTTAGTCTTTCATCGATCAATTCAAGACTTTTGATTAAACTTCAAGACTTACACTCATGTGACGGATTAGAAAGGTTTCAACATTCCTTATGTTAATATTTCTAAAGGGTTGGATCAATTTCCATCATGGAGGACAACCATTAAAATGATTCTAGCCTTAACCTTCACTGGTAATCTCATTCGTTGACTTTTGGAATTCTACTCCATAGATTGACATTTCTTTGGGAAATTTGGACTCTAAATTTGAATTGGTTGGAGGATATTTGTTGAGTAGAGAGAGGAAGGCCTGCTATAGTGTGCTAAAATATTGATTGTCTCCTCTTCTTGAATTCAAGTGCTTTTTTCTTCCTTATGAACCGTTTGGCACCCACCCTCCCGCAAACACTTCAAGTCATGCCAGTAGTGATGCGGGTTTTCCCGCATCACCGCTGGCATGACTTGACGTGTTTGCAGGAGAGTGGGTGGCATGATATCACATTTCTTAAGGCATTTTTTGAAACAGTTTTCTTGCCTTATCTATGCTTCTACATTTTCATGTATGTCTAGCAAGGCACTTGTAACTACAACATATGACAAAAAAATCCATGTTGTTATGCTTTGATGGATGCCCCTTCGTTATTACTGGATATCTAATGTAGTGCACATTATTATAGTGCAAGCCTATTTTTCAAATTGTTTCATTTAGTGTCACCAATATTCTCCACAAGAAGATTGTCCCTATTTAAAATGATGGAAATGGTTCACATCTCTCAGAACAATTTCTCTTGCAACAATCTTGGAGATGAATTTAGATGCAGTGTGAAAATCAGAACATACTCGAAAGTTCTTAACAACTCTAAGAGTTGTACCAGGGGCCATGTTAACAAACCAAATGCAATTGCTAACTTTTCACTATGGTGGCAAATAAATGATTCTTTTTTCTTCTATTCCACAACATTAAGTAAAAGTCTTGAATCTAGAAATACCCTGTTGCCTTCATTTTCCCAACCAATTTCTCCAATTTTGCATAGCTCTCCCATGTTTGTGGATGTGATCTTTCTTCTACAATTTTTTAATTGATTTATCTTGCTGTTGTGTTTGGACTTACTTTTGTAAATTTGTAATATACAATGCACTTTTATTCTTTCTGAATTGAGATTGATAGTAATTTTGTTGGTTGTATTAAGGCACAACTTCATTCATGGTGGAAAAGGTAGCACCTTGTTGCTCATATTAGATGGCACATTGCATATAAAGGAGGAAAGATTCTAGGGTTATTATTAACTGCATTAAAGGAGGGAACTTCATATATGGGACACTATCAACACTCTCCTTCTTGGATTCTACACGTTAAAGCTTGCTCCAAGAAGATTGTCGACGTTGTAGAAGTTTTAAGAGATGAAAGGGTATGTGCTTGCATTGAAGGGATCCAAGCATGTGTTTCCATCATTGCAAAAGTTTTTTGGAGAAGTTTCTTTCTTGTCAATTATGTGCATTGTAACTCATATTTTTAGTCTTGTGATTGAAAATAAAAATTGTAATACTCTATTTCTAAACATTTTTCAAGCAAGATAGATATTTCATAATTGTGCAAGCGATAAGAACACACTTCTTTTAATAAAGTTTATTGATTTTTCCTTCTCAATGGTTGTCTTATTGTGCACAATTAATGATTGATGTGTATTTCTATGTTTTATGTTTAAATCCTCAAATATTAGTCAATTAAAATGACTAAATATACTACTAATTGACATCAATTAATAATTAAATTGACTAAATATACTACCAATTGATAAAAATTGGTGAACAATGAATAAATATGACTAAATATATGACTAGTGAAATTAGTGAATAAAAATGACTAAATAATTGACCAATTAACAACAATCAATGACTATATATATTAGTGAATAAAAAATGACTAAATAAGGGACCAAATTACAACAATCAATGACTAAATATACTACCAAATTGATCAATGAAAACAACTAATAAATTACTAAAAATGTTTTAGTCATCAATCTACTCATGTTATAAATGATTGGAAATAAACTACTAATGGTCATGTGATCATATTTAGTCATTTATATGCAGTTTTTAGTAGTTTTTTAATCATATATTGTTGTTTCTATACTAGTGCTAAGTCACCATTTGAAATATTTAAATAGAATCCTTAACTTTATAAAAAAATATTTTAAGTGTCACTTCATGGATTTAAGTGATTTTATTTTTTTAAATCCAAGGTCACTTGAGAATCTAATCAACTTATGTAATCTTATAATATTATATCAATTGACATGAGTTAAAGCTACTTTGGGGATGAATTATTTAAGGACATTTGAACTTATTATATTCAAAAGTGACATCTTATTAGTTCATAGTAATTTCATTTATTTAGGATATATGCCCAAATGGGCCCAATGAAGAAGAGCTACACATTGGAGGATATATTCCCTTATCCTGTTGATAGGATAATATGGTCCATGCCACCCTTCCACATAATTTTGAGATGCCTATATTTAACAAGTACAAAGGAAAGGGAGAACCTCGTGAACACATTAGAGAATTTTATGTAGCTTTCCTAGAGTTTGTTTATAATGATACTTATCTTATGCACATCTTTCCAAGAAGCTTAGGAGTGTAAGCCATGGAATTTTTTTCTCAACTCCCATCTGGCATTAGAACCTTCAACAAACTGGTCAAAAAATATCTCATATTTCTCCTATAACATAGAACATGAAGTGTCAATGACCGATCTATGCACTACAAAATAAAACATTGGAGAAACTTTTGCATCCTTCTTATAGAGATGGAGAATCTTAGCCAGTAAATGTCCATGCCATATACCTTAGAAATAGTAAGTCCAAATATTCATCCAAAATATGAATATAAAAATAGGGTTCCATCTAAAAGTTTAATACTTCAATACTTTCAATGAGGTTATTGAGAAAGGGCTTACCATTGAAAAATACCTTATATCCAAAGGACTTGTTAAGATATTCAAAGGAAACAAGGATAATGCAAGTTTTTCCCATGACAAGTCTAGATTTTGATTAAAAAACAAGAATGTGGTTAATGACGGTGTGGTTGATGCCAAGATGACCCAACATGATCAACCCACGTTAACCTTATGAGTGCCACCCAATGTTCAAACATCAATGACTATCCAAGATAACTCACAAAAAGGTATGCCAAGAAAAAACAATTCCCCTCGACATAAATATAATCCTTTGAGAGATTCCATTGAATTACCACTCCAATAATTGGTTTAATCGAACTTGATCACACTCCCAGAGATTAGACAATACAAAACTAAAGTCAAACCCACATGGTGTAAAGACACATAATTCTATGAATATCATAGGGCCAAAGGATATAAGATGCATGATTGTATAAAATTCAAAATCTCATTCAAGATTTTATTGACCAAGGTGACATCATTGTTGAAGATACTCATGACAATTCATCTCAAAATAATCACATCAATCATATCTATAGCTCACACAATGATAAATTAGACATATATCAAGATAATTTTCCTGAGCATGATCAAAACCATCCATCTATGTCTAGCAATGGATCTTCCCAAAAATAATTGCATTAGTAACATCCCTAGCCATAATATATCCACCTAATTTGACTCCATAATAGGTCGTATTGAAGAATCCTACCCATAAGAAGCCTCCATCTCTCCTTTCATTCCTTCATCCCTAAAACCTTTACAAAATCAATCCACACCCTTACCATCAAATAAATCATTCCATAATAACACCTTTCATGATTTTCCCCAAGGGCTATCCATGATAGATAATCCACTATTTGATATAATTCCAATCTATGATCAAGAAATCCTAGATCACACACCATCATGCATCCCACTCCAAAAATTCCTATTCAAACTCCATTACCACAATACCAACATATTGAAACCATCCAAGATACCCTTATTCATACCTCATTTTTAGAATTGGATCTATGTCAAGAACACAATCCAAAGCATAAAGGAGAAATCCTTGAAACTAATCAAGATCAAATTGCCAAAATCCTTCAATCTTATCATATCATTGACTGATATCATATTCCTCACAACTTTCATGATATGATCCTATCATTCATATCCATTCCATCCATGATCCCATAACTAAATTCAACCCCATCTATATTCCAATAACTTCCACTTCTAGAAACGGGAAACTTGCTTCCCCTAGACACATAGATGATATCTCCCTTGTTCATCTAGGACAAGAGTCTTTCTCTCTAGACATACTTGAAAATCATGAAGTTGTAGTCAAGCTAATGGAATTCCATGATGAAATTGTAGAAAATAACCATGAAGAAGGCTTTTATATCAAATTTGAGGCAACAACATATTTTGAGAAACAAGCTAAGTTCCTTAGCCCTCAAAATCATGTCAATGATATTGATCAACAAGCTACTATGGATATACAGTTGATACAATCTGCTAAGTAGTAAATAGTTATTATGGGATAGGGAAATTTGGGTAGCAAGTTCAAATATGTAAAATGGGGATAAGGGTTTCTGCTAAATTTTAGATAAAATAGCTATGGGGAATGGAATATCTGATAGTTCTCACAAACATACTACAATTATAATTTGGAATTTTCAAATGTACTTAGTATATTTTATAAATTAATATATATAGGCATATATTGCCTTTTTCCTAAAAAAACACACTACTATGGATCCAATCAAAATCCTACAAAATGACAAAGCAACAAGCATGAAGTCAAAGAAAGCACTAATATCCTATCAAGTTGGATCACTCACTTTTTTCAAAGCAAGCTTTATTGTTGGTGAGAAGATAACCACCATTGATGATTCCCAACAACATAAAGAAGAGATAGCATCTTGTTACTAGAACAACACATATCCTATTGCAAAAAAATTTATTAAAACATGCAGTATAAAGGAAAAGAATTAGGCCTACATGAGCAAGGTATTCTAGAGCCAATACAATTTTTGACAATCCCAAATGTCAAGGACTTGGTTGTTGATTGATCAAGAAATTTAAGGATGTTAGTGGTACCTCAATGATACTGAGGGAAAATTCATATAATGCAAACATCAAAATAGGGGCCATGAATAATCCTTACAATAAGGTTGTTTCCAACACTCCTCCCATCCATATCATAAACCATCATTCACAAATCCTTCAATCCACTAATTGGGACTGTAGTGTAGAAAAATATATCCCTTTACATTTTCACATTTAATTTTGGAATGATTAACATTAAAATGGACCTAATGTTGCCTTGATCTAGTGTTGTAATGTATTTTACACATTCACATTAGGTTTAGGGCCCTTTTAAGCTAAATAGACCTAATTTTTCCTTAATTTAGTGTTGTAGAGTGTATTTATTTACACCTTCACATTAAGTTTTGGGCCCTCTTGCATTTATGACCTTCATATCATCATTAATAGGCCCCTAAGACCCTTTATTATGCATCTTGAGGCTTATTTCAATCAAGATCCTAACATAATCAACAAATACACTTAATATCCTAACTTCTTAACATTTCCTCTGGTGGGACCCATACACCATCTTGGGTGTATGATTCCCACCCAGATAGGACCTATATGCCACCTTGGGTGTATGAGTCCCATTTGGCCCCTTTTTAGGGTTTTGAGTGGGAAATCAAGGTTTTGAATTCAAATTTCATGAATGTCGACATTTGGGATCTAATAAATGGTAAGTTGGATGGAATGCCTATAAAAACAAGGATTCAAATCATTATTTCACCTAAGAAATCATAATATCAACTAAGAAATCAAGATTTAAGCATCCTAATACTTCACAAGAGCATCATAGAGTATTCAAGAGCATTTCTAAGGCATTCAAGGGTAGATTTATTCATCATTTGTTGTAGCAATTCAAGATACATCATCATGTCAAAGGCATAAGGCATCAAGCATGTTGTTGAGCTAGTGTTGTGATGTAGCATTCAAGATCCAAGTTAAGCATTGTTCCACATCTAACTCAATATCAAGATCTACATTCTTCATGGTCACTTCATGTTAGATTGCAGATTTACATTTCAAGACATCATTCAAGGTATCATTGTTCAATTTTCATGTTTCATGTTTCATTGTTTCATCACAAGGTTTAATTACCTAAATGGGGTTTGACCAAGGAAAACCCCTATTCCCTAATAATCAATAAGTTTTTATCTCTCTCTCTCTACATGTGCTCTTGCATATCTAGGTGTTTTGGAGCTTGAGGATACTTTGAAGACAAAGTTGCAAGATTGAAGAAAGTTACCAGGTTGTCACAAGGTTATTAGCTTCAGGGAAAGTCACTACAGGCCAATATTTAAGGTTTCTGACTCAAAGATTTGACAGGAGAAAAGCTACAGGAGATCACCAAAGAATACCAAAATTTCATCCAAATCCTAATATTGGGAATAAATCACCACCTTGAGCATATGAGTCCCAGTAATACCTTTTTCTAGATTTTAGATCTAGATCATTCACTGAGAGATTCCAATTTCTGCACAAAAACCCTAGTTTGGGACTAAATCGCCCAAACTAGTGTATGAGTCCTAGTGAGCATTAAAATTTAGAATTTCATGGTTTTGGAGATTTTTTTGATCACATCTTTCTTCTAGGTATCCCTCTACTCATTCTCAGTTTGTCATTATATATTTCAGTTTCACACTCTATGTCATATAGTTAGGTTTTCACATTGCACTCATCTCTTTCTTTCCAAGCCTTTGCTTGGTGGTGAACCCCCCTTATAGTCTTTGATCACACCTTAGGAAACCCTATTGCAGATATTTTTCCCTAATTCCATCCCTAGATTGAGATCTCTAAGGTTTCCTTGAGTGAAACATAAGGAAAATAAGTGGAAAGGTCCAAAACCCTAGTTCTCTCTTCCAAAAAGATTAGAACCCCACTTCATTTTCTTCGTTTTTGGGACCAACAAAAGAAAAATATTTTTAAAAAAGATCAAATTCAAGCTTTTGAAGCCAATAAATCCAAAATTCAAAGTGGACATATCAAGTCAAAATGGATCCCAAATCAAATTAGATCATATAAGGCATCCAATCCAAATCCAAATCCAAAAGTCAATGAAACTATGGAGCCACCTCAAACAAGGTCTTCCATCAATCAAAAGTGTCCACCTCCTTCAAAATAGTCTTCAATACCAACACATAAGGTGTATAAAAGTTTTGGTCTCAAACATGCTCAAAATATAATATCCACACTCTATTATCAACAATCCCAAGCTTGGAAAATAAAAAATATTACATCCAAACTACCAATAATTCATCCATATCTTACACCCCCCATCAAAATCCAACATCCCACCTAAAATCCAAAAATCCCAAATACCACATTCACCATGTCTTGGAAACAACACTTTATCATAAGGATTTTAATGCCACTCTATCATGATGTGCACATTTAGATAAAGCCAACTCTAGTATTTAAAAGGATCACAATAACATCCATGGGATATATACAAGTGTTCTTATTTTGGGAAAGCAACTCCTCGAGGTAGGACATTATTGGCACATTATGACAACAACATCTACATCAACACCACCAAGTGGTCCCTCATAGTTGATGATAATTCAAAAAAGGGGTAATGATAAAAAATTTCCTCTAGTGAAAACCATTCTTATGGCACTTTGGGCAAGTACCATGATGAAAACCCACTTGTGGGAATTATGTGTAAAATTGACAATTTATGTGTACCATTCAAGTTGGGAGCATCTTATATCATACATCATGTTAGTTTATCCCAACACCACTATCCATCCAATCTGTTGCATTTTTGTGCATCTTCCCTATCCCCCTTGATCTTGATAAAGACTAGGGGAGTATACTTCAAAACATGCTTTTGGAAAAATCTTAACATGGTCATTTCCTTTGACCATATACTATCCTATGCCATACCATCACCTACATTGGACTATCCAAACAACTAGCTCAGGTCAAATATGTTATCCTTTTATGAGATAGTCCTTGGAATAAAATCTTGTATCCTAGATCTATTTGCATAAGGCCTTTCCTTCACATATCTATTTCCATCACACTAGTCCATTCATCCACTCGTAGTGCCCCATACATTACTAGACATTGGGGTGGGTGATTATGTCCTGCTTTGGAAAATTCTTGATATTTTCCTTCTAGCTCACTTAGTGATTTGGACACCTTCCAAAAATCTTTAAAAAATCACATATTCACAAAAATAAAAAAATAATAATCAAATATCCTAAAAAATAAATAAAGAACACTTTCAAGCATTTTGCACCATTCCATGAATATAATCTTTCCATCAAACCCTCTGCAATTGCCTACATTCTAAACAATCCCCACCAATATCATCTCACGTATGCTTTGGTGTGATATCAAACAATCTAACATATTGTGTTCCTAGCATGGATACAAATGTTGATACATTTTATCCAATCAATTATCATTGAGATGTATCCTTTTGAATCATCATGTTGTTCTTGTCTTAACAACACTATCCTTGCATTGTTCTTAATGTCAATAATGCTATCACTATCATCAATCAAACAATCAAATCAATCAACTATAGCTTGGTTAGTGACAAGATCTCAAAAGGTCTTTGATATCCCTACACATCCATATCTCTTCACCATTCATTATAATCATTATCTTTACCATCAAAAAATCCAAAAACACTAAATATTCCAAAATATCCAAAAATCATTAAAAAATCTAAGAATCCAAAAACATAAAATATTCTGACAAAAATCCAAAAATATAACATACACAACATCATCCACCATATCCATAATAAATTTTCATTGCCTAGACATGAAACTTAAGCAAGAGCAAACTATTCACTACCTACAAACGTCGAGCTTTCAAAAGACTATTGCTAAGCTAACTGATCAATTGCCTAACCAAATTTAGTCACCTTTATCTAAACTATCATGCCTTAACAAATGCATCCTTCCTGTAATAGGCATTATCCAATCTAAGCACATAATATTTTGGAAATAAAATCTAATGGTTGCTGATTTGTTTGGTTAGTGAGTCTTTTTATTGCTTGATTTATCATACTACCCCATTCCTATGCTACTCAAGAATATCTTAAAATGATTAGAGAAGCATGAATGGGGCAAGGGCATGGTTTTCAAATGTCATATTTATGGAACATTCTTGATACATTACTAGGGTATGTACGTTCCTTGTGTGTGTTGGAATGGATTCTAACATTGACAAACTTCTTTTATATATAAGATCATTTAATACCTTTTTTCATAAGGGATATCATGATTTATGATCATTTCCCTCGTCTTTCGACAAGGTTCTATTATGTTTGGTACAAATGAGGAAATTCCTTCTTGTCTGTAGAGTCAAATTCCATGCAAATGATACCAAATTCACCTTGGTCTATCATACCTTGGTGTACATGTATCCATTTTCCACAATAAGCTCTATATCGTGATAAAAAGTATAAACAAAAAGCACAGTATCTATCAATCTCATATCCATCCATATCAATCTATCTCATATATATCTATTTCATCTCATCCATTACATGTTTCGTTACATGATATTGATCAATAACCATCATCATCCTACATTTTCTTCTACCATGCTAACCCACAATCACATATGTATCTTCAACTTCCTCGCTCCCAACCTTCCTCCTCATCCATATTTTCTTATCCTACTATTGTTATTTTGCTTCATCTCTATCACATCTATCCAAAACCTTTTTGAGAGTTTGACCTAAACATTTCTTTTTTTCGCCAACCTCTCGAGGGGACATCTTATCTACTTTCTTCATTCATAGGGGAAAACTAGGGCATGTCATCATAAATTCTTTCATACTTTCTTTGAAACAACGATATAAAAAATGCATTGTCTCAAAGTGTTACACTTCGATTGCATAGGGAAATTGATTATAATGATTGAATCAATGTGATGAATAAAACATGTTATTTCTTGTTATCAATATGAATGTGTTCCATTTAATGATTGTCTCATTTGATTGTTACTTATATTGATGTAATCCTAGATGAATGTTGCATGTAAGTTGTTGAATAATATTTATTCTAACTTTTGAGATGTTTCATGTATATTGCTTTGTTGTGAACATATGACTCCTGTTAGCGTGTCATTGAATGCAGGTGTACGAACCATTCCTCCAAGCAGAGGAGAAATATCACTTGGGAGAGGAGCTTGCTTGGGTAAATAGTAACGAGAACCATTTGAGCATACACACACATGTCCCTTAGACTAAGTAAGCTTAGTCAGTTTGTTTGAGTTATGGGTAAGTCATCTATAGGCTTGTATGTTGGCATTAGGAGTCGTGTCTACTTCTGAATGCATGTATAAGTGATGTTTATTTGTGTATCCGACTTACTGTACAATGATCATTGTGAGGATAATGCGAATGGACATAAGTGAATAGGTTGAGTGGGTATGTATACACATGTATATAGTATGTACACGTGTCCATATGTATAAACATATTGATACAGACGTATGATCGATAGATGGATATGCTCATACGTATGTGTCGATATGGTATACATACACATACGTGTACACTGATATATATACACACTATCTATTATATGTGGATAAATAATATTATGTTATTATTGTCTAGTAATTTACATATACATGTATGTATATATGTACATATCGGATTACGATATGGTTACTAAACGATATATGCATAAATACATATATATATGTATATATTAATTGTTACTTAATATATATATATATATATAATTTATAATATATATATATAAATATATAGTTTAATAATATTATAAATCTCTTAGAGTGGATAAAAGATTATATCTCACTTAGAGTGAATATTAAAGTCTAAACTATGGAAAATCGATGAATATCTTTTAGCCGATTATTATTCACCAATCATGAATCGGGTATTCTTATTTTGATAAATTTAAATAATTGGAAACATAGGAAATCGAAATGTTTCCTATCACTTGAAATAATAATGTTGCAAACTATTGGAAATTAAAATATTTGCTTTTCAAACTATTGAAATGTTAATGCGTGAAAATGAAATAAGGCACCTGAGAAATACTTCCCTGGGAGGTGTGCTTCTCCTAGACGAATAAATTGAACCAGCAGGGAATAAGGGGTGATGCAGCCTGAGAAAGGATGATGTGTTTTGTGAATAGCCAAGACCATTTCCAATTTGATTAATCATTTTCATAGTTTGCGTTGTTTCCTGTAGGTGTCGATTCTTCTTTATTTAACATGTGCAATTTGAAACTTTCTCTAATTTGTTGTCAGTTATGGAGGTTGATTCATCTTTAAACAATTGAGTATGGAAGTAAAAATCTGCCACATACTGGTTGAATTAATCAAAATGTAGTTGTGGCAACTTACATGTCTGCAGAAGTGGAAAGAAAAAGGGTTGGGGCTCTATAAAAGGCTACCTTGTTCATCATTCTTACTTACCAATTCACAATTTTTGAAGAGCTTAATTTTTTAGAGTGATTTATAATTTCCTAAGAGTTGTGAATTACCAATACTTCACAATTGTTTCTTCTGAGTTTTTATTCTTAAATTCAGTTGTATCATTACCAATTGAATTACACAATTCTGAGTGAGAAGTTTAGAGAGAATACTGAGTGAAGTTTAGTGAAATTAAAGAGGAATTTCTATGTGAGAAAGGCAGAAATTGGAAAGAGGATTTTGCCAAGCTAATTCAAAGTGTTGGAAGTGTTATGCGAATTACCCGAGTTTAGCAACTTTTGGGAAAAGGTTTAATCCAGGCATGGGATATGCTTGTACTATCCAATTCCCTTTTAATTCTTATTTTGAAAAGTGTTGTGTGGTCTCACAACACGCCCCAAGACTAAAAAGGCTTGGGGACCCAAGTGAAATATAACTTCTATGGCAGGAGCTAACAAATTGGAAGATCACTGGAAGTGAAAAGAAAAGAGAAATCTTTGGTTTAAAAGAAAGTACTTCATATGGTAAGTGTTTCGTACACCGGGTACTAGGTACCAGAAATAAAAACAAAGGCAAAAGGTAATGTAAATTTCAAGCGAATGGCTTTGGTCCAATAAGTTGGAGTTGTGGTATAACCAAGGTCCAGGAAAGTAAGTGGGTAAAGTTGAATACCGAGTATCGAGTACCGGGTTGAAATGTGAAGTAAAATGTTAACTTTTTAAATTTTATACATTGATCCCAGTGATCTGGTGTATATGAAAGGATTTGTGATATGTTTTTTAAGAAACGAATTTTATAGATTTTGTATTAACATTTGAATAATGGTTTTATTTATATAATGGCATATTTGTTTAAAAAGGGATTTAATGTTTGGAATTTTGTGATTGCAAGAGATATTGATTGTGATGCAAAGCTCAGGTATGGACGGTCATGCAAACTTGAGTCATGGTTGGAATAAAATTCAGTCCAGTTTTATCACTCTGGGATGTGATAATGTAGGCGGCTTTGAGTCCACTGGAGTACCAAAGATCCTGGTATTTCACATGTGGTGGGAACAAATGCTAATTTTTGGGAGAGCCCATTCCTGAGAGTGATGGAATTGGAACAAAACAAGGTGTAGGGGGTGAAAATTATGCCTTATCATTCTGAATGTATGGGAAGCCCCTACATATTATTTTGATTCAAGTTACTTTCCTGGCAAAGATTCCAGATGGAGTAGAACCTGTTAGAATTAGGTGTTGTACACCTTGCATAATGTTTGTAATGTTTTTTATTTATTTATTATGTGTGTGATGCACCTAGGGGTTTCCTAGATGGACGTGCATCACAAGGAGTTATAATGTTGGGGCCACTTTGTTGTATGTATCATTGGGACATAATTGTCAAATGTAATTATTTAATATTGGGGGAATAATAAAATAATAAAGTACCCAATATTAAATGTGGGGTCACATGATGTAGTATTTTTGGGCACATGGTTTATGTAATACCACTTGGTGGTTTTGTGGGAGCTTGTTTCTATAAAAGCAACCACAAGGGTAGTTGTTTAGGGTTGGATCAGTTTGGTTGCAGGTTAGCAGTTGAGCTTGTGCATGTGTGAGGGTTTGAAGCATGGCATGGGATGTGTGGATTCATGCTTGGTCACATGGAATGCATGGATAGCTTGTGCTTGAAGTGTTCATGAGTCTCTAGGATGTATTGTAATGGGTTTTCATTCTGAATAATACATGGAGTGTGGATGCTTTTGGAGGCTAGGTTTTTCCCTCTTGAGGGTTTTCCAGGGTATATCTTGTGTCATCTTTGATGGGTATGTTGTCTATTCTCTTGCATGTTGATGTTGAGTATTTTACTTGCATGTTTTCAGATTTGGGTTATGTGGAAATTGTCATTACATGGCTGCATAGTTTCCTTACAGAACCCAAAGAGCTTCAGCGAGTAATTGGAGTTGACTTCCATTGACTTCAATTACAATTCTCCTATTGGTCACAATATTCCACGTGCCTTGATGAGATTGGTCCCTTAGATTCCCTTTCATGTAGATGTCTTATCCTATATGAGCCTTGTGTTCTATAAAAGGCCAGAGGATGCTTAATTTTATTTTTAAGTTCAGAATTTGTGGATGTCGGAGGAGCAAAAACTTCTTTTAAATTTTGTTCTTTTCTTGTTTTCTGAACCATTATGGTGTAAAACTTTGTATGCACATATACATTAATTGATATCAGAGCTTTATGGATAGCTACTTATCTAAGTATCTTTTGTAGCTAGTTTTGTAAGTTCAGTTGAACAAGACTGTATGTTGTGTCGTTTAAGGGTGCATACAAAACCTATTCGGTGTCCATAAACGAAACCCCCTCTTTAAAAGCTTGCACCGTTTTATATGTAGTTGTGAAGTAATTTGGTGAAATATAAAGCAGTTTGCTTTGTTTTGATTAATTCTCTGGGGCATCCATGGAGAATAACCGGGAGAAACTTTTATTTTTCAGTATTTTTATGTTTTACTTTAGATTAGATGTTTAATATTTTTGAAAAATTTCCAAAAAATATAAGTGAATGGAAATAGTTTTGTTGAATTTTTTTTATTTTCCATTAAATTGTTGAATGCTTAATGCTAAATCTAATTAAGTGATAACAAGGAAATTGGTGATGATCTTTGAAATTTAATGTCAAATTTATTGCTTTCATGAATTCCAAGTTTATCTTTTCAAATTGGAAAGCTGATCTAAAATGTTCAAAGAAATGATACAAAAATATGTATGTGTACATGCCCATACGGATTGCCCCTAAAGGAAAATAACAACAATTGTCACATCATTACATAAGAGCGACCCTAGTGCAACCATGACCTGGTTATCGAAGACTTGGGATTAAACAGAAGTCAATATTTGCTCTGTAAATGCAAAATTCTCTCCTAGGTTGTCTTTGTTTCATATCTTTCAAGAAGGATAGGCTCTTCGCGGTCTTGTCTATGGAGATTTTATTCGATCTGTTTACTGCGAGTAAAACTGTCGTCAACAAAAATATTATGTTTTATGTCTGTGCTTAAATAGGTATATGTTCTTGAACTTCTACTGTATGTTCAATATTCAGCATAATAGCTCGCATCTAGGGAATATTATGTTTAGAGTTTAAAAGATGCCTTTTTACTATGAAAAGTATAAATAAGGCATTCTAGATAAAGAAGGATAGAAGGTGCATACTTGTGTGATTGCATTAACTGAATGAACTCCATATGAGGAGAACATGGCTTTACTAGCTAATATATACTAGGATCGAAATGAGGATAGGATTCAAGTATATTCAATCAGCTTAAAGTTATTAGGTTAACTAAGGTAAGCTTGAGAGACTCCTAGCATAAAGATTTCCAGTATAGGAGGGATTAAGTGATTTACTTGTTATGTTGGTTCATTTCTAGTAGATTTTATTGTTGTAGGATAGTTTGGGATGATAGATAATCGAGTGAAGGACTAAGCCTATGCGTATTGTAAGATAGCCTTAAGTCAAATCGGCCCTGAGTATTGTTTATGATAGATGACCTTCATTCAAAGTACTAAATGAGAATACTTTGGCCAAAGTAGTGAAATGTACAACTTCCACATAGATGTGAGTTAGTTGAGACTACACTGTCAGTTCATTGTGATCCTTTATACTAGTTTGAGATTGTGAAATAGCAAGGTTCTAGTTGTGTAGGAAACAACACTATGCTTAGTTGGTAATCGTTAATGAATACCCTACCAATCTCTTCTTTTGAAGGGAGGGCCATCTATCGAACGATAGGTATGCGGGGGACTGCATTATAATTATGTGGTTGGCAGAAAAGTGCCCGAGTGATGTTTCTCCTCCACAACAAGCAACCAATGCACCAAGTTTTGAAAGGAAAGGAACCTAGACCGTCTTACTACTATTTGTTCACAAGCTCTTGAGCTGTGTATGTAATTGTTTTACTTTTGTACTCTGATTTATATTTGTAATGAAAATGGAATTCGTGTGGAATTATATTGTAACTTGTATGCATTTATCAATGAAGAAAGGAAATATTTTATTGTAATGCCTTTGTTACTTGTTACCTTTATATGTTTGCAGTAAAATTGAAAAAACAAAAAATTACGCAAGGGATAGGTTGTTACACAAAGAGGGGCAAAATGTAGACACCTAAATCTAACATATTTCTTCCAAAACATCATCATTTTCCATCATTAGGTATCATCAATCCATCTTCTACATTTAATTAAATAATTTCATTATTTAATTAAATTAACGTTATTTCCCCTTCATCCTAGACAATTAAATAATTTTCAATTATTTAATTATTTAAGATCATTGACTTCTCCCTCCATTTCTGCTTTAATTAAATCACATATTTCATCACTTTTCCTCTATTAATTAAATAATTGTAATTATTTAATTAATTAATTGGTCTATTCCCCTCCTCCAAATTGATTAGATAATTTACAAATATTTATTTGATTTATTTCAACATTAATATTTTCCCAAAATCATACTAATTGAATAATTATTTCTATTTATTTAATTAATATTAATTATTCTTCTCAACATTATCCTCTTCTAAAATAAATAAGATTATTTATTTTATTTATTCCCCCTTTTCACCTGAAATTAATAATTAATTTATTTAAATTGGTGTGGAAGATGTACAGACAACCACAAAAGTTGTGGTATAGAATATTTCAAAGTAAATACTTGGATAATGAAGATCCAAGTAGAATTCTCATAGTTGCCAATATCAATGGTGGATTGGTGGTTTGGATATTCTTATGAGAATGTAGATTTGTAATTACATATCACCTCGCGTGGAAAATCAATAATGGCAAGAGAGGGAACTTTTCGAGAGTTTGACCTAAACATTTCATTTTTTTGCCAACCTCTCAAGGGGGCAACTTATCTCCATTTCTTCATTCATAGGAGAAAAGTGGGGCATGCCATCATAAATTCTTTCATACTTTCTTTGAAACAATGATGTAAAAAATACATTATCTCAAAGAGGGGAAAAATGTACACATGTAAATCTAACTAACAAATTTCTTCCAAAACATCATAATTTTCCATCATTAGGTATTATCAATCCATCTTCTACATTTAATTAAAAACTTTTATTATTTAATTAAATTAACGTTATTTCCCCTTTATCCTAGACAATTAAATAATTTTCAATTATTTAATTATTTAAGATCATTGAATTCTCCTTCCATTTTTGCTTTAATTAAATCACCTATTTGATCATTTTTCCTCTATTAATTGAATAATTTTAATAATTTAATTAATTTTTTAGTCTATTCCCCTCCTCCAAATTGATTAGATACTTTGCAATTATTTATTTGATTTATTTCAACATTAATATTTTCCTAAAATCACACTAATTGAATAATTAATTATATTGATTTAATTAATATTAATTATTCTTCTCAACATTATCTTCTTCTAAAATCAGCAACAACCTATCATGGCCTTTTACTCACTAAAGAGGCGAGGGTGACTAGGCTTTGGTTAGAAGGGGACTCTCTCAATATTATAAATTGTCTCCTTAAGGTAATTCCACCGCCGTCGTGGCCTATTGTGCATTTCATTGAAGACGCATTTTCTACCATTAGATCCTTTGATGATGTTAAACTTTCACATGTTTTGGGAGGCTAATTCTCTTGTTGATGGGTTTTCCAATTTGGGGGTTGTGTCTCATAATTATTGGCTCTTATGATGCCATTCCTTTTAATCTTCAAAGCATTTCTAATCATGACCAATTGTCTTGTCATGGTAGCAAAAACATTGGGAGATAAGTTATTTTATTTCCTCCTCCTTTGGTTTATGAACTTTGAGTTTAGAGCTTGTTTGATTAATTATTGCAGATCTTGTGAAAACGAGATCATGGATTCGGATTTATTGCTGGTTGTACTTGTGGTGTCAAGCTAACATGGTTTATGGGTGTTATTTGGCTTTGTTTATGGATTTTTTGTTTAGCCTTTTCTGTTCAATAGAACAAGGCGAAGGATGTGAGTAGGCTATTTTAGGTTGCAATGGAAGGTGATCATTGCAGACTCGAGCCGCTCTCTTGTGAAAAATTTAGTGGGAATGAGATTGTTTGGGAACACTTGGAGAAAGGTGGTGTTTACCCCTACTTGCTCAAACTCCATGGTTCTAATTCATAGGTGACTGAGGCCTTTGTGAATGGATGGAACAACAAAATGTTGCGTTACCAAGGCGTGGAGGTGAATGTCATTGAGGAGCTCATTGCTAAGTTGGTTTATCAATGAAGGGAAAGAAGTTTTACAGAGATCGTGTTGCATCTAAGACTACCTTAGCTAATTTTTTCAAATACAAGGAAAGGGAGAGGCTTAGGTGCATGGGAAACAGTGGGTATGATTGGTCTTCAATTAAGCCACTGTGGAGAGATGTGGCAATGGCTATAATGAAATTCTTCATGCTTGATGGTAGGTACTTTGTGATTTATGGTTACTACTTTATGTTGCTTAATCATTTCAAACACAACAATTTAGTGTCATTCCCCTATTACTTGCTTGTTTCTATGGAAACTAGCATTGATGATCATAGAAAGAACCCTAGTAAAGCAATCCACCATGAGGGTCTCATGAAACTTATTATTGATCATATTAAGTTGAAGTTTTTACCTGAGATTCATAAGCTTTCTTCTGCTCGCAAAAAGAGGGGATAACGCCTGGTTATGATACTAGTGAGTCGACGGAAGAATGGGATCATGACTATGAGGAGGAAAACTCTGAAGATGAGGTGTCATCAAATGAAGAGGGGAAGTCTGAGGATGATATAGAGGCTTATAAGTCCTGGTCAAAGGGCTACAAGACTGACATTGAAATGAAGGAGGTTGTTGCCCCTAGTGTTAAAAAGAGTTTGAAGGGGAAGAAAAGGGGCAATAAGAAGGAGAAGTGTGTTCTTAATCCAGGGGAGGATGGGATGAAAGGTGTCGAGGAGCCCCTTTTTCTTTATGTCAAGGGGATTCAGGGGAATGTTCAGGAGGGAAAACATAAGGCTATGGTGGAAAATATCCTAGAGGGTGAGGGTTTCATGAATTCTGGGGAGGCTCCTCTCAACCATGATGGTTTGGAGTCCCTTGTTTGCAAGGGCAATGAGCAGGTTGAAGACAAGAAAGGGCTTGTTGAGAAGTTGGTGAATTCGGCTGAAATATTTGAGAAATAATGGGTGAAAGTTGAGGTTATCAATGTGGAGGACTCTCTTGTTAAGGAGGATTTGGAGGGAAAAGGTGTGGGCCAGAAGGAGCTCCATGAGAATGTTGCTTTTCCTACTACTGCGTTGGTGAATTGGGATGAGATCGATATGGATCTTTTTTGTAGAATGGCGAAGGATGACACTAGAAATCTCCTTTCTCATGATAAATGGATCTATTTGGAGGTCAAGGACCTCAATACTAGGCTGAAAGAGTGGCAAGATGTTTGTGTGGATTTGGTGAATTGTAACAAAAAAGAGTGGTCGATGAAAGACAAGGTCAAATCAATGAATGTGGTCCTCGATAAGGTGGTCGTGGATGTCAAAAAACTTGGAAAAAATCATGAGGAGAGGTTGGCTAATTTGGAAAATGTTGTTCACAGGCTTCATGAGGAGCAGTTTGTGGCTATGGAGGATAAAGTGAATAAGATTTGCAATGACTTGTAAGTTGTGGTGAGAATTAGCAACCGATCCTTGAATTCTAATGCGCAAGGCTTGTCTTTGTTGAATGAGAAAGCACTCAATTGAACTAGTAATAATCTAGACCTCGATGAACATGAGGAGGCTATCGCTAAGATTAGTCAAATGAACTTGGTGGAGAAGAATGTGGATGCGGGCCCATGTTTGTGTACTAGAAGCAAGACAAAGAAGAGGGCAACCATTTCATTCCAAGAACTTGAGGAAGTGGTAGAGATGCATGACAAGGTCATCTCTAGTAATCTGGATTCAACTAAGGTTCTTGATAAAATGCTTTAGTTTGTATTTGATCAGCTTTTTATAATGTTATTTTTTTGTTGCTTTTGTTGTTGGTTTATCTATTGTTATCTTTTGACAACATTTTTGGATTTTTTAAGTTGTTGATGCTTGTGTTTCTTTCTCTTTAGTAGCTTCCTTTCATTGTACAAGGTTTTGGGGCCCCTTCAAAACCTGCTTTTCCATATCAAAAACATTATCCTCTTCTAAAATAAATAAGATTATTTATTTTATTTATTCCCCCTTTGCATATGAAATTAATAATTTATTTATTTAAATTAGTGTGGAAGATGTATAGACAACCACAAACATTGTGGTGTATAATATTTCAAAGTAAATACTTGGATAATGAAGATCCAAGTAGAATTCTCATAGTTGTCAATATCAATGGTGGATTGGCGGTTTGGAGATTCTTATGAGAATGCAGATTTATAATTACCTATCACCTCATGTGGAAAATCAATAATGGCAAGAGAATGAACTTCTGGGAGGATTTGTGGGAGAGGTATGTCCCAATGAAGGATGTGGACAGTCTCAAGGATGGGATGGAGTCACTTAAAAACATTGTTGGTTAGAAATTAGCAAACTTCATCAGGAAGGTGTCATCCTCGGTAAGCGAAAACTATGAATGGATTGATATGACAATGCTACTGATCCCCCAAGTATTAAAAGTACCCTTTAAGGGGAATTGACAAAGAGAAAGATCCTGTTGTATGAAGAAGAGGACACCATATTATGGTGTGGATCGAAGATGGGGGAATATGCAAAAAAAATCCAAGTTATCTAATATAGTAGGCACATGTAAAGGATCCTAGGTGGCTGACTTGGGCATACTGGCACCACTCAGTCCTACTAAAGGCTAATAATTTTCCATGGAATACACTTCAAAAGTGCATATTGACTAGTGATTTTCTACAAAATTTTGGCATCCAGGGACCATGCTAGTGTCCACTTTGTAAATGAAATGAAGAGAATGTTACTTATTTGCTAATTATTTACCCCTTTACGTCCCAATATTAGGATTGGATTCAGGCCAAGCTTGATTGGACCGGACCACAATAGGAAGATATAGTGGATTTTATAAACAAATGGTTGAGGCCAAACCAAAATGTACTATGGGTGGATATATGGTTTGTGGGCCTAGCCATGGTGATGTGGAAAATAAATAAAGAATGTAATAAAATAATTTTTTGCAATGAGAAAACTAACATGGAAGAAGTGATGAAAAATAGAATCAAGAATTTTAAAAACATTAAATGCAAAAGTACAGGTAAAGAAGAGTTCACAATTCACAACATGGGATAATGAAATCCAAAAATGATGTCTTAGACTAAAAATGCCAAGGGAAATAAATAGAGAAAGAAGTAATAACGACAAGTGTAAGGCGACGAAGTGGATTGCACTAACATCGGGACACTTAAAAATAAATAAATATTGATGGGATGTTAAAAGGTAAAACTGGACTACCGAGATTGGTTATATCCTACGAGATGACAAAGGATGCCTAATCTGGGCATTATCTAGAAAGATCGATACTTCCACAAACAATGAGGTAGAGTTGGAGGCTCTTACGTGAGACATTTGGTTATGTAGAGCCAAGGGATTAAATAAAATCAACATAGGTGATTCATTAATAGTAATTAACGTGATTAATAGGTTCAAGAAATATCAAATTGGAAATTAAAAAATTGGATTAGCAAGGTTTGGGATGGGTTGGATGAGGTATCAAATTTCACAATAAAGGATGTCTATCGGGAGGACAACAAAGTGATTGGTCTCCTTTAGAATGTTGGTGTGTCCCAAGAGGTTCTTAACCATAGCCCGAGTTTGTGGGATGGCATGACTAAAATACTATGTTCTGATTAGCAGAACGGTTAGAGGAAGTGACAACGCTTGCTAGTAGAATTTGAAAAAAGTGCATGATGGATGGTACCTCCTTTACGGTCAGAATGGCCATGTGACTAGTAAATTTTTTGTGGCTTCCTTACAAAAAAATGAAAATCCATAGCTAAGGTTTTACATTGGAATTGGGTAGACTCCCAATGTGATGGCAAAGATAAAAAACTATGAAGGGAAAGTGAAAAATATGCAAAAATGGTTGGACCATAATTTTTGGTGTTTCATGCACCTACACTAAAGAAACAAAAGAGGCTCAGGTGATGGGGATGAAGACATGGGGTCGAGTTGTTACTCAAAACTACCACCCAAAGGCAAATACAAGAGAAATAACAGTTGGCATCTAGAGAATTAACATGGCTCTAGTGTCTCATTGTTGGGATTTTTGATGTGAATGTGATAAAAAAATACAAGTTTTTTGAGCACCTATATTAGCCAACTCGAGGACTCCTTATCCTATGTGCAAATAGAGAGAATTAATGTGTTTGTTAAAGGAATGATGTATTTGATGCAGTTGATAGTCCTTGATTTGGTCCTCACTATAGCTTTTGTTATTTTGATTTTATATAATATATGGGACCCTACACCATTACGTATATAAAAAAATAATTTATTAATTAATCATGTATTTTCATCTCACTAGTCAACTCCCACTCACCTCAAGTTCACTCCTTAATCAATTCAATCCTCTAATCAATCACTTGTGTTTCACTAACAGTCAGTCACACTTATCTCTTTGATCATTTCTCTTAATTGAACCATATGAGTAGAACCATATGAGTAGTTAGCTCCAATCAAAAAATCAATTAACTCCTCATCAATTTCTCACAACCATTTTGGGCCATTGATCTGCTAAGTCCTTTATCAAATCTTGATTGATGATCAGTATTGATGAGTCTAAATAATGGCTCAATTTTGATAGGGTTTATCATATAATTGTTATTGTTACTATAAACTTTAGTGCCTGGTTATTGCACTCTCAATGTTATTTCCATAAATTTATGAACTTTGGGCATGACTTTACTCTTATAACCTTTGATGATATTTAACCTGCTATGTCATATATCTATATTAATTTTACATGTGATTGAATGAATGTTATTCTAAGGTGATTATGGATATACAATTGTTTTGTGCACACTAATGTCGTTATGCAGGTTCACATTAAGATGTAGATATAAATGAAGCTTGCAAGGTGGAAGGATCTCATGCTAGCTGGCCGGTTGCTAAAGAAGTCAAGGAGATGGTCATTAAAGAGGTCAATGGAGGAAAAACTTTCAATGGAGGAAAAACTTTCAATGGAGGGAAACTTCCAGTTCATGTGGAAGTTGTAACTTACCTTTAAATGAGCATGTCTGTTAGTTGAGTAGATTTGGGAGGTGTTGTTATGTTGAATCCTCGTTAAGGAAATACTGGTTTGACTAAAGTCTTGTGCATGCATAACTTCCTTCCTCTTTTTCATGCTTTCAATAAATGGCTTCCTCCTAGTTTGTTGGAGTTGACCGCCCAGTTAGTTAGGATTAGTAAGAATATTTTTTCCTATAAATAATGACCATATGTCCCTCTTCACAAGGTTGGATGTTCTGATATTGTACTTGCATTTTCAGTTTCAAGTAATACAATCATGTTACTTATATGATGTAATCATGTTTTCAATGAATAAAATGATACTTTGATTTGTTGCATCTGAGTTAGCTTAGGGAAGACTCATTCAAGCGGGCCCACTCGGTGATAATTCCATCCATTTAGCTTAGTAGTTACTTTTTTGTTCAGTAATTAGTTACAGTCTTAGCAATTGTATGTTCCTGCAGCCATTGGAACTTTGTTTTGTGACTATTCCTGCAGCCAAGGCAGACAAAGTAACTTCCTGTCTATTTGTTGAGATTTATGTTTTTGTCATCCATTTCAGTTCAATTGTTGATTCATGCTCAGTACTGATGTTAATTCCTTTTAAGCATTTTTGTTTTCAAAACTGTTTCCTTTCTAGTTATAGGATAAGGATGACTATAGTTGAGTCCTAGTGCACATATAGTGCTGACCCATTTCAAGTTCACATCCCTGGGTTGACAAAGAAATGAACCTTCATGATGAGCAAGATAACTACTTAGTGTCGATATCTAATCTCTAAGTTACAACTCTAAGGGCTTAGTTATTGAACCATTAGAGGAGGCCAACATTTTTGGTGTCATTGTCGGGGATGGTGTCAAACTAGGAAGTTCCTTGGAGTCATTTCTAGTTTCTTTCTTGTTTTGGTATCTCTGAAGTTTGTTCTTAGCATGCCCTTCATTTGAGAAAAGTAATGCTCTATTATTCTTTCACCAATTCTTTGTGTGATTTGGTTGATATTGAGTTAATACCACGTGCATAGAGGCGGGAGAATAGATGCTCATGGGAGATTCCTTCCTAATGAACCTAATCCTGATAACCAACTAGTTGAGTTTCAAAATTTGTTGAGAGACAAAGAAGAAGAGGAGCAAATCCTTTTGTTGATGATTTTCCCAATTTGACTAGTTCTGAAACTTCCTCTGAAGAGCAAGCTTCCCAAAACCTGATTGAGAATCCATTTGCTTTGGCACTACATCAAACAAATATGGCTGGTCAAAATCCAAATAGACCTAACCAACCATCTTTGCCATTTCCTATCACCCACTAGAATGAAGTTGATAACCTCAAGAATATCCCTACCTCAGTTCTTCCTAAATTCTATGGGCTTGTAATAGAGTACCCTAACACTTTCTTGTTTGAGTTTGATATCCTTTGTAAAAGCTATGATTACAGTATTGATGCTGATAGACTTAAATTGTTTCCTACTACCTTGAAAGAAGCTACATTAAGATGGTTTATGAGCTTAGGTAGGAATACTATAAAGACTTGGGATGATATGAAAACAAAGTTTCTTGACAAGTATAAAGAATACTGTAGGGGTAGTGATATGAGAGGAAATGATATCTTCAGTAAGCAACAGAAGGAAGATGAAAGTTTGGAGGAATATATTTCCAAGTTCCTATTTTGCCTGCAGAAATCTCCACATCATGCACTCAATGAAGATTCTCAAAAGTTGCTCTTCCTTAGAGGGATCAATGAAACTTGCATTGATGCTATGGACCTGATAAGAGGAGGAGATATCACCCAAGTTCCCTGGGATGATATTAAGAAGATATGTTAAAACTGCTCCAGGGCAACTTTAAAGAAAGGAAGAGGTTACCAATATTCTATGGGTAAGTCCTCCACTAATGGAGTTTCAAGGATGGAAATCACTCATTTGCTAGAATATTTCAAGCAATATATCATAAACAATATGGCTACTCAACTAGATACACTTCAAGCAAAGAAGAAACAAGAGGAGGCAAAAGCAATGTTGGCAGAATATTGTCCTCATTGCAGGCTAAAGAAGAAGGACTACATATACAAAATGGTAGCCAACATTGATAGCAAGAAAATTCCACTAGAATTCAGGCTAGTTCAGGTTGATGATGATCAGGTTTTCTACATTACACAAAGAAGAGCATGGGCTCCAAGACAAGGTATGCCACTAAATCCATTATCTTTTAGTGGACCTTATTTGAATTCTTATGAATTTGGTAATCAATGGAAATCCCCATACCTATCAAACCTTGGAGGCTATCCACCTCAGCCTTGGAACAACCCTCCAAATACTTGGCCCAATTACCAAAACTCTCCACCTCAGTGGCAACAATTTCAGGGGAATTAACAACAACCTCCAGGAAATTGGCATCAAACATCCCAATGGAGGGGAGGACAACAATGGTCAAACTAAACAACTAGTTACCTGCAGCCACCTCCATAGCCTCAACATTTTGCCATAATTCATCCTCCTACTAGATCAAACTCTAGCACACCTAAACCTACTCAGTTACCAGCTCAACCCGCACCTAACCCAAATAACAAACCACTATAACAACCAGTATACTTTGCTGATCCCAATCAATTTCCTGCATATGTTGTGAATGTGAGTGACATTCATTTGTGTTTAGGAACCACTTTTCAATCTCCTTCCACTCCTATTATCACAGAGCTTCATGTGGAAGAAGAGGATCATCATAATCCATCTGATATCCCTACTCAGTCAAGTGTGCCCAAGAATCCTAAACTAGTTCAACAGTTTGATCAAGACACACCATTTCCTCAAAGGTTAGAAGTTGTTAAACAAAAGGAGGAAAAGGAAGAAACAACCTTTGATATTCTAGAGCAATTGAAACACATATGTGTCAAAATACCTTTGTTTCAGGCCAGAAAAGATGTTCCCATATATAATATGGCAATTAAGGAAGCATGTCTCAAAAATCCAAGGAGGAAAAAGAAGGACCCCACTACCATTCATGTGGTGGGGTAGTTGGAAAATATCATGCTTGGGAAAGTCATTGCTCCTAAATATACTAACCCAGGTAGTCGTGTAGTTGGAGTCATTATAAATGGGATCCAAGTAAAGAATGCTCTAATAGACTTGGGAGCAAATATCAATGTGATGACTAAGGATATCCTACAACAACTGAATGTTGCAAATATGAGACCTACTTCTATTGTCCTATAGCTTGCTGATAGTTCCACTGTCAAACTAGATGGTATGGTAGAAGACCTTGTTACTCTAGACTCTTGGGAATAACCAACAAATTTCATGATCCTTTCCCCTAAAGCTACATTAGGAGGGTATCCCATTATTTTGGGTAGGCCGTGGTTAGCTACAACAGATTCTTACATTGGATTTCGGTCAGGGGACATGACTATTTCTGATGGGAGAAGCACCAAAAACCTTATCCTCTATTCTCCTACTCAACCATCCCATGATATGGACAACCCCATATGGCCACATGTTGGAGAAGTGGCCGAGGAGATCAATTCAATGGCACAACTCATGATGATAGGCAAAAGTCCTTTTATGCAACTTCAGGAAGAAGATGAAGTATTATCCCATATAATTTGAAACCATTGTGAAGTGCTTGAAGAATCATCCAGTTTTTCCTGTCCATTGCAGACACTTCTTCCCACTCCTCCTGCATCTATATTTCCTGTAGCAATAGATATACTTCATACATTGTTACCACATGAACTAAAAATGCCAAGAATTAGTGAAACAACCATGATTGATTTGACCACACAAGTACAAGCTTCAGAGGGGAAACATTTGAATATTAACAGCAAGCTGAGTCAAGAGCAATAATTGTCCCTTAAACACCTATTGAAGATACAACAACATGCATTTGCATGGGATTACCATGACATGAAAGGATTAGATCCCAAGCTCTGTACTCACAAGATCTACATTAGAGATGATTGCACACTAGTAAGGAAACTACAAAGAAGAATAAACCTTGCACTGAGGGAGATTGTGGAAGGGGAACTACATAAGTTATTGGATGCAAGATTTATCTACCCCATTTCAGATAGCCAATGGGTGTCCCCTTTGGTAATTGTGCCTAAGAAGGGAGGTAAATGGAGAGTTTGTGTTGACTATAGAGAACTAAACTCTTCCACCAAAAATGATCATTTTCCCCTTCCTTTTATAGACCGAGTATTGGATTCACTTGTAGGTAAACAATATTTTTCCTTCATAGATGGATTCAGGGGTTATAATCAGATACAAATTGCACCTGAAGATCAAGAAAAGACAACTTTTACCTGTCCTTGGGGGACTCATGCCTATTGAGTACTCCCATTTGGTTTATGTAATGCACTGCAACCTCTCAAAGAACAGTTATTAGTATATTCTCAAATATTTCACATGATTGCATGGAGATCTACATGGATGATTTAATATGATTGCCAAGATTGAGGTGATTACCAAACTTTCTATTCCTGTCAAACAAAAAGATGTTAGAAGTTTACTGGGACATGTAGGATAGTATAGGCGCTTCATAAAATATTTCAGTAAAATGACAACACCACTTTATAATCTTCTAACTAAGGATGTTGAGTTCCAGTGGACAAAGGATTGTGATAAAGCAATCTCTGATTTAAAAATGACACTAACCCATGCTCCTTTACTCAAGGGTCCTAATTGGGAACTCCCTTTCCATATTCACACAGATGCATATGATTATGCTATAGGGGTTGTCTTGGGAGAAAAAGAGGGAGCAATAGAGAATGTAATATACTTTGTCAGCAAGAACCTACAAGGAGTTAAGTTTAACTACACAGTGACAAAGAATGAGATGTTGGCAATCATTTATGCTCTCAACAAGTTCAGGCATTATATCATAGGATATCAGATCTTTGTCCATATAGACCATGCATCCATAAGATACCTTATGAACAATCCATTGATTTTAGGTAGATTAGTAAGGTGTTGTTAATGCAAGAATTTTATATCACTGTCATAGACAAACCAAGTAAGGAAAATGTTGTGGTAGACTTTCTCTCCATATTGACTACATCAGAGGACACTCAAGTCATTGATGAATCCTTTCCTAATGAACATTTGTTCTCCATCAGTGTGCACACACCTTGGTATGCAGATATAGCCAATTATCTAGTTACAGGGAGAGTTCCCCCTCATTTATCTCCAAAAGAGTGAAGGGTTCTTATTGAGAAAACTTTTCCATTCTCATGGATTGTAGGTTTTTTATTCTATACTAGATTGGATCATGTGATGAGAAGATGTGTAAGAGAAGATGAAACCTATGATATACTACATGCATGCCATAATGAACCCTATGGAGGGCATTTTGCAACCAATAAAACATCCATGAAGATTCTCAATACAGGGTATTATTGGCCTACACTTCATAAGGATGCATGAAAGTACACTGGGAAGTGTGATAGATGTCAATGGATGGGCCAACCAACTAAATCATATTATATGCCTCTATAACCTCAAGTAGTTATCACACCATTTGATAAATGGGGACTTGATTTTGTAGGTCCAATTGATCCACCATCAAATGGAAAATCTTACATCTTGGTTTGCACTGACTATGTGACTAAGTGGGTTGAGGTTAAAGCCATGAAACATGCTAGGGACAATAAAGTTGCAGAATTCCTCTATTAAGAAATCTTCACACATTATGGAGTTCTAGAGAGATAGTCACAAATCAAGGGGCTCAATTCACATCCACTCTTGTCTCAACATTGGTGAATGAGTATAATGTAAAGCACAGGAAATCCACACCTATCACCCTCAAGCCAATGGCTAGTTTGAGGTAACCAATAGGGAAATAGAATCCATTCTAACCAAAACAGTAGTAATCCATATAAAATATTGGGAAAATAGGTTGCCAGAAGTTGTTTGGGCCTATAGAACCACTTGGAAAACCACTACTGGTTTTACTCCTTTTGAACTATTATATGGAAAGACAATGGTGCCTATAGAGTTTGAACACAAAACTCTTCGAACTACACTAGACCTTGGAATAGATATATCTAAGGCACAAAAGGACAAGGTAATGCAACTAAATGCCTTAGATGGGATGAGGAAATCAGCTCTCCACCATGTTGAGATGGTGCAGAACCAAAGAGTTAGATGACATGACAAATACATCAAAGAAAAGAAGTTCCAGCCAGTGATTGGGAACTTCTTTATGATTCCAGGTATAAGGACAACATAGGAAAACTACAAACCAAGTGGTTGGGACCATATGAGGTTGCAAAGGTCTTCTCTAATGGCGTTGTTTAGCTCACAACAATTGATTTTTTCAGGTTCAAGCTCCTAGTCAATCATCATCATCTCAGGTTATATCATAAACCAGCCTCAAAACAAGAGTTCATGCAACAAATTATTGAGTACTAGAACTTTGAAGTTCTTGCAGCCGAAGGAAGCAAACCTAGTGTCCATCCTTCTAACTAGTCAAAGGTACGTATGCAATCATAATAAAGATTTCCACTTTTGTAGGAATTAACTTCTCCATTAATAAACATAACCGCCCATTCATCTCCATCCCTTCTCTCTCTTCCATAACTCCACCACTTCACCATCATCCCACCATCACTTCATTTAATAAGCTCAACTGTATTTTTTGGTGACCGATACTTCCTTCCACATTCTTTGCAAAGGACACTCCAAATTTTTAGGTATGTGCATAACAACTTGATGTATCTTAATTATCTTAAATGCATTTGTTTAATTATTGTACTTTAATATCGATATTTCACATAGCACATATTATTACTTTGCCCTGTCACATCCTAATTACATCCTAGCTTGTGCAGACAAATTCTTTAATTTAGGTTGGGGGGAGTGTGAACCCACGAGTCCACGTGTCATACATGTCATTCATGTGCCAACATGGTAGCAAATTTGAAATTTGAAATTATATAGTTGAAATGACATCTTGCATGCATGATGTGACACTAAGTTGTTTTCAATTTATTTGATGATATCCCTCCTTTATGTCCTCTTTATTTTAGTCATAATCATAATGCTACCAAAAAGGTAAATTAAAGAGTCATATGACATTGGCGTTAGTACTGGTGAGGAGTTGAAGGAAGCAAAAAATAAATAGGGTTTTCATAAGAAGGATTGTAGGAAAGAAGTCCTCGTAGAAGTGTTTGCTAGACTATGAGTAGAAGCAATGGGAGGTCAGCTGATAAAAAATAAACCTACAGTTCATCAGGTGATACTATAAGATGCACTCTCTCTGGCTGAATTAATAAATTGTGGATAGTTAGACTACTTTTTGAAACTAGATAGTTTCAATGATGACATTGCCTTGGAATTTGCACAAACACTCTCTGATGGTAAGGCAATGGTGAAAGGGCTAGACGTTATAGTCACTAAAGAGAGGATTATTGAAGTAACAAGTTTTCCTGCTGAAGGAGAACCCTACCCTATTTCTAAGGATGCTAGGTCAGCTAGGGAAAAATTCACTGAGCCTAGTGATCCTCCACTTGTTGTAGACAAACAAGGAACAAGGAGAACTTATTTACTAGAAAAATGGAAACAAGTTGTTTTCCACATTATCAAATATATTACCTGTGAGGGTCGCCAATCATGTCTCTATTTTGTACATTTCAAGCTTTTGAATCACATGAGCCATGGTAGGAGGATGAATGTGCCAAATTTTTTGTACAACTTTCTCATAATCATGGCTACCGAAACACAGAAAGGTAGGGAAAATTATGTTTCCCATGACTGTTTAATTAAATTTCTATTAGAAAAATCTTTGCAAAAAGTGTCCAATATGTCATGGGATGATTTTTTGAGCATCAATGAATTCAGATTAGAAAATGTGGGTCCTAGAGATCAACCCCTAACTCATAGGGTTAGTGAGGAAGAGGGGGTTATTAAAATCACTCCTAGAGCTTCAACTTCTGGGGTAAAACCTAGCAAAAACCCTCCTATAGAAGAACTTGTAGTAGAAATAGGTTCCTCTGAATCAGAGTATATAGATGAAGAAAGCTCATCTTCAGGCCCCAATGTTGATGTTTCCCCTAAAACTCCAATTTGTACTAGGGCTACCATTCAAAAAGAGGAAACACAAATGAGAAAAGAAAAAATTAGCAGAGGGAAAACTAAGAAGCAAAAACCAAGAAAAGTAAAACCTAGCCCTAGGAAGCAAAAAACTGAAGACACTGATCATCTTGCAGCCATGGGGAAAAATAAAATCCCGCCAAATAAATCAAAGCTAATCGAGTCTACTACTAGTGTGCCGCCAAAAAAGAACCCTAGACTTAGGACACCTAGGAAGGAGACAAAAGCTCCAAAGGGGTAGGTGAATATAGAAGTGGAAGAAGCTCTTGAGGAGTAGGCACACGTAGGGTTGGCAAAACTTGTTGTTGTTGCAAAGCAAGTTGAAAACCAAGAACCTGTGCAAAAAAAGCAAATGGAACATCGAGAACCATTCCTAGAAGAGCAGGATGAACATCAAGAACTGGTGCAAGGAAAAATCCTAGTAGGAAAGCATAAACCTCCTACTTTTTCATGGGCATCGATAGCCTTGGATCTATGGAAAGAGATGCATAAGAAAGAGGAAGAATGGAACAAAGAAAAACTCAAGCTACAGGAAGAAGTCAATAAGAAAAATGCAAAAATTAAGGAGAAGAATACAAATATCACTAAATTAAAGGAAAAGGTAGACAATGTGGTGGCTTAAGTACCACAAATGATGGCATGCAGAACTCCCCCATGGGTGTATGCATTGCATTTAAAGGAGCACCATCTTTCCTTTAAATTTTCAAGGGTCATTTATAGTTTAAACCCTTCCATTGAAACCCCACATGAATTTTTCCAAGCTTACCAATCCTCCCCTCTTGAGGTAAAAAATTTGTTGTGTGAATTGTACTTGCATAATTATGTTGTTCCCAATGACCATTACTAGAATCCATTGTTATACATTGGGGATATTAACTTGATGGCATTAATGTCATGGATTCAAAATGAAGTCAGCTAGGGGCAACAATTCAAAATATACAAAAAAAGAGAACTCCATACCCCCTTATCTCTAAGAGCTGAATCAAGCAATCCTGCAGACATTTACTACACATGGCACAAACTTCTTTACAATCAAGAATACAAAAAGAGGATCATGCCTGCTATGGAGGAGGCATATCGAGAATATGAGCAGGTAGCTACTACTATAGGACAAATAGTATTGGGGTATATATCACAAAGATGGAATGGTTTTCCAAATTAGTTCAAACAGGCTAAACCCCATTCCCTACAAAAATATTATGCAACATGTAAATGAAGCATTAGGTACATACATTTTGGAAGGATGAAGCAATACTATTGGCTTTCGTTGATATTTCAACCACCTATTTTGTTGTGGCTAGTACCTGATTATAGAACCTATCAGTATGATATAGATACAGAGAGGCCAAGGTGGGGCAGGTTGGAAAGCAAGCAAGGGTTCTATTGGGGTCCAAATTCAAATACTGCAGAGACTGATCAAGGGCAGACAATAGTCGGTGATTTCAAAGCTTTGGTTAGGCAAAGGAATTAAGTTCTCTCTGTTGGAGGACCAACAGATAATTAGGTTGGGGAGAGATGATAAGTCCAAATAATGGCTCAATTTTGATAGGGTTTATCATATATTAGTTGTTGTTACTATAGACTTTAGCACCTAGTTATTAACACTCTCTATGTTATTTCCCTAAATTTATGAACTTTGGGCATGAACTTACTCCTATAACCTTTGACGATTTTTAACCTAATCTATGATATATCTATATTAATTTTACATGTGATTGAATGAATGTTATTCTAAGGTTATTACGGATATACAATTGTTTTGTGAAAGCTAATGTCATTATGCAGGTTCACATTAAGATGCAAATATAAATGAAGCTTGCAAGGTGGAAGGAGCTCATGCCAGCTGACCAGTTGCTAAAGAAGTCAAGGAGATGGTCATTAAAGAGGTTAATGGAGGGAAAACTTCCAACGGAGGGAAACTTGTAGTTCATGTGGAAGTTGTAACTTACCTTTAAATGATCATGTCTGTTAGTTGAGTAGATTTAGGAGGTGTTATGTTGAATCCTCATTAAGGCAAGACTAGTTTGACTAAAGTCTTGTGCATACATAACTTCCTTCCTCTTTTTCATGCTTTCAATAAATGGCGTCCTCCTAGTTTGTTGGAGTTGATCGCCCAGTTAGTTAGGGTTAGTAAGAAGATTTTCTCCTATAAATAATGATTGGATGTCCCTCTTCATAAGGTTGGATGTTTTGATATTGTACTTGCATTTTTAGTTTTAAGTAATACAGTCATGTTGCTGATATGATGCAATCATGTTTTCAATGAATAAAATGATACTTTGATTTGATGCATCTAAGTTAGCTTAGGGAAGACTCATTCAAGGGGGCCCAATTAGTGAGAATTCCATCCATTTAGCTTAGTAGTTACTTTTCTGTTTAGTAATTAGTTATGGTCTTAGTAGTTGTTTGTTCCTGCAGCCATTGGAACTCTGTTTTGTGACTGTTCCTGCAGCCAAGGCAGATAGAGTAATTTCCTATATATTTGCTAAGATTTTTGTTTGTCATTCATTTTAGTCTAGTTGTTGATGTTTAGTTTAGTTGTTGATTCATGCTCAGTACTTATGTTAATTCCTTGTGAGCATTTTTGTTTTCAGAACTGTTTCCTTTCTAGTTATAAGATAAGGATAACTACAGTTGAGTCCTAGTGCACATAAAGTGCTAACCCATTTCAAGTTCATGTCCCTGGGTTGACAAAGAAATGAACCTTCATGATGAGCAAGATAACTACTTAGTGCAGATATCTAATCTCTAAGTTACAAATTTAATGGCTTAGTTATTGAACCATTAGAGGAGGCCAATAAGTATCACCTGAAATCTATAAATTCAACTATCATTCATCTATTATTCCTCTCACTCATTGCAAGAAATCTATACACATATTGTATCAAAGTGCTTGTCTTAAAAATATGAGAGCAATTGACATTATACCTCTTCTCCAAGGTGCAAAATAGGAGAACAATGGAGCTAAGCTAAGGCTATTGTGTAAAGTTGTGTGTGTAGGTTTTCTATATTCTTTGTTATATAAATTTCTTATTCTCTATTGGTGTGATTAAGGATTTTGATTGTGAATTTATTTATTTGTTATTTATAGTTCACTTTCACAATTTATTTTAAGGTCATACAACTATAAGATTTTCAGTTATGTCTAGCCACTTGATACCAAATGCATAATTTTTTTTTATGGAATCCCACATAAAATTATTATAAATTTTTAATCTCGTTTCTTTGGTTGTATATGAATCTCTAACTCGGGACACTACCATTTATAAATCACCATGTACGCACAAACATTTAACACCATACTTAGAGGCTATATTCAACCCAAGTAATAAGGCTTTGTATTTATCCATATTGTTTACTATGGTCAAAATTTAATCTAATAATAAATATAACTTATATCATTGGATGACAACAAAATAACACCAACACTATTTCCTTCCCTGGAGCAAGCATTATCAAAACATGTATCTGATATATTATTATTTTTATAACAAGGATATTAGGGGTATGAAAATGGGCTCAACATGTGGTTGTCTATATTATCATCAAAAAGCCCAATTATGTTGTCATTATCCATTTAAATCCTACATCCTATTGGAATTTCCCACTTTCTTGACAACATACCCACTTTTTTGGGCAATTGACAATGATTATGTCCATCATGAAATATTCATTGGGCTATGTAATACACTGTACTTTCACACAATAAATAATTCCTATAACATTAACTTCCCTATAATCCATTGCATAACATTTTCCATAAGACTCAAAAACCTTACAACCCAACTGATTCATGAGCTCAAGTGGTATAATATTGCTTCAAGATCTAGAATGCGACATAAAATTATGGACTAACCATCATTTTATAAACATAGAGTGAAAATGGATCAATAATTATTTGACTATTTATAAAAAAATCCAAAGATAGACTTCAAGTGCCTCCTGGGTGTTGGCTTCAATATTTGTATCATCCTTGGATTCACTTAGAAAATCAATAAGATGGTCAAACATTTTCGGGGCATTGATGCACAACAAGGATATTTCTTTATGAATGAGGGATTCTAAGTAATTCTATCACTAGTACTTGGACTTTGAGTTGGATCAATGCGAGGACCATGCCGATGGGGACATATTTTGGAAAAGGAGTGGATAAAGGCACAATTATGACATGACTATCAGGGATAAAAACACCTGACCACTAGTAGTGAAATCATTTTCATCGATGACATTTACAACTATTTTAGTCATATCTTTCCCTTCATGTGGTGCTTCCTTTATTTGATTTTTCTTGCCACTCTCTTGTCACTTTAGGATTCTCAACATTGCTTGTTGGTATGTTTGTATATCTATTCCATGGAATATACCTTTTTTGCATAGGGGTCTCTAACATGAATAATATTTTCTTTGTGCTACTTTTTCTATAGTTTTGTTCACATTCTTCTCTCTAATATCTCTATTCATAATTTTAATGTCCATTTTTTGCATTCTTGTATTTGTTGGTGTAGTCAATAATTTTGGTATAATTTCATTTATAGTGTCATTTTTGGTGTTCAACTATCTACTTCTCAGATTATACTCACTTTGCACTTGCATGGTGATTGTCAATAAGAGCCTTAATATTTTTAGTGGAAGGCCTTACCTTTTGTATCTTTGTTGCATGAGTTCCTTAAGATTATTGAAATCATAGTTTGGAAACTCATACTAAATTTTATAGTTGTCACAATCACATTCAAATAATTTCACATCCATATGCATCAATTTGGTCCACATTAACATCTTCATGAGAGTTTGGGGTACCAATTTCATTAGGAAATTCTTTCTATTTAAAAGTGCACTTATAATAACACGCTTTACAAATAATGGCCTTGTTGTCACTGCAACAACACACTACATACGTTAAGGCCATAATTATTGTCAATAAGGGTAAACTTAATGCCAATAAAATTTATGCCAATTATGATAAGGACAGGTTAATTTTTTTGTTGAACATAAAGAGAAGGTAGTTTTTAAATTATTGAAAAATAATATCAGGAGTGTTTGTGTAGATACAATCTAACAATGTAACTAATTCATTAAGCTTAGATGATGAAATATAAATATTTTGTAAGGCCACTTGAAGCATACCATGATAATAAAGGGGAGTTTGAACCAAATCCCAAAGGGAGACTTTGACTTGAGTAGTTTGTAGTTGCTTATTTATTTGCATTTTTTTTCTATATGTGTGCAGACGACCTTACAGGGGCCATACGACCCTTGTCTAATTTTTTTTTGCCTTAGAAGCTCCCAACATCAAAATAGGGAAAATTTATAATCAAAGTTCATGGAATCGACCTCTTGAACACAACGACAATGTCCATTTGGCACCAAAATGCACCAAAAACACAACTACCCTCCAGATTTGAAAAAAAAGCAATTGCTTCAAACCCTCACAGATTTGACTTCAAGAGTCCAAATCAAGCCAAGAAAAAGGAAAATCTGACTTTCTCGACAACTTTGAATCCAACGGTGAGGTCCTTTTTGTGCCAAAATACGTCTAAAATCGTCTACCTCCAAAATTTGTAGAAAGAGCAAAGGGGATTCAAGATCTGAAGCTTGTAATCCTTGTTGATGAAAAAACCCTCATAAATCGAGAAGGGGTTCATTGAATCCATGCTCTAATACCATGTTAGAATTGCGAAAAACATGAGCCACATGATCAAACAATGAACAAAGACACCTTCCCTGCAAGAGATTGCAAACAAAGAATTGCTATAAATTCCTCAAAAAGAAAATACTTACAAAATGAACCTCAAGAATCTTCAAGGAAAGCAAGAGTTCTCAAAGGTTTCCAAAGGTATTCAAAAGACATGATAATACAATGAGGGTTGAGTACTATACAGGAGCAACCCTAAATGATAAAGGGATTAGATCATGACAAGTTTCAACATCTCATACAATGAGACAAACTGATCTAATAGTAGCTCTCTAGTTAACATAGTAAATCACTCCTAAATTTAGCTTAAGTTCATTAGAATAAATTAGACTAATAATTAATTATTAGCTAATGCATGATTACTCAAAACACTTTTTTCTATCATAATATATTTTTACACAATTTATATAAATAACTTTAATTCATATTATTTAAAATGAAAATAACACAATAATAATATGATCTTATTTCCAAGAAATAAATTATTCTTACAAACTAAACAAACTATAATTTCTTAATATGAAGCATGATTTTCCATAGTTCATAAAAATCTTATGTATCTTAATAAATATAATTATTATAATTATGAAAAATTAACATAGTAAGTAATCTAAATTAAAAAAAGAAGAAAATTATTAAAATAATGATAAAATATCAATATAGTAATGTCATGGAATTATATTTTGATTATAAAATGTAAACTAAGTAAAACTTAACATTAAAAAAGAATTAAAGGATCTAAATATAGAACATTTAAAAAATAAGTCTAAATATTAGATGAGATTCATGAAAGGAGTGAAGGAAAAATAGTTTGACATTGAATAATAGAATTTTTTAATGAATAAAATAAAATAGAAGATTTTTTAATATTCACAGAGTTAGTGGCAGTCTATAAGATAACATACCTTCTTATTATATACTTTTGAATTATTGCTCTTTGCAATTTAATCTAATGTCAAACTCCCTCATTTTCTAAGTATATTCTATTTGAATAAATCTTGTATAGAAGTTGTTAGTAAAGTGATTATGTGATTGACTTGAAAGTCATTGTAAGCTTACACTCTTAATAAAGTATTCTTTTGATTCAATTGTCCTAGTTGTACAAAAGATACAAATTCTCTTCCCCATTCCTCTTTTGGCCTCTTCCATTTTCCCATTTTACATTTAAGGCAATGTGAGTTAGTCTTTAAATGAGCTATACCAATCTTTGATGTTGGGTTAAATTTATCAAGGTAATATTTTCTTTTTCTCCCTATCTTATTTTACCACATAGACTTGCATACTTTATCTATAACAAAAACTTTTTTTTCTTTGCTATTATTATGACATACATTCAAGTTAATGTTTCCTTTACTCAACCACTTGATGTTTTGTTTCATCTAAGATCTCTCTCTCTCTCTCTCTCATTCAATACTTCTTTGATGACAATCTTGGGCCATCTATTTGCAGTCATATGCTCAATTTTTCTATATATCTAAAGAGACATACCATACAAGTGGTTCCAATAAAAAATATACTAGCTTCAACAAAATAATCTCTTAGGGGATTGAAGCTTTTGATTTGAATTTGCTTGTGATCTGGCATTTTTGAATTCTCCCTATTTGCTTCCATTTTAAGTCTAAATTGTTGCTAACCCATAATTTATCCCTATAAAGTACTAATATAATTATCAATATCTCAAATGGAATCCCTATAGTTTTACAATACCATGACTCCACCTCTCTACTTCTATTTTACAAAGTAAAAAGTGCTCTCCAACCTCACAAATTTTCTTCCTTCAACAAGTTTGTCAATTGAATTTGTTGTTGAACTCAATCTCAATGCATTTGTACTCTATCACTTCTTCTATGATACTCCTTTCAAAATAAAAGAAATCAATATTTTTTCTTTCTATTTATGAAAACCATGATCTTTGTCTTGTTATTGTTAACTTGCATACTCACCTTCTTGTAACCCTTGAGTGGCCCTAGCAATCAAAATTATATTGCTAGGGTACAAAAGAATTCACACAACATACTTTCCTAAAAGAACACCATCCTCTCCTTGCAAATTTAGCCATTCTTCAAGTTTGTTGATATATAAGCACAAAGTGTGAGGGACAAATGATATCCTTACTCAACTCCAACATTGCAATTAAGACTTTGTGAAATATTTACATTAATTCTATTTTTATTCAAACCTCTTTATAAAGCTTATGAACAATTGTTTTATACTACTTTGAGACATGAAGACCCTTCATTCTACACTGTAATTTATTTTTGGGAATTGAATCAAATTTTTTGTGAAGTCAACAAAACAACAATAAGCTTATTCTTTTTCATTCCATTTTTTTTAATAATATACCTCAAAATAATTATGTGATCTATTATTAAATGTTTTTGTTCGATACTTACTTATCCTTTTTTTCTACCCACTTACGAATTCTTATTCAACCATACTTGAAACAAATGATTAATCATAATGAAAATCAACCCTCCTCTTACCATCTCTCCCCCCCCTCTCTCTCCCTTGAAGAAAAGAGTAATGAAAATCAACCCTCCTCCTTACCACCTCTCTCCTCCCTTTCCCCCAACCCCTCAAAAAAAGAAAAGAAAAGAAAAAAAGAGTAACAAAAGGAACAAACTTATCAAACCTTACAATAAACAATTGGAAAGGGAAAAATACAATAGATTTTGCACTATACAACAATAAGAAAGGAAACATAGCAGTACAACACCTGTCTAGACCAAGGAGGAATACCAAGATGAAGAATATCTATGCTGGGCGGGATCCCTAGGATACCCCTATTTAAAAAAAAAGAAAAGAAAAGAAAAGAAAAAGAAGAAAAGAAAAAAGAAAAAGAAAGATGAAGAATATCTAAATGCATAGCAACCTTAGAATTTGTCATTTAAAAAATCGAAAGCTCTAAATGAAATGCATAGGCCTGTTAACCAGCATATCAAACTATTAAAAAACTGTCTAACTTATGACATTTTTATGGTATAAAATCCATCTCTTTGTTTGCCACCCGCTTGCCCGAATTCATTCAAATTTGAAATGCAATTATGTGAGAACTCTCGGAACTTCTATGGAAACTAATGTGAGCAGGTATAGCAGATCATGACTTCGCGGGATCGAACCCCTTCAATCCCATCTTCTCCCCAATCTCCCATTTCGAGTGCAGATGTCTTCTCTGTAGGCGATGTTGCAAACAGCGCTTCCGATTTCTCTGACGACGACGAAGATGTTGAGCAGCACGCTCCGCGCTTCGCTTCCGATAATGGAATTAACAATAATATGGAAGAATACGAAGGAGGGGGAGGAGAAGACGAGCTAGAAGAAGAAGAAGAAGAAGAAGAAGAAGACGACGACGACGACGAAGAAGAAGACGACCATCTCGATGGAAGGGCTTCCCCCTCCGAATTTCCTATTAGTTTAGCTGTCGAAACAGAGCGTCATGATCAAAACCCTAATTTAAGGCAGTCCACGGAGTCCTTAGCTGCAGTCCTGAATGAACTTAATGAAGTCATGGTGGAAATGAACGAAGTTATGTCAAACGCAGATACATCTCTTGCCAGGGTTGCTGCCGAGGGTTTTACAGAGGATATTCTTATTTATGTTGCAGATGATGTAGAGGAGAGGGTTGCACTGACGGCAACGCAAGGTGACTTTCAGGAAGTGAAGAGGAACAGAGCTAAGTGCGACAACCTGGAGACTCAAGCAGGAATCGATGCAGACACTTCTTCATGCTGCCCTATTTGTATGGAACCCTGGACTTCTTCTGGAAACCACCGTATCAAGTATGGCTAAAAGCTTGTTATCATTTTTTTTTAGAGAAGCATTTATTTTCTAGGGCAGCCTTTATCGCGTTGTATGTAAAGCCTGTTCCACATTCTTAAGATTTTAACCCATGTCATATTCAGTGTATTTCATCATCTTTAATGGATGCATTTATTTTTAAGGGAAGCCTTTATCATGTTGTGTGTAAAGCTTGTGCAACATTCTTAAGATTTTAGAACCATGCATTCAGCATATTTCATTATTTTTTATGGATGCATTTATTTTTGAGAGCAGCCTCTATCACGGTGGATGTAAAGTTTGTACCACATTCTTAAGATTTTAAACCCATGTCATATTTAATGTGCCCCATATTTGTGATTCTACAACCTCGCTGCATATTGGTTCGTGTTTGGGAAGCGTGGATTTGAATCTGTGTGATGCTTTTGTCATTGCATTTCCATCTCAAATGAGCCCCTTTTGGCAATTGAACATAGTTATTGTGGTGGAATCACACGTGCAAGTGCTAGTTTCTGGTTCATTTTAGCTTGTCCTGAATTTTGCAGAAAGACATTATAGTTTAGGTTAACAGTAATTTTAATCTTCAGGCTTTTGTGCTGTTTCAAGTTTTTGGATTTAAAAACTGTTCCTCCCAAATCAAATGTGCAAACATGGATTGTATGGGCTATTTGTGTGTTGGAATGAGTTGTACTACATGCCTAGATTGCTGAGATACATGCTGTTTACCACATGTGTTCCTTGACAACCTCATCACATGCATGTTGCAGTTATGGGCCCGGAGGATTCAAACTTGGGTGATTACTGTTAGAACATGCCCCCTTGGATATTTGTGGGTTTGTTTATTATTGTAGGCTCACCAAAGGAAGATTTGAACTTGGCCAATTAACATTACATCACAAACCCTTAGACATGTGTGTATGCCTTTTTGGTACATTCATTTATGGTTGTAGGTGGTAGTTTGGAATAGTATGTTTGTGGAGAAATTGAACATGGTAATTATTATTGAACTAGATCCCCGTGGATATCTGTGTATTTATTTATTATCTAAGTTGTTGGTTTAGGTTGCGGTTTGGATACAATGGTTTGCAGATATTTTTGACCCAGGTTGGGTACAATCATGGTGTTGAGACTCAGACTTAGCAAAAAACTTGACGAGCTGATTGTTGACTTGGACTTGGTCCCAAAACTTGGTGGAAACTCAACAAAGCTTGACATATTTAAAAAAATCTTGAAAAATAGAGAAATTTGAGGAATTTTTTTACTATATTGCATTTTATATCAAAATAACTTCAAATATCATAGTAGCATTACTTGGGATTGGGATTGACTTGGAAAACCAAAAGTAAATGGAATTCAATTACTTTTCAAAAAAAATACTGTTTTTCCATCTGCAGCACAAAACATTTTTTTCTTTGTTTTCTAATCATCCCTAGTGGGGTTGAAGGGCAATACCTCTTGCAGGGTCTGTGTGTAGCACCCTTCATGCATTCCTAAATTAAGGTGCCTTTGTTAAAGTAAGGCCACAAAGACATTAACTAAAACAATGTACATACACAAGCACATATTTTTAAATTTTTTCTAGCCATTTTTGCATTAGGCATCTTGAAATTCATAGTATTTGAATCCGATGCTGTATCTGTTTCTATACAATTTTGGTGAAAATATGTAATGTCCCTTTTTTGAACATTTTTAATTTTTGTCCTAAAATAATAATTCCAACTTAGAATCATAATTGCATTATATTTATAAATATAACTTTATCTAAAATGATGATATTTTATTATAATTTTCAACTTTATAATTCTATGATAATTCAGAAAATAGAACTTATCTTGGTTTTCAGCTAGAATTCTCCTCAAATGATGAATGACTTTGTCAAAAGTATGAATTCATTATAATATACAGATCAATAAGTCATATCATAATTCTGAAAATCAATCATAGCTTCAATTCTTTGGAAATGCTTTCAAATCTGCTGAATTAGAGGTTTTTGTCCCTAACTTAGCAGTGGCAATATCGAGGGTTTTCGTCCTTAAACTTCCAAGAGTATTCAGGGGTTATCGTCCTTAAAACTCTTATTCCACCTTGGAGGGCTTTCGTCCTCCTTGATCAAGATTTGGGTTTTCATCCAAACTTGAAAAGAGAAATAAGGGATTTCGTCTTTAATCTCTCATGAACTTAAAAGGGTTTTTGTCCTCCCTATTTACAAGACACTTCCTGAAATTCAAGACTGATTGCTTGATATATTGATAGACTTATTGGTGTTGGCTTGATTGATCATTTTGATGTTTTGATTGCTTGATTTCTTGATATATAGACGAGTGATGACTGCTGATTGAATTTCAATGAACTGATTTGACCTTTATATCCATTTCTTGAAGGAGTCACCACCCTTCACAATAAATGAGTCACCACTCTTCATTGCTGCCTTTTGAGAATAATTCTTTATTTCCAAATTCATTGATTTATTCATTCCCCATTTGATCATTTCTCCACAAGAAAATGATCTCCCATTTATATCTTATTATTGAGGGAAGTCACAACCTTTCATATTTGAAGGAGTCACAACCTTTCACATTAGGAGTCACATAATATTTATTCTTAATTGTTTTCTTCCTCCCTTCTTCTCATGAAATGATCCCTCCTTTATACCTAGATGGTGAAAGAGTCACCACCTTTCACTATCGATACCATTGGAAAATATTATTTGATTTTTATTAAACTATTTCGTTGGCGCTCGCTTATGAATATTGCTAGCGCCTCGTTGCATTGGTTTTTATGATATTGCCTAGTCAATGATTTAATATGCTGCAATCTGGGCATTTTGGTGGGGCATGACAAAATAGTTTGAAAACAAATGGGCAAGTGAAAATAAATTTAAATTGGGCAAGTGATTGCAACCTTGAGCAATGGAAACAATGGAGTTTTGGATGGGTAAGGAATGAAAGCAATGGAGAATTAGATGGGTAAGGAATGAAAGCAATGGATTTTTGGATGGTCAAGGCATAGAAGGTATGAAGAGATGTTTTGTTATGTATTTTTTCATAATAAATAAAAATTTGGCTTGTGGAATCCTAGGTATGAATAGGGCATGAGTACTTTGCTTGGGCACACCCTTGGTTCATCTTGGACAAACCTAGGACATACACGAGTAGTGTGCATTTGGGAATCATAGCTAAGGCGTATCCATATTTGGACCATATTAGGATTGGATCCAAATGGATATGCGGCTACAACCTTCGTTCATCTTGGATGAACTTGGGGCATACACAAGTGATGAGCGTTTGAGTTGTATCTAAGGTGTACCCAAAGGTGGATTGGATTGAGACTATAACAAGTATGGGTAATGTGATTGTATATAGGCGAACTTGATTTATCTTTTTTTTTTTGATTAATTAGTGAGGGATTTGTAGGGGCCCTCGCCCAAAAGGAAACTCATAATTACGTAAATGAAGGTGGTCTTAAGCCCAAACTTAAAGAAAAATAACAAGAAGGGCCAAAATGACACCAAACTACTAACAAAATCCAAAAAAGATCTACAACCCAACCAAAAGTATGAAACACACCAAGAACCATTGACTATGAGCCAAACGCCTTCCAATCATGCTCACCCTATTCAACCACTTCCCAGCCACCAATACCAATAATAGTATCAACATCCCACTCTTCAATTTGCTAGTTTATTGTTGTCCTTGATGATCTGATACGCGCAACTTCTAGCCAGTAGTTCATTATAGTGGGTTTGATATCTAGTCAAACAATTTAATGGTCTACATTAATAGTGCTTTTAATGCTTAGTTTTTTGTGTATTATTCATGTTTTTTGGTTTGGAAATTGTTACTACTTAGTCACATTTGGAAGTGTGCGTGGATTGACTTATTTGTGTTTCATTGGATTTTTTGAAACACTAAGTGTTCTTTGTATATGTCAAGATTCTTAATTTTTATTTTGCGAGGATTGTTTGTGTTTATTGGATTGATCCTTTGAAGATTGAATGTGCTTAAACTATAAAATGTGGGTATTGATTTCAGATGTTTCAAGTAGACTTATGAGGTATTACTTAAAAAAAAAAATATCAACTAGACTATGCCCTCTTCTATTTTGAATTCCATTTGGGAAATTCAAAATACAATAAGTTTAATAAAACAGGAAAAAAGTTGTGGAAAATTGGCCATAAAATTTGTATTTGAGATTTTTTTTTGAATTAATCAAAACTGTAAAAATATTTGCAAAACGTAAGATAAAAAAGTCTACTTGCTAGTTTATCATTGGCATTTTCTTTATTGACTATTGTGACACTTTGTTGTAGTATGTGTGTCCCTATTTGTTGTTTCTTTCCCTATAACATATCCATCATATAACCTTTATGTTTGTTGCAACATACATGAAAAGAGGACAATGATAAGAAAGAAAGAGGGTTATGACTTCACAAACGAAAGAGAAATATGAAATCAGGAGGATGACCAAAAATCATTGTTAGGGGTACAAATTTTCATAGTTTTTATTGCAACCTTAGAAAGATAGTCCCTTTGCTTTGAATTAATATTTGAGCTTGGACTTGGAGCTAGCAAGGTTTTTTTTCAATCCATTTGCCAACTCTCAATTGTTGTTGCCCTCTAAAAACTTAAATATATAGCTTATTAGCTTATTCTCAAAAAAACTAATATTTATTGATATATACTTCTTTTATCTATTGTATTATTTGGGCAATTGTTTTTTTTTAATTTTAATTATTGGGGAGGTTTTTCGTTTGATTTTAAAGTATATATTTAGGTTTTACTTCTTAACTTCTATTCAAAATTATTAACATTTAAATTTATATTTTTTTTATCTATTTTTATTATTTGGGCAATATTTTATTTGTATTTTTATTATTTGGGAAAAGATAAAGAAGTGTTATATATTTAGATTTTAACTTTTAAGTATTCTGTTAGGTTTTATTAAATTTAAATGTTTAATCTTATAGTTTTATATTTGCTTTATTTAATTTTATGACTTGGGTAGAGTGACCATCAAATTTTTGAATTTGGGTTGGTTTTCAATTGTTTTTTTGATGAATAAGTGTCATTTTTTTTACTTAAAAAAAGTATTATACTAATTCACAAAAAAATGGGTGGAATGGGACCACACCCTGTAATGTCGAGGCAAGCCGAAGCCTTAAACAAGATAAAAAACACATAGGTGGTCTAATTGCTAAGTTGCAAGAGCTATAGAACCAACAAGAGGAGGTGGCGATGAACAATTAAAGGGTTTCTCCTCTCCAAGATAGAAGCTTAAGTGTAAAGGCCTAGAATAATCATCTATTCAAGTCTAGGTAGCTTGAGCTTGTAGGTAGAACCGGAAAAGGTTCTTGAGTGTTTCTAGATGACCACAAAAAGGGATAATGGGGATTAGAAACACCAAGATGGATCAAATGTGATCCAATGGAGAGACCTTGGTAGAGAGAATACACCAAGCAAAATGAGCAAGGTTGGGCTCCAAAATGACAAAACACATTATGTGGAATCTTCATTGTGATAAAGTGGTCGTAGGTTGCAAACTTCATTTGTCATTAAGCTTTTGAATCATAGGTAGATGCAGAGAAAACCACGAACAGCCTTTACGGGGCTTGTAATTATGTAAAGAAGTATCTAGATACCATTTCCAGTCCTTCCACTAGGCTTTGGTGCATCTAACACCAACCTTTTGTAGCATTTTAGGAGGAACCCACTCTACAATGGTTTGAAAAGACTCAAAATATTGGTTGGAAAGCAAAAATTTGACCTTGAAATTAGGCCAAGATAACCAATTTTTAGTTGTTTTGGAAAACAGGTTTGAAAGGAATTGAATCTTATTATAGAAAATTTGAGAGCATGAATCCATGGAATTTTGGCTAAAGGTTGATCTTGGCAAGTGATCACAAGAGACCACCAAAGAGAGTAGTTGATAAAAGTCCCAATTCTAGAGTCATTCCCGCTCTAGATTAAGTAGAGTGGGATAGCCTCCCAAGTTTTCCAAATGCCTTTGACAACAAAAGTGCTTTGGATTTGCATAGGCACCTCCATAATGAGAATGGAGTGAAATTTTAACTCTTTCCAAGCTTGTTAGTGATGAGGAACCCTAGAAGAAATACAATGTTGCAACGAGATTTTCCAGGTTGCATTCCGTTGAAGAGATTTGATAATCCATTTAGCACACACAACCACCCTTGGTGGTGGGTATCAATGAGACCAAACCCTCTAGAATTGTGGGGAGGAGAGTAAAGTCGCTTTGTGGAAGCTTTTTCATTGCTCAGAAAAAAACCCCATAAGAAATCCCTTAATAATTTTTTGAAGTTTTTGGTAGGAGGCCTTAGAAAGAGGCCAATAAGAAGAGTAATAAACATGAGTGGCAACTAGAATTAGAACAAATATGAAATTTCCTAGCGAGAGAGAGTTTTGGTTGTTCAATAATGCAATTTATTCTCACTACGAGCAATAATAGATGACCAAAGAGAAGAAGTAGGTTGAAAAACAAAAGTGATTCCAAGAAATTTGGAAGTCTCACCACGATCAATCTAGTTTTAGTGAAAGTCATTGAGCTAGGGAGGTTTAGGTAGGAAAGATTGATGATTATCATTCGGTTTTTGCCATTGAATGCTAGATCCTAAAGCTAAACAAAAAGTATTTAGACATTGGAAAGTTTGTTTGACATTATCCTTCCAGGAGAATAAGAAAATAATAATTAGTAAAGTGACCATTGACAAGTTGTTGGGTGGTATTGGGAGGGAAATATCTTTGACACACTTATGAGAAACAACATTAGCAAGCAAGTAGTTAAAGCCTTCCACAACTAGCACATGTAGGGGCAAGTAGATCTATTGAATAGACTTGAAGAGTCTAAAAGAGGAAGATTGCCAACCATGAATTGTAAGACAAGTGGAGGCATCTATGAATAGAGCAAAATTAATTCAAAACCAAATCCTAGTGCTTGAAGCATGAAATATGCCCCCTTAATTTTTCCCAAGATTTTCACAACACAAACCAACACTACGCCAATTGATTAGTGTTAGCTTCCAAAATGATAATCAAATTAAATGCACTCAACACCAAGAATGTTCACCAAGATCCTTTAGAAGGCGAGGTGATAGCATATGGCGGAGGAAATTGAGCTATAACTGAAAAGTAAATTACAACTGAATGCAAATAGGCGGTGAACGAGCCATGAGAGATTTCCACACTACCACTTAATTAGTGGGGGGAAAACATTACAATTCAAAACAATTCATCCACTGCGGTAGGCATCCACTCAATAGTGGGAATTTGCCACTTTTTAGTGGGTGATAAATGAGAGATTAAATTGTTCTTTCTCCACATTGGCAGTAAACCATTTAGGGGTTACAATATGTGAAAATTAACACAAGTAAATGCAGTAGAGGAATGACTGGAATAGTACTACTGTTTACAGTCTTACAATATAAGAAACAGCTGCAAATTACAAGTGATTTACAATAGAATCAAAGCACAATTGATAGAAGATGATCTCTCACACTAATAATCCTTCAAATGATGAAAATATAAATGAAAATCTGAACCTTTAGAAATCTGTTAACAATAACCAGCAAACTGAAACACACTAAATTGCTCACAAAAAATGCTGGAGCAAACACTCTCTTTTATAGAATTGAAGGTGACTTTTCAAATTCCCTAACTCCCTTCAAGAAAGGGACGCCTAAACTCGTTTTTTAAATATTTTGAATTTAAGAACACTTTATTCCATCCCCATAAAGGCATCCAAACTTCAAGGCAATAAAAACATAATTAAAATATCAAATATTACCTTCATGAGGCGTCCACCCTTTAATGACCACCTTTTAACACAACTTCAAGTTAAATACATTAGGCCAAGGGGTCAATTTAAAATTATAACATTAATGCCTTGAGATAAATCATTTCTCCAAATATTGCTCTTAAAGCCTAAACCAAAGTCACACAACTGCTCCAACAGAAAAGAAAACTCATTGAAGTGCTGTCAACTGAAAAACTGCCAAATATAGAACTTACTAAAAATAGTAAATTCTGAGAAATGCCCAACAAAACCTCCAACGAAGGAAACCCTAATATCACCTCAACAAGCCTATGGGCCTCCAGAATAGCTGATGAGCCACTGAGCTGATCACTGGTGAGAAGGGGACATTACAGAGCATGGCAAGGATGAATGATTATTCTATTCAATCATAGGATTTGGTGAAATCAAATTTTATGAAAATGGCTTGCTCTAAGAGTGATGAGTCCATTTCATACCTTTTCAATAGCAATAATATTGTCCAAGATATATTTGTTCTTGATGAACCTTGTTTGCTTAGGATAGTTGATAAGAGCAAGCAAGTGTTGTAGATGAAGAGCAAGGGCTTTGGCAATAGTTTAGTAAGAAATATTCAATAACATGATTGATTGCTTGTTACAAATGTCTTTTGGATTGCTAGACTTAGGTATGAATTTAATGTTTCTTTTATTAACAATATCTCCAAGAGAGGAAGAAATGTATGCTTCCAAATAGACTTGGAAAAGGTTGGGATCAATAGTGCCCCACAAAGCTTAATAAATTCACAAGAGAATCTATCACAACTTGAACCTTTGTCATTAGCCATAATGAAAACAACTTCATGAAGATCAACTTGGGTGAGAAGTTGGTCACACATGGCTTGTCGTGAAGTAGAAAACCTACAAGGGACCACTCATTCATTATTGAAGGGCATGATCTTGCTTAGGAGAAGGATCTTGAGCCTTGAAGACTTGCTAATAATGGAAGACAAAGGCTTGAAGAATCTCAAGAAATTCAATAAGAAGTTGTTGGCCCTCCCTTTTGCTCTTGGTTTTCTTAGAAACATGAGAAGCACACAACATTGGAAAGATTCTTTGGAAACCTTGTCCGTAATCTTAAGTTAGTGAAGGTAGGCTTTAATTTGAGCTTCATGGGTTGTGTGGTTATCAACAACTTGCTTTTGTTGTTGGAGCTTGGCCTCCCTTAGTTGTAGAGTAGGAAAAAATGGATCTTTTTTGAGCTTGACAAAGTCACAATGGATCTTTGAGGTGGTGGCCTTGTATGATTGGTGGTGGAAAATTGCTAGCTAGCGCCCATATATGCACAAAAACAAAGAAGTATGTTTGATGACATCATTCTACCATTGAATCTAGCTACCCCATGGTGAGGACATGGCTCAAGTTTCTATATTTGTTTTATATGTGCAAGATTGGGTTTGTGACTCAAGAAATATGTGCTAAGAAAAAATTGTTTTTCACCTTGGGTGTAATAGCTTGCCAACTATTGCAAAGCCTAATAAAAAAATGGTCAGAAATGACAACTTCCAACAAGGGTTTGACTGGTAATGAAAAATAGCTTGAAATAGAAAAGATAGGTTCATATGGCAAAATGACTTTGCTAAGTCACTTGATTGAGAGCCCTTTTTGTGCCTAAATGAAGATTTGTCTACATAAATCAAGCAAAGTTGGTATGACAATGACCAACATTGGGATCAAAGAGCCCCAATTTATTGTGCAAATTGTACCAAGTTTCCTGTCTGCTAGCTATCTGGCACATAAGAATGTTGCTGCATTTTTTAGAAGCTAGCTCAACCATATTAAAATCCCCACATATGACCCAATAAGTGGTTGTTAGAGGTTTATTGATCAAATGTCAAAGGTTTGATGTTTCAATAATGTTATTGGAAGCATAAATATTGATAACTCAAAAAGAGTGGTTATTAATATTAAAGAGCAATATCAACCTTGATCAACTAATTATGCTGCCATCTAGGAGAAATGGAATGAGCAATATCAACATGACCCTCCTCATGATTGCAATGAAAGATATAGCTAGTAGGACATATGACATGACAAACAATTGAAACAAAAAGCTTGAAATTTTCAATTCTTGTAAATAAAGAATATTGAGATTGGGAAATCTTTGTTGAGCATCTTGCATGATATACTTTCTTCTAAGGTTTGTTGGATTTTGTACATTTCATGAAAGAAAATTCATTAAGAAGAAAAGGCCAAAATACTCTTAATAAAAGGCTAGAGAGGTGAAGGAAGAGTAGGAAACTCAACCTTGATGTTACACCCCGATTGTATAGCTATTACGTATTAGTACTGCATAGGTTTAAATGATTGTAAAGAGAATTCTATGAATGAATAAAATATGTTATTCCTTGTTATCAATATGAGTGTTTTCACATTTAATGATTGTCTCATTTAATGTTGCTTCAATTGATGTTATCCATGGTGAAATATTGCATTATAAGGTTATTGAATCATGTAATTCTAACTTGAGGTGTAGCTAGAGAGGTGAAGGAAGAGTAGGAAACTCAACCTTGATGTCACACCCCGATTGTATAGCTACTACATATTAGTACTGCATAGGGTTAAATGATTGTAAAGAGAATTCTATGAATGAATAAAATATGCTGTTCCTTGTTATTAATATGAGTGTTTTCACATTTAATGATTGTCTCATTTAATGTTGCTTCAATTGATGTTATCCATGGTGAAATATTGCATTATAAGGTTAGTGAATCATGTAATTCTAACTTGAGGTCTTTATGTATACTGCTAATGTTATGAACATGTGACCGCGGTGAGTTTATGTCAGTAGATGCAGGTATGTGAACCATTTCTCCAGGCGGAGGGGAAATATCACTCGGGAGAGGAGCTTGGTCGGTTAACCGGTAAAGTGAACTATCTGAGCATACACACACATCACCTTAGATTGAGTGAACTGAGTCAATTATGTTGGTTCTAGATAAGTCATCTGTAGCTCGTATATTGGCATTAGGAGTCTTGTCTACTACTTTACTCTTTTATGAGTGATGTTTATCTTTGTATTTGTCTTGTTGTATTACGATCATTATGATGGCAATGTGAATGGATGTAAGTGAATAGGGAGTGGACATATATATATAATATTTATATACACATATCCATATGTATATACATATCGATATAGGCGTATGATTGGCAGATGGATATGTTCATACAGATACATCGATATGGTATACCTACACATACGTGTACATAGAGGTATATACAGGTATATACATGTATATATGCACACAACCTATATTATGTGGATATTAATAATATTATATTATTATTGCCTGACAATTTACATATACATATTGGATATGCTGATTGGCTTACAATATGTTTATAGTATATATATATATATATATATATATATATATATATATATATATATATATATATATATATATATATATATATATGTAAATATATATTAATATTATATATATATATATATTATTGTAAAATAATACACACACACACATATATATATGTCCACACCATATTGATTTGATATTAATCTTTTAACTATGAAAATCGGGTTATATCATATTCAACCGAATATTAAATCATCAAAATGTGGGAATCGAATAAATTGAATTATTTATCTTTGACAGTGGAAAATTGAAATACTTTATTCTTCAATCTTATGAAAGTTGAAATATTTCTATTGCTATCACTTGAACTTGGAAACAAATTAATATTTGAATCGATAAAGTATATTGATATTCTTGGCAACCAAAATATGAAACAAACACATATGAGGAAATCGCGCGCCTTGTATTATGCGCACAAAACACAGAGGCATTGACCAAGTCGCTGGTAAAATGCAACGTAGTTGAGAGTCTGTCGATTGAGCCTAGATAATAGGCTATGTGTGCATAAAACACCAAAGGACTTTTTCACCGTAAATATCTTACCCGCTATATTATGAAATTGGCACCACATCTGGAACATGAACTTGTAGGTATCAATTTAGTAAAATTTACCATGTGCAATGGAATTAGTCTCCATTCTGTTGTCAATTATTGGAAGTTGACTCACCATGTTGAAATTGAGTAAGGGAGAGGAAATGTGCCACATATTGAGTTGAATATTTCACATTTTTGTGGTGGCAAACCACATGCCTTTTTAGAAGGAATTCGTTGGGGCTGAGGCTTTATAAATAGCCGTCCAACCTTCATTGTTTACTTATTTTGGGAGAGCATTCACTCAGCTTTTGATTGAGAATTCACCATACGTATTCTTCCATATTTTCTGAAATACGCATTTCTTTGAGAATTGAGTTTGAGATCATAATTTCCATCCTCCATTATTGAATTATCAGAGCTTCATATATTTTATCAGCTGTAAACCATCACCAGTTTGATTATCCATTTCTGAGTGTAGGGAAGACATGTTATACTAGAACACACGTCTGCTGTTAATTGCCTTAAATGCCTTTGTAGTTACCAGTTTTGAGTGTTTATTTCTGTGTGAGGAAAAGTGGAGTCTTGAGAGGAAATTGTCTATTGTTTGGAGGTGCCGGAATCTGTTGTGAGTGAAGGCTGAGTCATCATCATCTGAGGAAAAGCTAACTACAGGCATGGGATATTCTTCTACTATCCATTTCAATAGTTATTCTTAAATACCTTTAGAATTGTACTTACTGTTTGTGCATAGATAGGGAATTGCTTCATGAATTGTACTTCTGTTTGTGTAAAGAAAGTGAGTTTGCTTTATGAATTGTATATCTGTTTGCACCTAGGAAGTGAAATGTTTAAAAGATAAAAGATGCATACTAGTTGTATTCTACCTTATTTGTATGCTCTCCATATAAGGAGAATATAGTTGCATTAGTTACTATATACTAGGACTGAAATGAAGGCATGAGTCAAGTAAAGATCAACAACTTAAGTTATTAGGTTAACTTAGAAGAGCTTGTGTTACTCCTAGGATAAAGATTTCCAGTGTAGGAGGGAACTTGTGAATTACTTGTTATGTTGAGTCATTTCTAGTAGTTTAGTATGTTGTAGGATGTCTGGGGTACGAATTATCCACTGGAGGACAAAACCTATGCGTAGTGTAAGATAGCCTTGAGTCAAATCGACCTTGAATAGTGTATGTGATAGATGACCCTTAGTAGAAATACTGTATGAAGCACTTTGGCCAAAGTAGTGTGATGTACCAAAACATCCACTTAGATAGTGCGATGATTACACTCTCAGTTCACCGTGACCTCGTATTACATTCCAGATTGAGGAATGCCGTATTGCATAGGATCTAGTTATGTAGGACACACCACTATGCTCAGTTGGTTAACAATATCAGTTACTCTACCAATCTCCTTGTCGAAGGGAGGGCCATCTATTGAATAATAGATGTGCAGGGGACTGCATTATAAGTCCGTGGTTGGAGGAAAAGCGCCGGAGTGATGTTTCTCCTCCACAGCAGGCTATTGAAGTACCAAGATTTGAAAGGCGAAATTCATGGACCTTCTTACTACTATTTGTTCAAAAACTCAATGAGCTATGTTTGTAATTGTATGTCTTCTTACTTTGATGTTTACTCGAAAAGGAAAAGATTATCTGTTGTAATAAATTGTATCATGTTGTGACGTTTTCAATTAAAAGAAAATAATTTTTTTATTACAATGGCTATTTACTTGTTATCTTTATTTATCTGATGTAAAATTAAGAAATTTTTATTTCATGCAAGGGTTAGTATGTTACACTTGATCGGGACTTAGAGGGTATGCTTGTTAGAGACAACAAGGTCTTGAGTCCATGGGGAGAAGAATGACAAGGAATTGTGAATTTACCAAGGGCCATGTTCAAAAATGGCCTTCGCAAATTTCACCTCCGAAAAAGAAAAAAAGAAAAAAATCCTTGTTGAGGTTTCAAACAATTTCCATGTGGACATGAACAATTTCCAAGCGGACACCATGAGGGACTTGGGTGGAACTAACCTAGCTTTTTAGCATGCTTTCAGACGGGATTCTACCAACAAAATATTTTATTAAAATAAAACTTTCAAGCCATTGACATGCATTATCAAAATCATGAAATGGTGAAACAACATCAAGAGGAGAGGATTTACCTTGCGCACTACTTTTTAAATGAATTTGTGACGCCTCTTTAGAGGTGCTATTGTTGTGCGCATCCAAGCTTGCAACCCCAACAACATTGTTGGGCTGCTAAGGCTAATGGCCATTTATACATAAAAACAAATTGCTTGAAGGAAGAAAAATCCTAAAAACAGCCCACAATAAATGTGGCAACCTCCTACTTTGAAATGTGGAATGAAACAAGGTTACAAGTACAAGGGACTAAAACAAGTAGGAACATGCAAGCCAAGCCAAAACTTTAGTATTGGCCATTTTTTTTCTTGTGCAAAGGTTTTGTTTTTTTAATATAATTTAAATTTTAAAATTTGAACTCATCACAGTTTATATATTTTGACATCTTCTGTAATTTTCAAACCTATTTATGAATATTTATTTATTTTGACATTTTTATGTACTTATTTATTATTTTTAAAATAAAAATAATATTCATTGGACTTAATCATAAACGATTTTTTTGATATTTATCGAATGTTGAGCTTATTTTGAATTTTTATTTTGGGTGAATGCTAACATGAAAAGGAACACGAACATTGTGCCTCAAGCCACCATATATTTTGATCATTGATGCATAAAAATAAGAAGGGTTAATGGGCTTATATTTGAATAGTGAAGATGGTGGTAAGGGGTGTTTGCCTCCAACATTCATTATCAAAAGCCACATTTTTCAAATAGTTGAGGCTAGATACAAGTTGGCATTTTTAGTTAAAAGACCTCTTTATCATCGCAGCTTAACCAAAGCATGAGTACACATGTTGCATGAGATTGTGAGATTCTTCTTTTACAATTTGGGTGAGATTTAATGCAAACTTTGCACCTTAGCGCTTGTACATTTTCAAAATCAGGTTGATATATGAAGTTATTTGCTAAAAATTTTTACAGGCAATGTGATTGGCTTAATGAAATATGTGAAGAATTTTTTTTTCCTAATAATTTGTGTACCATCACAAACATTTTAAATATCTTGATAGAAACTCAAGATGGCTGCAAAAGAGGGACACAGACTAGGCTGAAATATAAAATTCATGTATGCAAGGGAATTGGTAAAAAATAACAAAGAAAAATATGCGAATATGTCTATGTAAGGAGGATTTTAAACTTCTCTCTAAGTGCATTATTTAACTAACATGTTTGTTTACTTTATTTAAGAAAAAGGAGATAGGCATTACAAGTGAAATATTATTCTAGCTAAAAAACAACAAAATTGGGAATTTAAAAGTGAACTAAGAAAGAAGGAAGAAAGAGCATCCCTCTATTTGACAGTTGAAGCATAAGATGGCTGGCTGAACCAATAGCAGATTGGAGAAAAATGATGCAAGAGTTTGGATCTGATCCTAGACAGAAAATTGGTACATTGTGGTCGTGACTGTAGAAGTGCAGCACTGACCCAGTACTGATTAGAAGAATTGTGCAAAAATGAGAAAAACTGCATCTGCAATAGAAAATGAGATCAGTAGTAGAGACTGTCCTTTCACAGTGGGTATTGGTACAGTATGGTCATGACCCTTGAACATGGTGACTTTAGATTTTCATAGTTTTGATGCCCTGGTATGCAAATTCCTGCAGTGCTTGAAGATTTTTTATCTGATGCACTTGTATAGTGATACTAGGGTCAAGAGCTATGGGAAGGACAAAAGAAAAATAGGTTGGCTTCTTGGGTACTTGCCTCAGTCAGGTCCTTGTTTGGTTTATTCAACCTCCACATGGTAGCAAAAGAGAGTATTGGGTGTGTGCAAACACCTAGGTGCGAAGGTGCTGGTAATGTAATGAAAACTTAAAAAGAGATTGCATATCCTAAAAGTCTTCTAATGGTGTGTGGTATGCTCCAATGCTTGGAAAGAGAGTGCTGATGAAAGATTGCAAAAGATGCCAAAGAGAATGGGAGTATGAGGTTACAGATTCGGATGATGGGTAAAAGTCATGAAAGTATGGTGGCTGTGAAGGAAAGTTGTAAGGAGTTTATGGGGAATAGAAGAAATGGAACTTCAGGAAAACTCAAGGGAAGAATAATTAAAAAATTAGTATTAAAAAGTGAGAGAGGGAAAATTGCTATGGAAGATTGGATGCAAGAGTGAATGAAAAATGAGTTTCAAGCTAGCATATTTATGAATTTTGCATGCTTGTAGCCATTCATAAGTGTGAAAACATGACCAGAAGCTATATTTGTTTCATTTGGAACTGTTCAGCATGCATGGATTATACTGTGACCATGGTTCTGACCAGGTCACTATTGCTATTGCATTAGTGTCGAAGTAGACAACAATTTTCAGATAGTTTATGGATTGGTCAGAAACAAGTGTTAAACAAGGTTAGGTCCATATGTGATGCAGTCATGAACAAAGGATTCAGTTAAGGACTATCCCACCATGCAGCCAATACAACAAACACTTAGTAGATTCACACAATGGAATGAAATAATGCAACAAATATATGAACAATGATATTATTTATTCACAATCAAACAATATTCACAATTTTGCTGCAAGGGCTTTGTTTGTGTTTCAATTAGCACCTTTGGAGTGCTTATTGGAAACGGTCAGCTATTGCAAGTTTGTAGTGTTTGCTTCTTCAAATTGGGAGGGGAAGATCTCTCTTGTTGCTGATTTTCAAAAAATAATGAAGAACGATCAAAACCCTCTGTCAGATCTTGAAAAGACGTCTTGGAGAGCAAATGACTATTCTTGAGCTCCAACCTGCAAAGACAAACAATGAATAATGATGTCTAAGCTTGATACATAGTGATTGATGTGGAAGCAATCAAGTTTGGATGCTAACTCATGATTAAAAACTGATTTGGCCTGATCTGGAGTTCTAAAAGCTAATTTCCATTTATTGTAGGATGTTTTGGTCAAGTTTGCCTCCAAAATCTCTAACTCAAGTCAACAGATCTCTCTTTGACTTTTTAGGCGTCCTTCTTGAGTGTTGAACACATTTTTCATTATTTTTCATGCTTAAGTGCCTTTGTTCGATCCTTGCTCCCGGTTGTTTAGTTGATCTTTAGTTGATGTTGACAAATTTACTGTTGAGGTGGAACAACCCTGATTAAGTGTGCATGGGAGCTGAAAATCTCAAAGACTGAATCTGATGCCTTCAAATCAAGGGCACCTTTCTTCAGCAAGGGTGCTTTTGCCTCAAACTTAGTTAATTTCTTGACTGTTCTTTAATTTCTTCGTTTTGACCCTCCGTGTTCTGATCCAAGATCATTGTTGACTGATGAGTCTGATGATCTCATTGGAACGTGGGATGGATAACCAGCTCAGTCCTGGAAAGGATGATTGGTTCCTCAGCTCTTGAAAGCTTGTTTAGGTCCTTCAAAAGCTTGGGCGCCCCTGACCAATAGGTGCTCTTTTCTCATCTTTTGATTGCCATTTTTGACGACATTTGCTTTTAGCACCTTTTGCCTCTGCTTTCGTTTGTCGGTGATTGGTGAATTAGGTGACTGTACTTGACGATGCGCCGGAAAGCTACCAGAGACATGAAGAAGATACTGCATTGGTGAAAGTTGATGATTGTTTTGGATTATTTGGATTCAAGGGTGCCCCTGGCCAGTAGGGGTGCTTTTAGCCACAATTCCATCATTTCCTTTGAGAAACTTCATCTCTTCGCACTTGACGTTGGTCGTGCATCGTGAATGTTTTGAGCATTGTCGTTGACAACGCATACACATGTATCTTGGCAATCACCTTCACTGTGCTGCGTGTACGGGTGTTGGAAAAATGACAAAGGCATTTGACTGCACAACCCCCTCTTGGTAGCAAGGCGTGCATTCTCTAGACTTAGTCAATTTTCAGCATTTTTCACTTTTGAAAATCCCCTCTGTCGCAAAGCATCTTTTCGAGCATTTTCGCCATAGTTTCTTCGTTGAAGCTTTCAAGGCTTAGATTTTGCTACCTGGTACTGGCCATTCTGCCATTAATGGCTGTGGAGGTCTTAACTTTCTTCTTGAAAAATGAAAATAGTCCCACCAAAGTAAAACAAAATTTTTGGCTATTTTGACCTGACCAGTGTGATCATGAAGCCAATTTATCCTATCAAAATCATTTTCAACTAATTCTGGAAAGGTACTATTTTCAGGGGTTTTCCTAAAAGTAGGGGTTTGAAACCCTAATTTTCAAATTTTTAGAAATTTGCAAGCATCTTCCTTGACACAAACCCACAAAAACCCTATGTTTGGTTTGACCTAAAACATACTTTTGACAACAATTTTACATGATTTAGCTAAATTTAAGCAAAATGTCAAAAGTTTATTTTGGTTACAACATTGGGCTCTGTTTGGTGACCATGTCGGATACTTACGACATAGGAGAACCGAGAATCACTATTTTTTCGTAGACCAGTACTCTTATCAGTTGGGCAATTGAGTCAGGACTTATTTCCTAATTCACCTAACAATTGGAGTTCACCTATTTTATTGGGGCTCACCTATTATTCACCTAAAACAAGACTACCTAAGAAATCACCTAAAACACAACGATACTTTATGGAACGGGGAAACACATAACAACATAATGTTAAAGCAAAGAAAAATTATTTACAAAAGAACTCACCCCATCCCCAAAGGGATGAAATGTTTCAAGTATTGCCTGCTTCTTGGTAGCGCGAAGAGCCTCCCATCGATGCTGCTTTTTCCTGAAAGGCTTTACTTCTCTTTTGATGGGAATTGCAGGAGATAATCCCTTTGGGATGAAGATTCTCAGGTATTCATATATCCAAGCAAAGGTACTTTGACAAAAGTCAGAATATGATGCAAATGGGAAAGCTGATACCCCTGAGGCATTAGTTTTGTTGTAGTCCATCCTCGGGATGTTGAACTCTTCAAACCAATCAATTGAGTTCCAAACTTGATTTCTATAATGTCGTAGGTGATCTTTTTTGGCTTGGAAATATCCTTTGACTGGCTCGTTAATCAGCTCTAGATCACCTTTAACACATAGGAATTTGATTCCCATGTCTTTGGCATCTTTAAGGCCTCTAATAAAAGCTCCTCTTTCTCAGCTTCGGTGAATTTCAATCGCACAGATGAGTGCAACTGTCCTTTAGGGGAGATGATCACTTCCCCTACTTCTGAAACTGCTGTAGTGGAACAACCTCCATCAAACTGTGTTGTCCATGACCTTGTGTCTTCTGTCAATCTCCTTTCAGAACAAGCAATGTTCTGATCTTTAGTTTCTACCTTTGGCAGAGTCACATAATTACTGGGACCTGTTTTAGGCTTTGCTCTTGCTAGAACAGATGACTTGAGCACAACCTGCTTTTTTATAGCATCGAAAATCTGATCTATTTGTTCTGGATGGTCTTGAAGATATTCCAGTTGAGAGATTTGTACCTTAGACTTCATCATGGAAGCTATGATGTCAAAATTTGCTGAAGACGGATCTTGAGCAACCGACATAGTGTTCTTCTGCGAAGGTCTGGGATTGGAAGTGGAAGGCACCTCTTCATCCTTTTCATTTGATCTCCATCTTTCTTCCTCGTCTTTCTGTGCTTTGAAGTGTTGAACACGTGTAGTCACAGGCGTTGAAATTTTTTCATGATTCACTGTAAGAGAATACTGATGGTATGCTTCTTTTTCTTCTTTAATAACGGGTTCAAAGTATCCTGTTGCGGAGTCACCATCGAAGTTATCCATTTGTGGTAAGACAACGTTCAAATTTGTTGTTGGTACAAAACTAGAACTAGGAGCAGCTTCAGCGTATCCCATGATTTGGGTCATTTTCAGATTCTCAGGACACGTGAATCCAATATGTTCATTAGTGTCATTGAAACAACAAAATACTGCACTGTGTGCAACTTCAATCATTGGTCTTGATGGAGATGTTGGCAACTGTGGCTGAAGATTGTCTCTCTTTGGCTGGTACGGTTGTTGAATTGGAGATTTGATAGTGTTTGCTTTCATCAAGCTGGATCATATTATCCTCCAACTTGATGGCGTGTTTTTGCACACTCTTCAACTCTGTTTCTTTTGCCACCTTCAGGAAGAAGGCTATCTTTGATGGAAGAGCATTTATGAAATGGCTCATCAGAATCTCCGGTGATGGATCGAGCGTAGAAGAAAGTCTTGTAACAAGACGATTAAATCTTGATACAAATTCCCTCATGTGTTCGTTGAGTTCCATCTTTGAATTTGCAAGCTGGGCAAACAACATATGATTGTCTTCAGCAGGCTTGAATCTCGCCAAAAACTTCTTGCTCATAGTTTCCCAGCTTGTAATAATGCCTAGCTTCAGGTGATTGAACTAGTCCGCAACATTCCCAACAGGAGTCTCCATAAAGAGACAGATTGCAATGTCTTCATGCGGCACATGCAAGACGGCACAGGCCGTTGTGAATGCAACAAAATGTTCATTTGGGTGTTGACTTCCATCGTCGTGGAATCAGGGAAAGTGCTTCCTTGACCTTTTAGGTAACTCATGATTTACCTGAAACACCAAAGGTCCAATGTTATTACCCCAAGGTAATGAAGGTGGACATCTCTTGCCATCATTATTGTTGTTACCATCCATTGCTTCTTGTATGGATCATACAATTGGATGCCAAAGGATCATTCCCGTGACATAAAAGTGTTAGCTTTTTCTTGAAGTTTTATGCCTCGTTGCCCCACGGTGGGCACCAAAAAACTGTTGGCATTTCAACTAGCACCTCTGGAGTGCTTATTGGAAACGGTAAGCTATTGCAAGGTTTTAGTGTTTGCTTCTTCGAATTGGGAGGGGAAGATCCCTCTTGTTGCTGATTTTTGTGTAAATGAAAGGAATAAAGTAAATTACTATCCTATCATTTTACTCAGCGGTAGGACACTAGGGTGCATAAACACAATGCACCGTAGCTAAGCTTTTCTCTGGTTTCGACAGATCTTAACTATGACTAAACTAGCTTTTAATCTATCCTATCTCCTCAAGATTAACAAAGCATGAGGGCATAGGAGCGGGAATGGATGGTTCGATCACTTGGACAAATTAGTCTCCTAGGATGCATTCGAAGGCTTTGAACTCACAGATCCGTACTGAAATCAAATCCACACAAGTAATCCTTACGGTAATTTATATCTCAGGATTCCCAAGGAGGTACCAAGACCTTTCCGAGGTGTAGGCTGAAAAGTAAATCACTAGAAACAACAAAGGGACGATAATCTAATCTCCTAAATTCCCAAGGAGGTACCAAGGCTTTTCCGAGGTGTAGATTGAAAACAGATTATTGGATACAACAAACAATGATGAAACTTTGAGACTTTTGGATCAAAGGCATGGTAACTCTCTTTATTTATTATCTCAATATTCCACCAAAGATACACGTTTGGACAACAACTTGTGTCAAGAAACAATGACACATGAGGCGATCAAATCAAGAAGACATGAACAGAGATTGGACACACCTATTCGAGTAGAGAGAGCACAAGTTGTACTTGGTGCTTAACTACAATAAATACGATCCAGGAACATATACTAAGTGAACTTTACTTCATGGCAGCAAAATGCTGAGCAATTTTGCCTTCCTATTGTTCGCTTAGTATATCCATTTCCGCTCCTATGCCCTCATGCTCTGTTAATTTTGAGGAGATAGGATAGATTAAAAGCTAGTTTAGTTGTAGTTAAGATCTGTTGAAACCAGAGAAAAGCTTAGCTACGACGCATTGTGTTTATGAACCCTTGTGTCCTACCGTTGAGTAAAAAGATAGGATAGTAGTTTACTTTATTCCTTTCATTTATGCAAAAATCAGCAACAACAAGGATCTTCCCCTCCCAATTCAAAGAAGCAAACACTAAAAACTTGCAATAGCTGACTGTTTCCAATAAGCACTCCAGAGGTGCTAATTGAAATGCCAATAGGCTTACAATAGAATGAGGCCTTAGTCTTAAATGTATCATAGGCACAATTAATGTGGGTTACAATCTCTAAGTTGATATATAGTATGATGCTCTTCACAATATGCTATTGAACTTTCTTGAGCAATCCTTTTGCTTGGAGATCAACCTAATTGCTTTCTAGTGTAGAATAAATGATGCTTATATAATGAGTGCAAGCAAATGGAATATTATGTTTCGACTAGTAAGGTGGTACAATGCTCAATGCAATTAGAAACATGTAGAAGAAGCTGTCTGGGATGAATGTGTTAAGATGTAAGCATTGGAACTCAATGTGGTAGTCATGAATCTCCTTTAAACCAATAAGTTTGTGAGTGTCCTTAAGTGTTGGCACAAAGCTTGAATGTCTGTTGCACAACCTATTAGATTGGATGGTCAACCATCTGTTGTGTTTCCCATCACGACTAGAGTTTAGAAAACTTGGCAAAAATGTTGTCCTTGTGGATATTTTGAAGTAGGTTGAACATTGCTAAGATCTGTGCAAAATCAACATAGAACAAGATCCTGAAACCTAACATGCAAGTGACCAATGAATCGTTATCCTCATGTTTTAGATGCCTAGGCCCTTAAAATGGTTTTTGCGGATTTTGGACAACCAAGAAATCCTCGACAAGAGACAAGTTTGGACATTTCGTAGGGTCACAGATTGTCTGAGTCCCAAGCATGGTGTATTAGTTTTGGCATTCACAACCAAATAACAAAGATTTTGGGTTTTAACACATGTCGGGGATTTCATGAGTGCAGGAATTACCTGAGTTTTCAACTTCATTTTCTTCTAATCAAATCTGGACTTAGTCCCCCTAGGCCACTTGAAATCGCAAAACAACTTCCCATCAAAACCATCCCATGACAAGCAAAACTGAAAATCAGCAAAAGCAAAACGTGGAGATGCAAAAAGAAAAGAGGTGGCCCCTGTTTCAGATGGGGCGTGTGTGCAAGGCACAACACTTTGATTTTGTCTAAATGGCCTCTTATGTTTTTGCTTGCTTAATTGAACATGTAAATATCTATTGCATGTGAGCATTGAATGTGTTATTTGATTATGGTATGATACTTTCATGGAGAGGTCTAAGGATGGATCCCACCATACTAATTTACAGATGTAGCCTTCCTGATGGTGACTACAAAATGGTAAGATTTGTTTTGAGGTTTGTTCAGACAGAACAAAACCCTAGTTTTTGTTATACATTTTTTCATGTCTCATGTGAAGTCACAAATATAGAGTGGAGAGTAGAAAGTCAAAGACCAAGAGGAAGTTATGTTTTGCTGTCTATTTTAACAGATGAAAGCATGAAAGTTGGTTTCCCTAGGAACCACTAGTTCTGATATTTTATGGATTGCTACTACTATATAGCAGATACAGGAAGGAATGGGCCTAGTCAAAGACCAAAAGAACTTCTATTTTAGTGTTTCTTTGTTTAAATCTTAGCTTGTAAGGGAATCAATGAATCTGCATTAAAATCATATTTTTTTATTTCTCTATGAAAAATATGGAAGATATATCTTTCATAGAGGAAGTAGAATGCCAATTTCACAAATAGAGCCTGTAGTCTGTTTGTCTTTGGTTGTACCCAAGTGTGCTTACTACCCGTTCTAGAAATGGTAGATGATTTGTATCTGTAATTTTTAACTCTCTCTAGATTTTAACATGGGGACAATATTTTTAACTTTTTCTAGATTTTAATATGGTTACAATTTTTTGTAGCTTTCTCTACATTTTAACATGGCAACAATTTTTCACATCTTTTCTTCAGAAAAGATAATGAACACAATTTATTTGATTGAACAAATATTCAGTGTTTCATTTTCACTTGATAGTCTCTCATTGTGCATTCTGTTAATTCTACATCATTATAAGCCATGATTACACAAGGGCTGAAATGAGGACAATTGATCTTATACCACATAACAATTGGTATATGTTATCACAAGTAAACTCCCAAGTATCTGGACACTACCCTTAAAAGTTTATATGTGTTAGTGATAAATCCACTAACTTTACCATGTCTTACTTGACACAACTGCCAATGATGGCAATTCCAGTTCATGTCCTTTGCCACGTCTTTTACAGTCTCTCTGTTGCACCTGAAGGAGATCCAGTTGAACAATAGTCCCATTGCACTTACTATTTATCGTTAGAATACCATTCCCCTTTCTTTATAGGTTGTAGATCTCTCTGATGTCCCACCCGATGTCACTGATCTTGAATCCACAATGCCCCTTGTGTAGGGCTTCTTTAAATGTTTGCACTGCTAAATTTGGAATCCATATTACTATTTTGTTTTGTCTTCCTGTTTTGGAGTCTATCCTTATTAACAGTTACACGCTCTCTTAGTTTTCTTTCCATGATAAACACCTATTTTTTCTTTTTTATAACATCATCCATAATTGCTTTGTCGATAGTTTGGCAGATAATTGCTTTGTTGGAATTTCATCTTTGTCTACTGTATATGTATCCAATATCTTACCATTGTTTCTATTTGCAAAAAGCAATTTTTGGTCCAGAATTAGCCAGCACACCAACTTTGCATATAGGATTACTATTGTCTGAAATGGACAAATTTTCGCTTTACATGTATGTTCAAATTTTATATCCTTTGGGTTCCAAGTGTATGACCAAGCTAGTGAGTAAACTGTTCCTTTCCAACCCAAGAATGCTCTCTTGAATTTGATATCTGTAAACCTTATTCTGAGCTCAGGGTTATTAGGAACTTGAAATCGTAATATTCATCTCGCTACAACAACTAACTCAATTGACTGGAAGTTTTAGCTGCAGGTTTGTTTTAAATAATCTTGTGAATTGTTTTGAATCTTCTAAATGAATTTTGAGCTGTTAGTAAAGGTACTATTTTGCATTTGCGGAAGGTCTTTTTTAATGTCTTAAACCCCTGTACAACTTGGAGTATATCTTGTGACATAACAAAAAGAAGATACAAAATTGCTTTGCGAGTGAGATGTTGTACTTTGATTGGAGATCTCTTTGAAAATGAATTCTTTTGATGTTATCTCAATTCCATAGTATTCTCACTTTACCACTGCAACTTTAATAGATGAGCCCTCACAAGTTTCTTCACTTCATAGGGCGTGGATTCTTCAGGTATAAACTTCGTCCATAAATGCTTGATAGGACAGTTTCAAACTTGCCATGATACCAATGTTGGATTAATCAACTGGCCAAACAATAAGAATGGCAGTGTCAATCGGTAAAAGACAAATAAAAGAGGCAGTGACACTTGATAATCTCTCACAGTAAATCATCTTAATTATAAATTATTGTAGGCCCATAATTTACTATATAAGCACTACATGAGGATGACTGACTTAATATTTATTAGCCCTAGATGCTCTTGAAGTGTTTGTGTGGAACCATATAAAAAGAATTTTATGCTGACTATATTAGCTTTTCTAACTTATAGCACTCCTTAGTTATTTCCTTTTGCCTTTGAAGAGTTTTTGATCATGCTTACTTTTAGTTTTCATTTAAAAACACCTTTTTAATTGCACATCTTTTCTTGCATCAGCCTTTTTGCGCATCTTACACATTCATATGGTACATTAATTTTTATCCTTTTTTTCATAATTTGCCTTGTTAGTGCATAGAAGCGGTACACATATTAATGTGAATTCATGACTTTTCTATGACAATTTTTAGTGCTATGAATATCTTTTTACTGACATTTGTGGCCCATGAAAATTGGCAATTGTTATTGTATGGCAACCAGTATATTCATCAATTTTCTTTTATACATTTCTTTTCAAACCATGCCAATATTTTATAGGAGAAAAGTCAGTTTGTTTGTATCATTCTATTTGTTTATTAATTGGAATTTTGTTTGAGAGACTTGAAATTTTACTTGTGAATTTTGGGAATACAGCTGTCTTCCCTGTGGACATTTATTTGGATGGTCATGTATAAGGAAATGGATTCAACAGGGTGGTAGGAGAATGGGCAAGGTAAATTGTATTTTAGCTCATTGATTACAAAAATTATAAAAAAGTATTTACAATCTATTATATTGGATAAGTGTGGTAAGAGAATGGGCAACGTAAATTCTATTTTAGCTCTTTGATTACAAAAATTATAAAATGTATTTACAATCCATTATATTGGATTAGTAAGGTTGTCTGGACCAAACTCCGATATTAATGCTTGTTTTTATTGAAATGTAGTGCCCACACTGTAATAAGAAGTGTAAGGATTGTGAGATAAGAATACTCTATGTACCACGAATAGCTGTAGCTGACGGGGAGATGCAGCAGGTCAGTTGTGTGCGATGTTCATACCTATTTTTCTTTCCTCTTTATAATATTTGGTGTAATTTACTAATGTCAGCGATCCCTTATTGTTGTCCATGTACTCTCTCACGGAGTCCTTTGCATTTTCTGCTAGATATTTATAAAATACGATTTTTTAAAATTGCTCTTCTTGTTATTTATATCTTCCAAATCATTATCACTTATTTCTGCTCTCGTGTTAACCTGTTAGTGGTACACAAATTCTGTGATCTGATATAAATATATTTCTCTGGAATAACAGGAGTTGACTTTGCTTCAAGCAGAAAATGAAAAGCTTAAATTGGAGGTAATGCAAAGCAAGTTGAGAAAGATTATAATTATAGCATTCTATCTATTATATTATGATTATTCATTATAGCATTCTATCTATTGTCTTTGTGATACTGATCCTATTAACCTTTTTCAAAGGGACAATTTATTAATTTTTTTTTCCCAAAATTTATCCCTGTATTTTAATAATGCATTTCTTATCTTTCTGAGCAAGATTGACCAGACCTGCTTTTCTTGTAGTTGTTAAATTGACATCCTTTTCAAACTCATGTTAAATTATAGTGCTGCATTAGACAAATGTTGTGTTTTGTCTGTTGAATGCTGAACATTCCAATTGTGAGGATGCTAAATATTGTTGAAATTTATTCTGAGAAATCACAAGTTTCTTTGATATTGTTTATAACTGAAATGTATGTTAATCTTTACCGTGCTGTAAGGGCCTTGCTAAGTTGCTTGGATGAGTTTAATGTTAATATGATACTGAAAATATTATGAACAAGAAATTGTTGGTGGGTAGTTCATCGATGTGATAAATAGTTACTTTTGAGAGGCTCATGAGGTTCTATTTTACATTCTATGGTCAGGCAACTGAATGGCTAATAACCTGCTAATGTTTGTCTACATGCATAATTTGCAATCTGTTATGTCATGTGTACATATGTTATGAAATACTGATGCTCTAGCTTGTATATGCAGAACAACAATCTGATTGGAGAAAGTCATCGAAGAAAGGTATTTACTTTTTACAGAATGGACTTTGTGGACACTCAATGCACTCTAAAATTCACTTTCTGTGTTTAGTTGCTTGGAGACATATGGTTTTAAATACATATTTAAGTTATTTGGCGCGTTGCAATGTACATTCTGTTATTTGACTCCGAGGCTTCTCAACTCTGCACATTTGTTGTTTTTGTTATCACTAGAATGATACCCTTAGTTGTTTAGAATTACCCTCATTTACATGCAAATACTGATTGTGCAAGTCATCATTTAGGAGGAACAGGCATATCATATGGACATCAAACATCTCAGGGTGGAGGTAAGGATGCTCTCTTAGATATCTCAAATGAGCTGCACAAACATTGTATAAAATATGCTGTAATGAGTTCTTATTTGAGGTCATTTTGTTATGGTGGAATCTGCATATTTCTGTTTTCAATGGTGAACCAGTTAGTTGGGAATTTTAATCATTGATACAGCAGGATTTGGAGTAAATTTATGCAGTGATGGTATAAATTTATAAGTAGTCTCATTTTGTTAAGCTTCTTTAAAACTAAACTAAGTTTTTTATGGTTTGTAGAAGCAAAATCTGCTCGATGAAATCCAAAGACTTCGTGGGCAAAAGGTATGTTTGCGTTTCTATGGTAACCAACCTTGAGAATTATGTTTTAATAAATAAATAGGTTATTAATTTTTGGAAGGTTTGTTTTGAGGTGCGACAGTACTGATACATTGTTTCTAACTTTCTACATTTAATTATATTATGAATAATTACATGTCCTGAGTTCTATTATAGGCATTGTTGGCGGCTACTGTGTCAGAACCATATGGATCTCCAAGTAGCTATCACATGACACGATTTGATGTTCGTGATGAATGGAGGAAAAATGAGCTGTATGAGCCTTTGCTTAAGAAAAGACATACACTTTCAAATGATGTAATCCATTTACCAAAACTGGGTAAGCTCTTTTGCACATACAGTTGTCCCTGAGATAAGGTGTATGGATTTTAGATTTTTTGATTTCTTCTTAATGAAAAAATGCTTTTCTTCCAGTTTCATGAACAACTCAAGCTTCTTATGTTTTGACGATATACATGTCTGTCTGTTAGGGTCTACGTCATCTTGTTTTGGCATGAACAGAGGCATTCAATATAGCTTTGACTTACAGGTATAATATTTTTTCTATGTTTTTGGATCATCGTCCGAACTAACTAGCTGATCATTAGCAAGTTAGAATGTCTTCTTTTTTAGGAAGGGCAAGTGCATCGTTGATCTATTGAATATCACTGTGGTGGCCAGATAGAGGAATTAAGATGTAAGTTATAACATAAGGTGGCATGATTCTGAACCCCAAGATAACTGGAATATTCAATTTTTGTAAATTAATTGGATCTGTGCAGAACTTGAGTGGGTATGGTTCCCTTTGTTTGTGGCTCTGTTTACTGCCTTATCTTCTTTTTGTATTAGACTAAGTTGCTGGTTCATGTACAGGTTTGGGGTTCGGCAGTAGAACAATTTTTTTTCCCTGGGTTCGGGACAGCTGGGTAGGGCAATGCAATATATATGATATAAATCTATTGATATATTTTAATTGTTATTTTTATATTTTTTCAATAGTATATATATTTAATTTTTAATTTTTTATATTTAGTACAATATAATTTTGTTTAATATAAAATGATTATATTAATATAAAGTAATTGAATAATTTATATTATAAAGCTATCAAATTTAAAGTGATTCCGCTTCACATATTTAAATCTTCTACTTCTGTTTAAATGAATGAGTCATATTGACAAGGCTTTCAAAGGAGTTCTTATAAACAAAGCATGAGTGGTGAATGATATGGTGCAGCAGCAGTAGTTAATTATGAGGGATGTTGCAATCTCGACAATTAAAATTGGTCATTCTTATCTCTGCCTCTGCCATGCACTAGTTTTGACTGCAAATAGAGGGAGGATAAATAACTAAATGATGTGGCAAGTGGAGCTTGCCATGTCCTTTTTCCTTTCTTCTTGCTTTTCCTCTATCACCCAATCTGGATACAGTGTTTTGTGGCATGGTTTCAAACAGTCAGCTCAAACAGTTATACCTTCATGAGATGAGATCAAATCAAACACAATTTGCAGGATTACATCTTGGAAAGAACAGAAGATAAGTCCTGTAAGTGAAGTTGTAGAGTGATGATGAAGTTAAAAGAATATGGGGTTGAGATAGAAGACCACGAAGATGGTAAATATCTTTCTTGGGTAGTTTAAGAGTGCAAATGTTGGAAGTGGCCATTTCTTTCCAAGCACTGATATAGTTGCAAGGCCATGAATGCAGAAAGAGGGTATCGGAGGTAAATAGCATTGAAAAGGAAACATAGTATCTTTTTCTAAAAGCCATTGATTCTCTTGGATTTGCCTGGGACATGGCCTTGCTGTCCCAGGTACCCTGTGGGTACATTGAACCAGGGCCAGATCTGTATACGTACCTGTACTTGTCTTTCTGGTATGGTGACAGCAATAAAAACATAAGGATATAACCTATGTTACTGGGTTCTTCAAAAAAGGACCCCGTGCCTACTCCTGGAGTGTTTGGGTACAGGAGCGGCTTGGGGAATGCCCAGGTAGCCCCGGGTTCTCTGTGGGTCCTTCTTGGGCGCTCCCAGGCACTCCTAGGGCGCTGCCAGGGTGCTGCCAGGCAGAAAATGTTAATTTGAATCATCCTTTTTTGTTGCAGTAGTTTGTGATCTGTTTTAGCTTGGGTTTCAAATTAATTTCAAAGGTATTATTTCATTATCAGCTTCTTAAATGTTGCTTGTCAATTTAGTGGATTTATAAAATATTTATTTCAGTATAAACATTGACATTAATCCAATATTGTAATAACTAGATGGTTTATCTTCAGATCCCTATTATCATTGTAAGTTTGTAATTGTAATGATCTTCATTTGAATCGTGGCTTTAGACATATATGATATATGACATAATATTGAAATTTTGAACTATCAATTGGCATTTATCTTTATCACTACCATTGATCAATGATTCAATGATGAATTGATGATTGATGATTGATGAAGTATACTATATCATACTATCAAATGTATTTACAATTTTGTATATTTTTAATTTTTTGCATATATATATATATACACAACCGTACCCAAACGTACCGTATTTTAGGAAAAAAAATCACCGTATCGGTGTACCCGTGCCCGATCCCATACCAAAACTGGCAACTTAGGATATAACATAAGTAGTAGATTGGACTTATATCTCAACTTTTATTGTGATAGAGCTGGTCTTGCCTATAGAAGTTATTGCTGAATGTGGAATGGAATTATCTCAATTTCTAGAGAGCTTCATTGCCATATTTTCTTTGAAGTTTGGGATAAGCTCATAAATATTGCGTTGTGGTGGTAACCGTACTTCATGTATTCACCTTTGTTATTGTTAGCATAATTCTTATCATTCTAAATGATCAACACCGTAAGTAATTTCCACCTTTTGTTGAAGGTTATAGGTTAACCGTTCATATCCATGTAAGAGTTAAGTCTATCCAAAGCACCTTAGCCTTTCCATTTCATTAAAAAATCGTATAATTATTTCGTCTTGGCTTAGCATTGGGGCACTCGGGGCATTATAAATTTCTTAGTCAATCTACCCTAGAGCAAGTCAATGATGAGTTGATAGCTTTGCAAGCCATACCCATATATTGTAATCTTGCAGGGCTAGATGTATCATTTTTTATCGTAAGGGGCCTACTACTATTTTATTTTTGATTGTCTTCTTGCTCAAATTACCTTTGAGTTTGTTATCCCACAAAAATGTGAAGAACCCTGCTGGTTCTAACTTTGCCTGTAGATGCTGAAAGCACCGTTTTTGTGTTTTCTTATTGTTTTGATGGATTTATAGTATTTAAATAAAATGTTGCCAGGCAAGATGAAACATTTCCTATAGATATTTGCCCAATTTTTTCCCAAATGTTCCACAAAAATTTTAACAAACAATTTGCTTGCACAACTGATTTCAATTTATCCAATAACTTGCAAACAACTTCCAATGTAAATAGTTTTAGAACAAGATCTGAAATTACATATGAATATTGCCTTTCAAATCTTCAGTAGAATAACAACAGAAAGAGAAGTATGAGTTTGAAGCACAAAGTGAGACATCTGAGTAATATCTCCAACAAACAATGGGTTTTTGTCCATTGCCTCCAAGCTCGGGGGTTTCTGTCCTCAAACCTGCTGAAAGCCAAAGCTTCCCCAAAATTCTCGAAGAGAATATAATAATCAAGCATAAACCAAGCATGTTGAAAGTGAGCCCCTTGCAACCCTTTTATAAACTTTTCATAAGAGCTCATTCACACTTTTGACGAATGTGGGATAAAACATAAACTTCCTTTTTGCCTTTTTGAAGTCATGTATTTTAAAATAAGGGGCCCCTTTTACTATTCATTTTCCCACTTAACTTTAGGCTCACATTAATAAAGTTAAATGATTGGCTTTAAGTTTATAATTTAAACTTTATTAATGTAGAGATGAATTAAACCAATGGAACTAAAATCATCTGATGATAATAACCAGTCTTCCATTGAAAAGGCATTGTCATTGGAGACCCCGACCCACCTGATGAATTACTATTAATAGCATTAATGACTTACTAAAAATAATAAGTGTACCAAACTGCCTCAAACGCCCCAGATTGACTTGCAACGAAAATATTTTAGGCCAAAAATCCTCAAGATTCCTTAAAAGCCCTGGTTAGCCTACAACACCAAGGAGAAATAGGCTAATGACAACATCATACCATGCGAGTTAGAAAAGGGGACATTACAGTCCTCCCTTCCCGAGATTGCTTGCCCTCAAGCAAACATCAACCAACCCGTTGCTCCACCTTGATAAAAACACCATACACCACAAATTGTGAAGCAACATCAGGCACATGCAAGAATACTCCCCAATGAACCCAAACTGGAACCCTGATGCACACAAAGGATCCTTCAACATACTGGAGAGTGTCCAACATAAAATACTTGGATCCCAAATCCAGAATAGAAGTCTGCTATGAAAAACACCCTTAGACTTACACTGCTCAAATCTGAACTCAACCTCACCATGTTGCGGATAGTGAAGCAACCCAATGGGTCCCGTCCAATACACAGTGCCAAACCTATTGCCACTTGGATCCCAATACAATCTGAATTCACATCCATTTGTCATGAAAAGACAAAAATATCTAGAAGCATCCGCAACACAATATCTCTCTACAATCTCTCTGAAACTCCCATGGATGTAATAACTAACCAGACCATCATGTCCACTGACACCGTAATTACCCTGTAACCATGTATCCATATGAAATCTCTGTGACATAGAAGTAGCAAACCCTGTCAGATATATATCAGCATGATGGATAACTGACTGCCGCCCCTGCAAACACTCTCCTACAAACAATTGAGTTGGGTAATTGCAGCCTCTAGTCCCATCTTCTGAAGATGGCAACTCTCCATCCCACAGTGGATGGTATAAGCCCGGAGCCAATCCATACCGATGCATCATGAAGTCCTCCGTTTGTGGATGAAAAGAGAATTGAGGAGCACTCATTATGCTGTCCCGATAAGAAGCACTAGCCTTTGTCAACAGCTGACTGACAAAGACCTGAGTATCACCCTCGATTGTGCAAAGAGAATCATCATGCGCACAAGAATTGTGCATCAAATACAAATCACATACAGGTGAATCAAAGGAAAAACTGTAAGCACTCCTCATCGTGTACACATTGTGAAACTCCTCCGTGAGCCTTGTTTGGAATCCCGATGCACTAGAAAGGTCTTGAACACTACTATTATCACTCAAACCTGAACTAGTATCAGGAGTGTGATTGACTTCCAACTCAAAGAGTGGATTATTATAGATCAATCCACCATCAGACTCAAATAATGGATTATTCACAAACTGCACAATCACTCCATGCTGATTTGAATCATCCATCTCTGAATCCCTGGAGCAATAAATTGAATTGTACTCCTGAATTGGACCAACAAATTGCTGATCATAATCAACTGCATGGAATGAAATGACTGATTTGCTTCTAGGGGAGGGAAACAATTCAACATAAGAATCAATCTCCCAACTAGATGATACGCTGCGTATCTCCTATGAAGAAGATGGAGTAGTGTCGTGAGTTGTCACACAACTCTCTGGTGAATCGACTACGATGTCACAAAAGTTATCAATAATCTTCCTTGCATTATCTATCGTGGGACTAACATTAGGAGAACCTGGTGCAACATGTGGTTCCCTGCAACTCTCAACCAATGCACTCATCCCATCTGTATCAACTGCACCTGTAACTGTGATGGATGTAACCACATATTCAACCTACTCACAACCAAAATCTATGGATACATGCTCCTCACCAACTGCTGCCATGGGAACCTGAACTATATCTGAAGACGGTGAAGATTGTGCCAAACTCAACTCCACGGTAAGCTCCTCTATCCGTGACTGTGATTCCTGGAGGATCAACTGGGCGCTCTTCAACGAGTCCATAGTCACCTCAAGCTCATGAGTGAGCTCATCAACCTCCTCTTCCTTTCCCTTCAATGCCTTATGACAGATGCAATCCCGCTCAAGAAGATAATCTCTGTCTGCAAGTAGCTGTAGGTAATTTTGCTACATTATTCCAATTGCTTCTAGAAGTGTGTGAAACTCTGCAAGGGAAAGACCACTCTCTTTGTGCTTATTTGTCACGGGAGTACTCCAACCATGTAGGGCCAACATCTGACAAGCAACATCAAAATGCTCTATGGCTGTGGCAATCATACTATCATTCACCTTAAGTTGCCCTACCAAATGATGAGGACCTTGGAACTTATCACCCCCATACAAGTTTTCTGATTTAACGTTTGCACTATGATATGAGGTTGAATCATCATTGCTCACTAACTGATAAACGGCATCATGAGTGCTATTAGCTTCACTCACATCATCAATGGTACTGCTGTCATGAAAATCAGAATTTTTATGGTTCGAATTTTTCATGCAATCCCCATGTTTGACACTCATATCTTGCATGCCAACATTTGTAGATCCTTCCTCAACATTTTCCACTTGTACCATCGCCTCCACATCATGATTATTCAAATCACTAACATGATCTAGGCTAGCGTTTTGAGAAACCTCTTGTAAGGATGATGTAGACAAATTATTTCCCAAGGTTGTCCTAATGTCTCCTTCAGTCAAATTAGCATGTCTATCAAATTCATCATATAAATTTTTGCATACCTCATCGGAACTTGATGACACCAAATCATTCTCTTGGAGGGCATATTAATGTTCTCACTCAAGCCATGGAAGTGCTCCGACTGGCGATTGAAGAATGCCTTTGCTTGCTTCTACATTCCTTCCATTTCTGATGGAGCAAGTGGTTGCTTGCGGGCATGGAGAGTAACGATGCAAACTTAAAGATTGTGTGACATCAAACACATTGCACGTATCCATTGACTTTCTCAAATCTAGTATTAGCTTTGTTGTAGTCGCCCTAATTACTATAGACGAGGAGCGATTCATTTCCTTTGCAAGCTCCCAAATTCATAATACCCACATCCTCAAGTCTGGGTTTGCTATCACCTTCTCTAGATAAGCCATAAAATCTCCTATCATCACCCCTCCACCAACTCTCTCCTTCTTTCACCTAACTTCAGCACCAAATTTGTTACTCCTCTTTGTCATCCTTCTTTTGCCCATACCAACATTAGAAGGAGAAGAAGCCATGATGCCACACAGGGAATCAAGCGATGTGTTTCTGAGACAATTTTTTAAAGGTCATTTTTTAGAGGATGACTATTTAAAAATATGGAAAATCTTAAAATATAAGGAATTTTAAATATTCATATGATAACATTGATCAAACATTCATCATAGAGAATATAGAACCTTTGTGAGCATGGGTAATTGAATAGGAATTATGATGTTCTTTATATATATGTATGTATGTATGTATGAGCATCAGTTAATAAAGACATGTTTGATTGGCATGTATTTTAGGTGAGGAATTTATTATTGAAGTTTTCTTGAAGCCTTCAAAACTTTATGTTTTCTTTGTCAAACTCGTTAGCAAAGAGGAATGGTTAAGTAAAAAGATAACTAGTTATGTTCTAGTTTGAACTTAGTTGGGAAACTAATAGATGGGATTGTTCTATGAGTTGTCTGTGCAAGGCATGATTGATACATTTTTGCATTATGAAAGTGGCATTTTTTGCCGACTATGAATTAACTTGTATTAAGTAGTATAATGATTTTAGCATGCCAACTTTGTTTGTGGTAGTCCTTTGTATATTGAACATGTCCAATGTATGAAACAAGATAATCCTTGATTGTGAAGATACATGGGATTTTTCTAAGAGTTGTCTGTGCAAGGCATGATTGATACATTTTAGCATTATGAAAGTGGCATTTTTTGCCGACTATGAATTAACTTGTATTAAGTAGTATAATGATTTTAGCATGCCAACTTTGTTTGTGGTAGTCCTTTGTATATTGAACATTTCCAATGTATTTTGTGATCATGATTAATCATTGTTCTATTACTTGGTTAGACTTATAGTTTGGTGGGGGTTTCGGGGCAACCTTCAAAACCACACAAAGCTTCATGGTGCTCACCATTTTCATAATGTTTTGTAAATTTTAGATGGGCTTGCTATAAACCAAATAGGCATTGAATGGTTGTAAGCTTTTTTTAAAAATAACTGAATTGTGCTTGGGTTAGGGGACAGCTAGCCATCTTTGGGACAGATGGAGGATGTCTGTGCATACCTTGCAAATTGTTTGATGTCCTAGGGATGTTTCCTAAATGTTGAAAAAAGAGATGATGGGGTGGGGTTGTTTCCTACTTGTCCCGGTGTCTCTGAAACGCTCCCTACTGGGGACATGGTCATTATGGGTAGGGGATGTGTCCCTGGGAAGCATAGGCTTTAATAATTGACTTGTTATCATTAGGGATAAGAACAATTATTGCTCTTCATTGGTGCTAAAACAATAGACCCTTAAAGAATGCAGTAAATGCAATCTCAGCTATTGTAAATGTAACTGTTTGAATATCACAAAAGCTTGAAGTTGTCTACCAAAGGAAGAAATATTAAAGGCCTTACTGGAAAAGGAAAATACTAAAATTTCTTCTGCAGCTTGAAATGGAAGCTACTTCTTCCCCTTACAAAGCACAATCCATCAATGATGAAGATGAAAAGCATTTGCACAATATCCAGGTGAAAGAAGCTCTGGCTCAACAACAGTTTCTGCATCAGCTTACATCCTCTGCCAAAAAGGACGCATTGAGCATAGCTCTTTTCCTTTTAGTAGCCCATTTTGCTCTTTCCTAGACAATGGAAATATCAAAAAGAAGATCCATGAACTTGTTGAGAAATGACACAACCAGCATAGCTCTTTGCCTTGCGGCAGCCCCATTGTGCTCTTACCTAGAGGATGAAGATATCAAAAGGAAGATCCATATTCTGGAGAAATGCCACATTGAGCATAGCTCTTGCCTTGTGGCAACCCCATAGTGCTCTTTACAAATGATGGTTCATGTATGCATTGATTACAGAGTTTTCAACAAGATCACTTTGAAAATACTATCCTTTTAGCTTTATCAAGATTAATGACTCTATTGTACCACTGTGAAGAATCACTATCCTCTTATCAAGATTAAAGATCCTGTTGGACCAGTTCACCTTGAAGAATATCATCCTCTTATCAATAGTAAGGACCCTATTGGACCAGCTCACTGTAAAGAATCACTATTCGATTCCTAGTGAACCTTCAAATGTTTAGAAGATAGTCTTTGAAGCCAGTGAGGGTTTGTTTGAATGGCTGGTCATGTTTTTGGCTTGCTCAATACATCCACAACATTCATGCCAAAGATGAAATACATTCTCTAATTTTACCAGCTTCATTTATTGCTGTTTATCTTCATGACGTTCTCATTTATGAAAAATATGTAATGAACATGTACTTCAAATAGTGCAAGTGCCCAATATTTTTCATCAACAAAAGTTGTATGCCAACATGGAGAATGCTATTTTTCCAAAAAGGAGATAAATATCTTGGATATATTATTGAAGCATATGTCGTAGATGTAGATACAACCAGGTTTTGTGTCATTGGGGAATGGCCTACACCATAGATCCTCATAGAACTTCAGTGTTTTGGATTCAACAAATTTCCATAGGAAGTTCATCTTTTTTTCCCATTAGTTTGCCAATGAATCAAGTTACCAAAGGTGGCACAAGAGTAACGTTTACGTGGTCAACTGCATAACAAAAAACATTCAAGGAATTGAAATACAGATTTTATTTTGTGTTATTTTTTGCTTTACTTGATATTCAAAAAGCATTTTAATTTGAGAGTGATGCATCTGAATTTGTACTTGGAGAAGTCCTCAATTAATTTGGTCTCTTAGTTTCCTACCATAGTGAGACATTCAGTGACATGGTGAGAAAATGGTTTTCATATTCTTTAGTGGATTCACTTGAACATCAGGCATAAGGAGAGAAGTGCCAATCAAGTGGAAGATAATTTAAGCAAATCCTTGGTCCCCTCTGGCTAGAACTGTACAATCTGATTGAGACTTTGGAAATATCTATCGAGCACTTGATAGTGGTATATACAATTTTGTATTGCCTGCATCATCTAGGACACTTGAGTGTATCATGTGAGGTAGAGTGTAGTAATTTCATATGGAAGGCTCTCTTCAGCATGGTTGTAGGCCATTTTTGAGTTGAAACAACTCTTGTAGTTGTGAAGAGCCATTTGTTTAACCACATATTTTGTATTGCCTGCATCATCTAGGACACTTGAGTGTATCATGTGAGGTAGAGTGTAGTAATTTCATATGGAAGGCTCTCTTCAGCATGGTTGTAGGCCATTTTTGAGTTGAAACAACTCTTGTAGTTGTGAAGAGCCATTTGTTTAACCACATATTTTGTATTGCCTGCATCATCTAGGACACTTGAGTGTATCATGTGAGGTAGAGTGTAGTAATTTCATATGGAAGGCTCTCTTCAGCATGGTTGTAGGCCATTTTTGAGTTGAAACAACTCTTGTAGTTGTGAAGAGCCATTTGTTTAACCACATCTGAGGCTAGATATTGTAAAACATATCAAACCCTATATTTGCTTGTGCCAACTAACATGAAGCAAGGTACATATACCATGTTTCCTATACCATAGTTTACATACTCGAAACGGAGAGTACTCAGCAACTTAAAAAGTATACAAATAATAAATTTAATTTAATTAAAAAACTAATTTAAATATTTTGAAATATTAAATTTTAATATAAACTTTAAATAATACCAATAGTAAACATATTAAATAATAAATAATTTATAGTTAAAAACTAATTTAAATATTTTAAAATATTAATCTAAATAATATTGATATATCATCTACCAATAGTAAATATATTAAATAATAAATATATTATAGTTAAAAAAGTAATTTAAATATTTTAAAATATTAAATTTTAATATATTAACAAGAAGACAAATCAAGTATCAACATTGTTTAAAGAACTAAAATATAAAGATATTAAATATAAGAACACATTCAACACAGTGATGGTAATTTTTAATGATGATTCAAAAAGATGAAGGCTGAAGGCTGGAAACCAGATATGAAACTGGAAAAAAAACCCTAAATCGCGATGCCAATAGCAACCAGTCGTGTGGAAATAGAAGCTTCAAATCGTGCCAAAAACGAAGGGAAAATCGTGGGTGTGTAAAAATATGTAAAATCGAGGGTTTAAGTAGAAGAAATGCGGAAGAAAACAAGTGAAAATACTGAAAAACATGCGTGAAAATTAGGGAAAAAATGTTAGTTTTAAGATCAGATTTAATGCACAGAAAATTAACTCAAAAATCAGATACAATAACACAGCAGATACCCTGGGAAAACCCTCCTCTTGAGGGAGAAAAACCCAGCAACAAATATAACTCTTATATATATGAGCAGTGGCAACAAGTATCTTTACAATGAGGCCACACACAAGGCCAATAAACAGCACCAGCAATGGCTGTAACACACACTAATAATTTGCCCTTCAATCTGCACTTGAATAGACTCACAATCTGCTCCTATATGAATTCGCACTACTCTTCTTGAAGAACTTGCACTTAATGGAGAAGGAGATTGAACTTTTCTTGATGCTTGAATGAAGGAAAGTGACCTTCTATATATACAATGCTAGATAGGTTGCACCTTTACAAATGACTAGGTCGGCCATCAAGAAATAACTACAAATAATAATAATTAAATTACAATGAAGGTTGGCCAAGGAAGAATTATACAAGGAAGGTTGGCCAAAGTAAAGTTGCCATTAACACATATAAATAAATTATATCTTCATTTGAGGCTGGAAGAATTGAGCCCGAAGCTGCTAAACTTCAACAAAAAACATGCCAATTTTCTGGCGATTATTTGCCATTTTTTACCTGTGGTTAATTGGTAATAATCGGCGATTTAAAGTACTGTAGCAATCTGTGAGTAAAGGCAGATATTAATCGTTTTATCTGAAATCTGGCAATTAATTGCCCACTCGGAGAGTAATCGGCAATTATGTAAACTATGTCCTATACCATGCAAGTCTTTGGAATCAGTTTCTGTGGATTTCCTTTTAAGTTTACCTACTATTATGTAATGTATTGGCTGTGTCTGTAGCAGATGACAGATTCTCAAGACGGAATTTTAGAAAGACTATTTCAGCTCTAGAAAAAACTCAATTGTACTTTCAGAATGTATGGTTTTCCTTTGGATTACCATCTATCATCATACACTATTGGGACATGAGATTTTTGAGGAAGACACTTAGGTTATGATGGGCACAAAGTTGACAAAATTGACTGCATTCCATTCACAAGTTGATGGACAAATAGAAGTGGTAAATATGATGATTGTGCATCTTCTTATAATGAACAATTCCAAGAAGCAGCACACTTGGGATGAAATTATTCCTTTCATTTAATATTAGCTACAAGAAACCTCTGCAAAATTTTACTTGACACACACACACATCTTATATATATATACAAGAAACCTCTGCAAAATTCTGGGTCAAAAGCATTTACTCCAAAAAAAATAAAATAAAAAATATAGCACTCATGAGACCCATCCAAGGTGTGTTATATATACAAGACCCTCTCCATCATTTGGAGTATGTGGGATTATATTTTTTCTTTGCAAGTATTTGATCACATTTAAGTGCTTCTATTGTGAGTATGAAACCCCTCGCAAGCGTAACTGAGGTTAGGACGAAAACCCTAACTCTCCTTGGCAATTTCAATTAGAAAATTGCAGCTGTGCTAATCAGGAATATGTGTTCTTCCAGACTCAGCGATAAGGCATTTGCAAGCAAATAAGGAACGCCATTTCTTTACACTTTCTCTTGGCCGGCCGATTAGATTCTATACTCAATGTCTGAATGTCAAGTGAACTCCATCCAATCTCTGAATTGTTATTTACAGTGTCCTCTGTAATTTCTACCCCCAATTTTTCCACTCTCCCAAAGTTTATCAGATGAACATTTTGTCAAACAGTTTACAGACATTTCATTTTAAAGCATAAAATGGTCACAGCCAAGAAAGCCCAAATTTTAAAAGAATCTGATAACAGTTTGTTACGGATAGGAATTTTTTCATATCATTGACACCTCCTACAGCTGGATTAATAGATACATACAAAAATTATTATTAATACCAGCTGGAAATGAATTAAATATAACTTTTTCCTGTTCTGTTTAATTTTTCCAGCAATACCATCAATGATACGACACCTTTTAGACTCACTGAAGATTGTATGGCAATTCCATCGTTGGTACAGGAGCCTCAACATGAATTACGGCTGCTGTCAAAGATATTAACTCCTTACTTCTTGTTTGCAGCTCCCTATTTGCTGCGGCCTGCGAATACATTCCTTTGATTACCTTAAATGGGGCTGAATAATAATCTCCTAAAATAAAATCACAAGACTCCAGATTTAACACTTACGCCTCTATCTTCCTTGTATGGCATATACTGTATGGACTATAGTGTTAAACTTGCCCTGTAAGTTGTTTGACTATTCAACTTTATGTCACTCCAAATACACCTGATAACTGTACGAGATGTCAAAGAACGTTATTCCATGAATCGCAACCTCCAGTTTTTTAAAACTGCGCACCTCTTGTGATTTGTATGGCTGAGGTATGGTCCCACTAAACCTTAATTTTGTGTTTGTTTAATGATACCCAACTCCTTAAGGAAACCATACAGAATGGTATGGCATTACCATAAGCTGTGACTTCTTGGAAATTCGTGGTTCCTTAAAATTGATAAAAACAGAATAAATTCCCATCTATTGGCCCCTTTAGTAAGTACGGCTTCAATGACCAATAAAATTATTATTCTCTGCATTCAAACTCTTACAGCTGGTCTTGCTATATCAACTGTACGGCCTATCAAATTCTGCACCAGTTATTTTGTAATAATACACCAAGAGAAAACTCTGAAATCTGCAAAAATAGTTTACCCATATAATGAATTTATTTTGTTCAAACTCTGAACTCACAGAAACTCCATTAAATCATCCACAAAAAGCTCCAGCACAGCCCCTGAGTGTGACTGTCAGCAATCACCCAGGAAGGATCTTTCACCTTCAAAGACGATATTCCCCATGAAGGATTTTGTCTTCACGAAGTTCTGGAAAAATATCAGCAGCATAACCTTCTTCTCCCCTAAAATTCACGCCTCCTTAAAAATGAGCCCAAAAAACACTTGTTCATTCTTCCATAATGCCCACGCCAAATCTTGAAAATTAAAATATTTACTTTAATTTTTAATTCCTTATATCTTCCATTTGAACTCCAAAATTTAAAACGTTAACTTCACTTTATAATTTTTACTTTATGACTTCCCAGGCGCCACTTTATAAAATCCACCTTTTAATATTTTAAATAAATGCTAAGTTAAATATTTAATTTTACTTCATAACATTAGCGTTTCACTTTTTAATTTTTACTTTATGACTTCCCAGGCGCCACTTTATAAAGTCCCCTTTTAATATTTTAAATAAATGCTAAGTTAAATATTAAATTTTACTTCATAACATTAGCGTTTAATTAAAATAATATCCACGACTTAGCCTAGAGAGGGGACATTACATGTTCCAATTTGAAACGTTAGATCTGGGCATCCACTCAACATCGACAAATTAGGGTGCTAATCATTCATCACAACCCGGGGCAAATAAAGTAAGGTGTGAGAAGCAATGAGTTTGCTGAGTTAATGAGGTACTGATCATTGACAAGGCAAACATCTCCATCAAATTGCTGGGAAGTAGATAAACCTAGAGTGACACTATTGGACCTGAGGCCTTTACACTATCTTGAGTGCTCAACAGCAGCTGGAGCCCTAACAGGGATCAAGTGCAGTCCTGAAGCATCCTTCTGGGCCTGTAGAGACCATGTGGGAGTCGGAAATCATGAGATCGGCTCACTACAGGGGGGCAACCAGGTCTAAGCTGGGCTGGAAGTATAGTTTCAGATCCAGATGTGATTATAGGGGTCTTACCAGTATTGAAAGATATTGTTGTACTGTAAGTCAAATGCTTTGTAATCCAACTGATCCTCTGCTTGCAGTCTGAACCTTGTATTACCCAGTGATCTATACACATGTATACAA